>VZTF01007679.1:6214603-6269721 GCA_013397755.1 Cnemophilus loriae
AGCCGCGGCGGTCGCCCGGGAGGGGCTGGACCGTGCTTCGTGCGAGCAGGAGCCTCTCCCTGCGAACGGCCTCCCGTCCGCCCTCCGGTGCCCGGCGTTGCCTGCAGAGCCGCGGCAGCACCGAGGAGTGACTCGGCGAGGGGAGGAGAAGAGGAGGAAAAGAAATTGGATTGCCGAAAGGATTAGGAAGTGGGGTGGGAAGGGGAAGCTCTCTCCCTCCCTCCCTCCCTCCCCGCACACATTTGTGAAGCTTTTCAGAGTTATCCTTCAGCATCAGTACCGGCAGGCGACCCAGGGAAGCCGCGGCAGCGGAAGGTGCTCGGCAAACTGCAAGAGTGATCAGAGGGAGCGGAGTGGCCCGGGCCGGCGGACCCTACTCCTGCCCGCGGAGCATCGCACTTCCCGGCTCCGGTGGTTTATATATGTATATATAAAATATATTTTTTTACGTTTTTGCTGCTCCTCTCGGAGGACAGGATTTGGAGCATTAAGGTCAGGCGTGCTGCCGGACCGCCTGCCCTGGACGTACGAGGTGGGGAGAGAGGAAGGGAGAGATGCCTTTGATTAGAGGGAAAGTCGTGCTCATCCTCGGATTCGTCTTCCTGACAACTTTCCTGGCTGCGGTGAGAGGGCTACCCGTGAGGGGGAAACAGCGCAGCAATAACCCGAAGGAGAGGAGCTCCAAGCTGGCGGAGGTAGGGCTATCTTTGGGGAAATACGGAGAGCCGGGAGGGTGCTAGGGCGAGCTCTTCCTCAGCCTCTGCACCCCCTCCCGTGCCTGGGTAAGCTAAGGGGGTCAGCTGGCCACCTGGGCGGTCTCTGGGGCTCCCTCGGAGGTAGTTGTGCATCTCGGACGGGAGCAGCATCCAACACGTGTCTCGCGGCCCGGCCGCCCGGAGCTCTGGGGAGAGAAGCAGCAGCGGGAAGAAGCAGGGTTTGGGCCCCCCCTCTTATAGGCTGTTCCCTCACTCGCTGAGGGGCAGAGCCCTTTCCTGGCCTGCGGAATTCTCGGGAAGCCTCAGGTCTTCGCACTGCACAGAGGCTGAAGGAAAGGAGATGCTTTAGGCTTTCTGAGTTCGGGGCCGAGTGCCGTGACTCAGTGCCCGGGAAGTTCCGTTGCCTCAGGCGGCCGACATCCCAGGTGGGACAGAGGGGTCTGGCTGCAGTCAAATTAGCAGCTGGTGCCTTGCCAGGAACGCCGAATCTCCTCTACCAGAAACCTAAGACACGATGGATTTCAGCCACCGTCTCTCCTCCCCTCCGAAACGCCCCTGGGGCAGGTTCCGGAGCGGCCATGCTCCCTTCTCATCCCGGCAGCCTGCGCCACCGCAGTGTCCCCCGGGGCAGGCGGCCTTGGGAGCCCCTCGGCCGGGAGGGGGGATGGCCCGGGGCTGCGACTTCTCGCTCCTCTGAGTGCCGGATCCTGGCCCACGCTGGCTGCCGAGCGCGGATTGTGGAAGCGGAAATTTCAGCAGGCAGTAAGGGACTGGTCAGACTGGGAGCCAACCGGTGGGACTTGATGGGGATAACAGGAATGGAATGGGAAAGAAACTACCGGGAGAGCGGGTAGTAAGAAAGACTATTGGATGGTTTAAACAAGCTGTTTTCCATCTTGAAATTGTTCTCTGGAGGAAAAGTCATTCAGGCAGCAGAGCTGTGTTTAAAAAATACTCTTTCAAAGAATGCTACCGCTAAAAGTAGGTGAAAGGAATGATTGAGGAAAGTGGCAACAGGAAGAGTTTGAGCAGGACAGGGTAGGAGCAGCTCAGTCCTCGATGGCGATACGCAGCGCAGTATGGAGAGCAGCAGATTTGATCTTCAGTGTCAGTCAGACTGAGAGAGGAGGTGCGAAGTGATGGGAAAATACCTTATTGCTCGTTAGTGCCAAAACAGAGTCTGATCTGTGGAGGAGTCATGCCGGCAGCTTCTGTCAGATGCACTAAATACCATTCCAGCATGAAGTCCAGGGCTCAAGTGTGAGGAGGGAATCTGCGACATGGAACGCTTAGCCGAGGGGCAAGAAAGGGCACAGGCTGCATCCAGCCCAGTACCACTAGTCAAGCCTGGTGATGGTTTTGAATGGAGTGTGGACTGAGCAGATGCAAAGAGAACTGCTGGGGATGCTGTGCTGTAGTGCTGGTAATACCATGTTGGTTCTGTACTTTGCTAGTGAAGCTTCAGCCACAGACGTAGATGCTGCTTCAATTGCCAGCCAAATGCCAGGCAGAGTGACCTCAGGCTCCGGCTGCAGAAGGAGTAGGGATTTACACTTGAAATCCAGGAAGGTATTGCAGCCCTGTGGCAGGGACCAAGGATAGGGACAAGCTGTCTGTTAGGAAGTTGTGCGTGCCCCCACCACGGGACCCTGCAGCGCAGTCTCAGGCTCCTTTTTATCTGACATCTAAAGTACACGGGAGAGCGTGTGAGCTGCTGTCAGCCGCGGTTTGTGAATGGCTGTGAATGGGGAGCGTTGTGCGGCCAGCCAAAGATCACACACGGCACTTACACAGCGCGGCCTCTGTCCCCGGGATCTTTGCTTCTTGCAGAAATACAGACATGCAAGAAGGCTATAGGCAAAGGTTTGAGGGTGGAGGTTAGGAGCAAGGAGGAAGTTGAAGAATGGATTCCTCTGGCAGTCTTTTGGTGCTGCTGTGCGCACCCTGCACCCCTCAGAGTACTGGGGGCACAGTTCTCGTGGCAGGGAGGAGGCAGTAGGTATTGGCATGTGTCTTCTAGCTGCGTTTTGCGATGAAATCCTCTGTTTCTGGTGCATGCAGGGGACTATTTAGAGTAGCCATGCCCAGCTGTTTGAACTAAAGCAGAGAGCACAAGCGCAGCAGCATGGTGGTTGAAAAAAAATCCGGAGTGATTTTGGGTCATACACACAGATGGTTCCTGTTGCAGCACTGATACGTCCTGTCTCTATGGCAGCAGGGCAGCCACAGCTGGAGTATTGGTTACACTATGGGTAATGCCCTACAGATGTGGATAGAATGAAGGGGGTTGTGAGGAGAAAAATAGAAATGACAGAGCAGAGCAGATAGACAATCAAACCCATTAAACAATGACATAACTTGGACTTAGTTTAATAACTTTGTTTAAAGCAAACATTTTTCCTTGGTTTAGAATTGAATGGGAATTTTTGTAATCTGTGCTGAGCCTTAGAGTTGCACTTCCATACTAAAATAGTTCAGAAAAATTAAAACAAATAAGTTTTTTAGTAAATTTTTTGAGTTATAAAGTCTTCTTCTTATTGTAGGAAGGATGGAGGGAACGCATGCTTTATTTTTGAGTGCTAGCCTATTGGTATGTCCAAAGTCCTGTACCTCAGTCAAGATCCAGTGTTTCCAGCCATTACCAAAGGAGCAAGTACTTGCATTTACATTATCTCAGCAATGACACTGGTCAGCAAAGCTTTGCCTGAATTATACTGTGCTCACCATAAGCAACAGATGTAGCGACAATATTTTGCTATTTCTTCAGTCTATTTGACTAGAAGTCGAAAAGGCAAAACGAAAAAGCTGAAAGGCAGTTTTCTTTCCAAACTGACTTGAATCTAACAAGAGAAGGTACCTGCTCATTTGGAGGTTTGTTGGTGATGTTTGGGAAGGTAAGTGGGTTCAGAAACAGCAGGCAGGTGTACAGTAGGGGTTTAAGAAGTGCTTTTGCAGGTTGGATGCATCATAGTTTGATGTGGGCGGACATGTGGCAGGATGGAGCACTGACCGCTAAGTGGCTCTTCAGATTTGGGTAAGTTCATAGTTGGAAAAGCTTGTGTCCCTTGTGGAGACAAGGTACGGCTCGTCACATCACTTAATGGTTTATTCATTTATGAAGTCAGGAGGTTTAAATGAAAAGTATGTTTTGATAAACTCACTGGATTTCAAAATATTGGCTCTGAACATTGTTAATAGACTTTTGGATTCTTTCCAGCTGATACCAATCAGTTCCGGTGCTCTTCTGGTAAACAGAATACAGGCACAGTCCTAACACGCTACAAATGTAAACTTTAGGAGGGATTAAATCTGTGTGAACCGACACAAGAGCCTCAGTAGTTGTGCAGAGGAATAACAGTGCCAGCGGGAATGGTGATGGGAGTGCTGGAGCATCCCAGCACTGACGGGGTGAGGCAGAGCAAGCCAACAATGTTTTATGGAGGGTCCAGGCCACCCAGTCCAGCTCTGGGGGGCTTGGTGGCTGCTCTTTTGCAGGAAGGAACCACTCTGAGAGAGGGGCCCAAGAGCAACGTCAGCAAACTCCCCAAAGCACCTGGGGTGTTACTGCAGGGCTGGGACAGGTGGCAGATCCAGGCTGGAACTTGCTGTTGGATTTCCCCTGGTCCGAGGCTGTGAGCAAAGCAAATCTGGCATCTGCGATAAGAGATAATGAAGGGCAACAAAAGAAATATCAAGCACAGCATAAAGGCTGAGTTGGCTGCAAATCAGTGGGTTTGTGCAGCACCTGATATGATCGGCTCCTGGCCCCTGAGAAATAAGGAAACAAGTAACAACACTACACATTTTTTACTGGTTAAACCAGGCAGTGAGAAAAGCGATGGGAAACTACTTGTAAAACTGAAGGTCTGCACCTGATTAAAAATCATTGGTAGCAGTCTTGATTTAAATTAACCTGCCCTGTGCATAAGGGCATGTGAGTGCTTAAGAATTAAATGTATAGCAGTGATGTGATGCCTGGCCGGAGATACCAGCAGAGAGAGCGAGCAAAGGATCTCCAAGGATGTGATGTAGCTGTACTAGATAAAAAAAAGTGTTAAAGGGAAAGAAATACCAGCTGGGCTTGGGTGGAGTTTCTCAGGAGACTGTAAGTCGGGGTAGACCTGTCATTTGGGAGCCCTAATGAAGCCTAGACACACTGGTTTGGGGAGGCCACTGGGGTGATGGGCTGCACGGGCATAGAGGTCTGCGGGAGCCTGCCCTATGCCTCTCCCCCAGCTCTTGCTGCCTCTTGACTAATCTAGGGCTCTGGCCAAGAAGAGCATCTCAGTTTCCTCAGAGCCGTCTCGCCCTGCTGTGGATCTCCAGCTTGTGCTGTCACCCATGTCTGCCCTGCGGGGAGCACCTCGCCGGGCTGCCGCCTCCTCGGGGGAGCCCAGCTGGGGTACGAGTGGGCAGCTGGGTCGGTGCTGGCTGCCTGCACAGCCAGATCCCCGCCGCCACTGCGGGCTGTGTCAGTAGCAGAGTCATTTTGCCCGAGGATGTGCTTTTTACCTTTTCATTTCTTCAGCAATTAAGCGTTCTTGTCCCTGGCTTTGTCCTTGGCGGAGGTCGGATTTGTGGGTACAAAACGTTCACTGAAGCATCCTTCCGCTCTGAAAGGGGCTCTTTGTGCGCAGGGAGGTACTTCGCCCTTTGTAGCAAATTTCCTTTTGAGAAGTGCCAAATTATCTTAGTCAACACAGTTGAAAACCCTCCCGCCCTGGGGCTGAGACAGCAGCAGAAACAAAGGAGAGCCGGGTGTAGGGAAGCTGCCCAACAAGGGGGCTTCTTCCATTTTCACTGCACAAATAGGTCTGCTGCGTTCCCATTGTTGCAATCAAAGGGGTTCCTGTAAAAGGCACATGTAAGGGGAAGAGATTAGGCATAAATCGCCCCACAGGGTATTGCCCTGCACTCCCTCTGGATTCCCAAAATTGTCCAACTCGTGCAGACCCTTTCCTCAAAGACAGGCAAGCTGGGGGACTCATCCTGCCTCCCGCCATGATCTTTCCCAGACCAGTGGGGTGATGGAGTGTGCTAGAGATTAATTCCTGCTTTCCTCTTGTCGGTGTCTTTGGGGTAGGGAGTGCAAACTGGTCCACAGCAGCAGTAAGTACTCTTCCTCTCAGAATAATCCTTAAAACGAGAAGCCTGATACTTCCCTTAGGGAAGCCTGAGGACAGTCTGAGCTGCAGACAGGCCAGCAAGGTGTACCTGTGCTGTCCAGCTACTTCAAAGCAAATGTTATGAGCCAGGTTTTGTATAATATACTGGAGCAATGAAGAGACTGCAGCATATATCAGTGTTAAATCGGTTTTGTTTCAGACAGAAGCTTGCAAAAGTGCAGTGTAAGGCCTATTTGTTTGTTTGTTTGTGTTGGTAGAATGTTTTACCTTCATTGGGCAGTCTGATGGTTTTTTGTGGCCAGCTGTAAAAGTCAGCCTGCATGGTGTTGCTTCCAAGCAATTCAGTTTCTCCACGTTCCTTCTTCGTAGGGTCTCCGGGGGCTTGTCTGAGAAGCTGTTTGAGATGTACTTTCATCTCAGTACTTATGAGATGAAGACACCAAAAATATGGTGACCTACCTGTGTCTGAGTCCTAGGTGGCCCTTGGCATGCAGGGTACCAATGCCTCTTGGGGTTCAGGTTGGTTTAGTCTCCAGGGCAAGGATACAACTTCAAAGGGAACAAAATGCAGTAAATTGCTGCCTTCTGCTGTCCCCTGGCACCACAAGACAGGCACAAGGTAGAGACCTGGCTGCAGATGGCCAGGAAACACTCATGCATGCATGGAAGAGGTGGTGAGGCATGGGTTTATCTTGGATTAGGAGCTGATGGCTGGCCTGGTCTGTCAGGGTCTTATCTAGCACTCAGGACTTGGGCTGCCAGGCAGGTGTGTGGGAACATGACCCAAGCCAAGGGAGCCACTACCACGCCGGGCTCAGTAGGAGGCTGGCACATGGCATGGGTACAGTACCCTTCAGGTGAGCTGCCTCCGTGGCAGCCCTAGCCTAGCGTGAGGCAGCCCCAGCTCTTTCCCAGCTCTTTCGCTGAGCCCCCAGGTGCCTGCTGGCTGAGGAGGCAGCATTTGCTGAATGGCCTGGAGGTGCTGCGGGAGATGCCCCATGTGGAAAATCGACACCTCTTTGCCTTCCTGGGATATCCTCTCTTCCTTACCACTTTGGCGCTCCCTCCTGCTGTCTTCCCTGCCCTTCACCTGCAGCCATTCTCACAGCAGCCAAAATCACAGGGAATTCCAGCTGCACTGTGCCGTACTGTGCAGCACCTCCACTGAGACAAGGTGTTGTACAGATGTCTTCATGCACGCAGTTCCCAACACCTTCCCCCCTGGAGACAGTGTGGTTTTATTGCGTGCTAAGGCTGCCAGCTCCTTAAAAATCAAAGCTAGCTGAGGAGGGGAGTTGAGCTTGACCCCAGGCTGGGGAGCTGCAGCCAAGCACCTGGAGCAGGGGCTGCTGGCTCAGAGTCGTCCCAGCTTTGCCCCCTCAGGAAGACAAGATGCAGCATCCCTGCCTGGGTCCCTTCCTGTGTAGGGCATGGAGATGCTCCAAGTCTGGATCTGGTGCCCATTTTGTCTGTTACTGAAGGGATTTCTGATGGATTTGCATTTGTTTGGTTGGCTGCATTCCTTGCCCCACTGCTTGCGTGGAGGGGCAGCCTGTGCATCCTGCGTGAGACAAGGGGAGCAGGTGCCCCCTGCACTCCCTCCTCGCCTGTGATCCCCTCCCCCACCTCTTCTAGCAGGCAGGGGGAGGCTGGTGTTGATCTGGTCCTGTCAGTGTCTACACCTGCTTTGCGATATTTGGGGTTTTCTTCCTTCTTCAGTTTTGCCTGGGCTATGGCAGGCAAAGAAGCAGCAGCTGGAGCAGTGGGAGTTACGGTGGGCAGACTAGCAAATGCAGATCATTAGCCGGAACAAGTTAATGGTTTCTGAAGCACATGGAGTGTAGAGCTGAAACAAGTTAGCAGCGACTCCCTCTGATGCATTAGGAGCTTATGTGTATTGCTGCTCAACTATGTTAACAGAAACCATGTGCCCTAGCACAGGAGCATTTGCCAGAGAGCACCAGAGGGTGCGGATGTGTGTCTGTTCAGCTCTCTGGGGGACCTCTCCAAGCAGTCCTTGCGGAGGCCTTGCTCCCATACCCATGACTGCAGCAGAAGTCTCAGGGTCTTCAAGTAATGGGTGCCTTGCCACCAGCTGGTGCTCTTGCAGCAGGCACCACCCGTCAAGAACTGGCCCTTGAGACCTGCGCGCTTGGACAGAGTGTCTGGTGCGAGGACAGCCCCACCTGCTGTGCGGGGACGTATCAGCGGTGCCACCTATGAGCTCCAGCTTCTCTGCCACAAGGCCTGTGTGGTTCATCTGTGTAGAAAGCAGACTAGTCCCTCCTTTGGGGCACATGGGGAGGAGAAACCGAGCTGTGGTGACTTCTCGAGAGTCTTCTCCAAGTATGACATGGGAGGACCCGCATGTATTCCTGGCCTTGCCACAGGCTACCTGAGGAACATGTCATTTTCTTTGTCTGCAAAATGGGAGTTTTGCAGACAAAGAGTTTTGTCTCAGTGTTAAAGAGGGAGAAGATATTTGTGGTAGAGAAGCATCTGCCGGTGAAACGACCATGATCTGCATGAGGAGGGCAACAGCTTGGTATGGTGAGGTGAAAGGCCACGAGGCTGCTGCTTTTTGTCCTAGTATCACGAGTTATCAGGGGAGTGAGGATTCCTTGGGCAAGTTACTCAAGGGCAAGCACACCCACAGGAGAGCCGAATTTGGTGAGAGGAGCTGGGCTGTGCCAACGGGATGCATGGTGAGGAGCATTCTCAGTAGCCTGGACAACCTCCTCATTTTTGGTCTTGCACAAAGCCAGCTATGCTGTGTGCTTGCTCCTCATGGTGCTGCGTGCTGCTGCTTCTCCGTGCTGTGGTGCCTTCTGCTCCAGGGCTGGCTCTGCCTCAGGGGTAACTGAGTCACCGACCTTGGAAAGAGTTTTGAGATTACAGTTGTTGCAGCCGTGAGACGTGAAAATAAATGTGAAACATGAGGAAGCCTTTGATGCTGCCTCCTGCAGATCCCAAGACAGCTGGGATGAAGCTAGTTAGAAGAGAAAGTGATACCATATGATCTAAAGTATTTTGATAACTGCATGAAAATTATGATCATGAGGGTGTAATAATTATCTGCACAACCCACAGTTTGCTGCTGGCTCCTGCTGGTCTGTCATAAACAGGATCTGCCCACATAAGCATGATAACTAAGTGCCTTGTCTGTTCCATGAGCACTTGTAGAACTCTCCTAAAACCTGAAGGGAGCCTTTATTAAAAGAAAAGAACAAACCAACAAAAGCAAAGCAAACAAACCAATAACCCTCACTCCCAGCACCCATGTAAGTTGGTCCTAAGGTGGACTGGATAGTACAGCAGTTGGGAAGTCATGGTTCTGCTCTTCACCTGTGCCACAGCCCCTTTGCAGGCAGGAGTGTAACTCAGGGCACAAGAAGAGGGAGGCAACTGGAGGTGTTAACTTCTTTAAATTACCTCTGGCAGACCTTCCAGAGCTCACATGTCAAAATCCTGAGCGATAGCTCCTGCTAAGCCACCTGCCTGTAAGTCTAAACGTGTTGGATCTGATGATTGGGATTGTGGCTCAGAAGATCTTACAGACAGTAACAGGAACTGAGCAGCATGTTTGCCTTCGCTGGTATCTCGTAGGTACCCACCCAGCTCTTGACACCTCTAGAAGCTGCTGTGCTCTGTCACGGCTCTGGGAAATCCCTTAAGTGGGTGATGAGATGATGGGTGGCAGAGGTCACTTGCCTAATGTGCGTCCCATGAATTTTCCATCTGGCTGAAAGACTGCCAGTAGACAGGTGATGTGCTGGTGGATGGGTTATGAGCCAGGAGGATCAAACTACAGCCCTCAAGAGGCTGTGGTGGTTTCAGCTGGCTGGGCTGAAAAAGCACTTTATTTGAGCAGTGCCTCATAGAGGAGAAAGCATGTACTATGGGAGGGAGGCATCATGGCACTCTGCATTTGTTCCTGGTGATTACCCTGCTATTCAACCTTACTTTATTTTAAAGAGACAACAGTATTACCTGTTAGCACTAGAAAGGCCTCCCTTTCTCCCTATCCTGCCAGCAAAAATTGTCATGAGCTTTTCTGCAAACTGCAGCCCCAGAGCTAACCTCAGACATGCTGGGCTTCCTTCTAATGCAACCAACCAGCCTTCTCTACTTCCATAGCTTTATAGTATGGCTTTATAGTAAAATCCTGTTCTGGATTTGTTCCTGCCCCGTTTCAGTCCAAAGATAATTTTTTTTAATACTTTCTCCAGATCCTTGCAGCTCGTTTAGGTAAATATAAAAAGAAAAGTTTTATGGTTAAAAAAAAAAAAAGGAAAAAAATTTTGTACTTGACTAATTCTTAAGTGGGCAAGTTTGCAACAGACTGCAGGATAGATTTTAAAATAGTGTTGGAGAGAGCTTGGGGGAAAGAGAAGGAAGGTCTATTCAGGAAAAGATCAATAGTTCTTCTGGTGGTTTCTTGTTTCAATACAGCATGGTAAAACTGTTCAAAGGAAACCTAACACAAGCAGTAATGATTAAGCAACAAAAGCCCCCATTCCTTATAATTATAGCTCAGTGTGATACCGGCCTTTAGCAAATACGTCATTTTCTTCACTGCAGTGTTAACAAGTCCAAAGCACAGCCTGAATGTTGCCTCTGATCCGACTGCCGTGTGCACACGTTTCTTTGGTTCAAGTTGAATGAGTTTATGTGCTCAGTAATTGGCTTGGGGTAGGTGTGGGTAGAAGCTGCATCCTCTGAGCTTATCCCATGCTGGTGACTTGCTTGCTCCACTGGTTGCTGATGCACAAGCTCTAGCAGTGCTTCTCTTCCAGGGGAGTTCTCTGAAATGTATTTGGATTGGTTTAACTCTATGATGAGAGGCAGCTCTGCTCAGCAGTGTATGTAGCTACAAAGAGCACTGCTCTTGGGTGCTCTGGCAACTTGCAATGCCTACAGAGATGCTGAGAAACGTGCTGGAGGGACAAGTACCTGTGGTTGTGTAATTGGCAGTGTAGTGGTGTCCCTGGTTGCCAAAGTGCAGTACAGCATAGGAACTAGTCTGTTGATGCTTTCAGGTTTTAAACTGCTGGAGGATCTGAAATGTCGTGTGTCTAATGGTAAGAGCTGCAGCACATGAACATTTGCTTTCTTAACCCAGATTTAGTTCAAAGACTTACAGACATTTCTAGCAAAATCACAAATTTTAAGAGCAGAAGAAATTACTAGAGCCTTGGATTTCTCCCCTAGTGCAGTTGCAGTACTCCTGTGTTGAGCCCAGTGATGTGGGTTTGACAGTCTCCACAAGAGAAGTTGTCACTTTTCTTGTTAATTGTTCCTGTGGTTAATTACCTATGGCATTAAAAGCATGATCCTTATTCCTCAGTTAAATCTATTTGGCTTTGACTTGGGCACATTGCTTCCTATTATGTGTTTCTGTTCTGGATTATAGAGTCTCTGGTGCCTGATGGATTACTGCCTTAAAGAACTGGAAAACCAAGTCATTGCTTTCTTTTTTTCAGCATGACAAACAAATTGAATTGTACAAGTCTTTCACTGGAAAAGTCTTTCCATCCCTTTAAATGTTTTTGTGGCTGCTCTCTTCATCATCTCCAGATTTTTGAGCAATTCTAATAGAGATGTATGGACTAGAAACGGAAAAATGTCAGCCTTTAGTCTCTAGAGCAGTGATGTGTGGCCTTTTCCTACACGTTTTCCACACACCTTGTTGCTGTGTTGTGTACAAAGTAGGCATGACACTGGGGTGAAGTTTGTTCCCCTTTCAAACATCTCTCCTAGACTTGTGCCTCAAGGTGTTTCGGTGGTCAGTCCTACATGTGGGAGAGCCTGGCCTATGTGGGAAGGGCTCCTGGGATGGTACGTAGGCGGGTGTGATCCTGCTTATAGCCTTCAGTCAAAACATGATATCCACAAATGGAAAGTCCATGCTCTTTCCTGAGTGCTGCCCCAGAGTTCCTCTCCGGTTCCTGCCCTGGGAACCCTTATTCCCAGCCAGGTAGGATGTGCGAAGTGTAAACAGGAGCAGCTGTGGTAATTCCTTGTTCAGCTTTTTCCTTTGCTTGGTGCTGGCTGGTCACAGGAGAAGGCTGGAGCTCGACTGCAAGACACTGATGGGTTCCCAGCACTGCACTCTGCTTCTGTGGGGTGATGGCAAGTGTTCTTCCACCGTGATGGAAGGAGAAGGGAGCTGCTGATGACCAGCTCTCCGATGGTTTGCAGGCTTTCCACTGTGCTCTATAGAGAGCAGCGGAATAGAGTGTTCCCTCTGGACAAGTGAAGTCTTCTCTTCCCTTAGCCCACTGCAGTGGCTTGGCTCCAGCCTTGATGGCTTTATCCAGCTGCTCCTTGGACAGTGCAGAGGAGAGGGTGGGTGTCATGCAGCAGGAGTGTAGACCTCAAGGTCAGCTGCTTGTGTGGCTGTCAGGGGACCCTCGATGACTTGGAGAAGACACATCTGATGCCATGGATGCTCTGACCTGGAGGGAGCACTGGGCCTTCTAAGAGCTTGTTAAATCCGTGGATTGATTGTCTGGGGCAGGGCACTGAGCCTTACACAGGAGGGACATCTGATGCAGGGACAAATTTTAACCTAGCAAAGCTTCAGAGCGATGCAGACGCCAACAGGAGGGAAGTGTTGGGTGGTACATTGTAGTGACCATTGCTGAAGGGCTCTGGGCCATCCAGGGTGGCCACCTCTGTCATCCTTATGCCTCCAGAGTATCTGGGAGCTGAGGGAGTTCTGTTTGCCCTGCAACACTCTTGCAGCCAGTTCCTCTGGAGCAGTTTTACATTTTCCCTATGGGAACAGTACTCTGAATTTCTTGAGCTTGTTTGGGCGTAAAATCTGAATTAGGCACTGAGTGTAAATTTGGAGACTTTGAGTCTCTTCCTGGCTTGCTTGCCCTGGTGTCCTTGGGTGAGCTCAGATCTTGTTGCTAGTGGAGATCTCACTTTCCATGTGTATTAAATTTGGGCTGTGTGTGAAATGAGCTTACCCAGCCCAATAAGCTCTTTGCAAATTAGGCAAGAACGCCAGCCTCGCAGGGCTGCTGTCAGTCTCTTGTGCAGGGTTTGTGTTGGGCGTGTGCAGCTGGCAGCAAACCCAGCACCAGCAGGCAGTGTCATGCAGCCAGCACCGGGACATGGCTAGGTTTGCCTGCTCAGCCCCCCCGTGCTGTTTTTGTTCCACCTGGGCTCCTTGCTGCTTGTCAAGGACTCCTGGGACATGATAGGAGACCTAGCAAGGGGCTAAGGCACTGAGAGGTAGGCTGAGACAGAGCCAGGCATCATTCCCGTGCATCCTTCCCAAAACCATTGTGGTTTGCATGGGGACAGAGGGAGCTGGGAGGGGAAGGTGTATGCAGGGAGTGTTGCTGCAGGTTTTTCTGCTCAGGTTTGCTACCAGCAGTGCCACAGGAGTCCTTCAGGCCAGGGAGAGGGGCAAGCCCCAAACGCTCTCTCTGTGCAGCACAGGTTCTCTCCTCTCTGCAGCCCTCTCTCCTCGGGGCCCATCTGGTGAAGTCTGTCACCGGCCCTTCCCTGCGTTCAGCCTGCTCTGGGCAGCAGCCAAGGGACCAGCGGCGTCCCTGCTGCTCTTTTCCCTCCCCCGGGGATGGAGGGATCGTGGGCTTTGATGTACAGGGACAGGGCTGGGGACGGGCTGTGTGCGCTCATGAGAGCCTGGCTAGGCTCCAGCTGCCTTTGAAGTGCTCCAGTGATCAGGATGAAAGGGAGGGGAGTCCTTCCCCAAACCATCTGGCTCTAATTGCAGGTAGAAATGCCTTTCTGCGTCCCCCCCGCCCGGCGCCGTGGGGAGGGGGCACTCCACGCTCTTCGTTAATCCCACGGCTCTCGACTGGGCTGATGCGAAGGGTGAGAGCTTGGGAACAAAAGGGGGTTTCAGCTGGGCAGCCAGAAATAGGCAGCCGCTGGCGGAGATGCTGGGAGTTCGGGCACCTCTGCTCCCAGCCTTGAGCTGCAGACCTTCCCAAGGACGCCCGTGCCGCGGGGGGAGCTTTGCCAGTTGTTCCCATCTCGGGTTTCTCGGGCACACTGGAGCCTGCTGGCCCCTGGAGTCACGCTCTTTCGTGCCAGCGCACACCGAGTGCGGGACGAGGAACGTGGGAACTGGGTTTGAGCGCAGTCATTTGGCAGCATTTGCTGGCCGCCTCCCTGGCCCCCCGCATGACTGGTGCTGCCTCTCCGGCAAGGCTCCCTGTCTGCTGCCCCTGCTTCCTCCTGGGACTGGAGGGCTAGCCATGTGCCTCTGGAGTGGCAGCAGCACTTAGAGCCACTGGCAGCACTCGCAAGTGAGTTTTGTTGACTTGTTTGACTGGGCATCTTCCCTTTCCCAAAGAGCTAAAAGTAGCTGGGTTATATCTACCAGCAGTCTTTCCATCTTTGTTGTAGCCTTTGGGCACCACCAGAAATCTCAGTTAAACCTGTGTTGCTTGAAGTCATCTGCCCTAATACCAATACCACAGAACAATTAATTTGGGTGAGGTTTTCCCCTTTGTTATAAAGACCTTGTTGTAAACTTTTCATATAAATATATAAAATTATTAAACATGACCTGTGGTAACCCTGTGACCAGAAGCAGCCCTTGCTGTTAACCCATTTCCAGGGACTGAGAAATAGCCAAAAAGGGAGAGTGAGAAGCAGAAAACCAGGCGAGATGGGCAATGGGACAGCAGATGGGTGCAGAGAAGGTGGTCATGGCATTGGGAAGTACCAGTCTGAATAGAGGTGTAGGTTCAGGTGCAGCAGAACTGAGCACTGGCACAGCACAGGGCACTTGGTATTAAGTTGATTGATTAACATGTAAATTGCTATCCTGATGCTGCAATAAGATGGGGTGGAGGAACTGTTTGGGGCAGGAGACCAGACCCATCTTTGCTGGGCAGCGATTTGCTCCCTGCCCTGCACCGCCACCCTCAAGAGATGTTCTCTCTGACTCTTCCCTCTCCAGGTCTCAGCATCATCCAACCCCCGTTCATCAAGGGATGAGGAGCTGCCACCATCGGGCAAGGCGCGGGGGCTGAGGCGGAGCGGGCAGGCTGGCCCGCGGCGGCACAGGCGCAGAGGGGTGGCTCAGCAGGCTGCCAGGAGCCCAGCGCTGCCCCAGCCCAGGGGTGCTGGCCAGGAGGAGAGCCTGCCCTTCATGCTGGACCTGCAGAACTTGCCAGGGCTGGCCAATGTGGATCTGAGTGCCCAGAACCCCAACATCCAGGTGGGGAGTGGGGCTGAGAAGGCCATGGGTGGATGTGGGTGAGTGCTGTGGTGAAAGTGGTGCTCTCCAACCTCATTTGGTTCGTTAAGAGAAAAGATCTTATGAGCAGGGTCTGTGTGGCTGCTGTCATCTGTTTTCTTGGTGACTACCAGCTGCAGATAGCTGGCATGGAGAAGCTCCTCGACTGAGGAATTTGCTCACAGCCTTTTCCCTGGCCTCTCCACAGAGCAGGAGCAAACACTCCTCTCTGGCCTCTCGCACTGCTAACTGGTGCATGGTCTGGTAGGTCTGTGCAAGGGCTGTGCCTTGGCTCACTGCCTTGCCTCATATCTGCCCACCAGGTGACCATTGAAGTGGTGGATGATCCTCAGGCTGAGATGGAGATGGATTTGTTGAAGGAGACAAACAATGACTGGTCTCTGACATCCTCTGAGTGGTTGTCTCACAAGGACCTATTTTGGCCCCTCTTCTGGGAATACACTGACCCTGCTGAGGGGGAGGAGGAGGAGGAAGATGAAGAGGAGGAGGAAGAGGAGGAAGAGGATGACAACCTGAATGTAGGGGACAGGGAGGAAGAAGAAGAGGATGATGATGAAGAGGAAGATTACACAGCAGAGTATGAGGAGGAGGAGTCCATGCTTAGTGGAGTAGGAGGTAACTGGGACCAGCGATGGCCTGGGCAGAAGAACTGGATCTTTAAGGAAAAATATAATTACGGTGAGTTCTCTTGACACATGCAGCTGCCCTGCAGACCAGCACTGACCTCCCCTGTCCTGCATGGCCCGCAGCCCTGCACCAGGGATCACAGCACACTGGTGCTCAGCTCCTACTTATGAAATAAGCAAGCATGCGAAGGAGCAAGGCCAGCACTCTGCTGGGGCTGCCAGCAGTCAGACGTGCCAGTGTCCTGGCACGAATTGTACTTGCATGTAATCACACTGGAGCCCTAGTGAAGGCATGCTCAGATGAGAAATACAGTGTAAATGTTTAATGACAAGTGCTGCTGCCATTGACTCAGGTCCCTGTAGTGACATCAGTGCCAGAATCCTTTTCCACAGACCTGGGTGCCCCCCAAGAGAGGAGCTGCAGAGAGCTAGATGGCACATTCTAGTGGGCAGATGGGCCAGGGCACCACAGCAGCTCCCTCCTGTAGCTTCCTGGCCGTGACCCTAAAACCAGCCAACCTTTGCTAACACATGATGCTACAGCATCATGGCCAGTGTTCTGGGCTGGTTTGGTGAGGGTGGGGATGGGCAGTGATACCTGTTTGGGTTGGTATGACTGGGAGCAAAGCTGTGGAAATGAGAGCCTTTGCTCAGGGCTGCTTCCCTGGGGTCGGCAGTGAGGATGAGGCTGGCCCTTTGCATTGCATGGCTGGGCAGCTCTGTGTGCCCCAGGCAGCACTGTCCCTGTTCAGGGATGGAGGCAGAGCTGAGGGAGGTCCCACGTGGCTATTGTCTCCCCTCCTGCTAAAGCTTTGCTGAGGTCCATCACTCTCTGCCTCTTCCCTGCCGTGCACAGACTATGAAGATGAGGAGGAGTGGAGCCCATGGTCCCCTTGCAGCATCACCTGTGGCAGTGGCAACCAGAAGAGGACCCGGTCTTGTGGCTATGCCTGCACAGCGACAGAGTCAAGGACCTGCGATCTGACACACTGCCCTGGTGAGCCCCTGCCTATATCAGTCCTTGGGTACTGTCTGACTTTGATGTGGGCTAGTCTTCCACTGCTGCAGGCTGGGCATTGCTCAAGCTTTAAGAATCAGTTATGTTTAATGTGATCAGGACTGATGACCATGGGGCTTTGTTTCCACAAAGAAGCTGTGATTGGGCTTCATGGCTCCTCGGGCAGTTGTGTGGGGCCCAGGGGTGGTAGAGCTGGCATCAGGCTTGATGTGTGACTTCTTGCACCTCTCTCACATTGGGAGCTTGGAATCCTCTCCTGAGGCATACTGAGAGCCAGCTCTATCCACAGAGATTTACATAACTAACAGCCTCAGACAGGTCTGTTGGGCCAGTCTTACTGCTGGCCCTTCCTTCCAAGCACAGGGCCATGTTACCAAAGAAGTGGCAGGAGAGGGGCTGGGAGATGGGTGGTGTCTGGTGCGCGTGCAGAGGGAAAAAACCACCATTCCTCCCAGTGTTCAACCTGGCTCTTTGTTTTGTTTTTTTTCTGCCTCAAGGAGGAGAAGGAGAAATGGTCTTCCCCACAGAGGAGACACCTTTCAAAAGTGACAACACCACAGAGCTATTCAACTCAGGTCAGCCTCTGCCTCTGCCTTGCACTGGGGGCTTCAGTGACAGACCTTGGGAGGGTCGTAGCTGGCTGGTGGGGAGGGCTCTGCCAAGGGGTCCTGTGTCTGGTGTCCAGACCCGAGTCACCCAAACCACTACCATGTGCAGGCTTCAGTGGTGATGCTGGGAAACCCAGTTGTTCCCACAGCGCCGGTACAACACAGTCCTGCTTTACAGTTCAGTGGCTGAGGCCAGCCTGCCGTGTGCCCTCTCTGTGAGGGAATGTTGCCAGCCTGGCCCCAGCACAAAACACCTTCCCTCTGTCACTGCCTCCAGGGTGGAGGCTGGCTCCAGCTCCTCCCAAGAGCCTGGCTGCTCCTGCCTGGTGGTTGCAGGCTGCACTGGTGGTGTTGGCATGGCTTCAGGCAAATGGCAGCTGGGTAAAGTGAATGTGCATGCCCTCACCCTTTTGGTACCCTCCCCCCCAGAGGTGGACAGCTGTGAGAAGTGGCTGAACTGCAAGAGTGACTTCCTCACCAAGTACCTGAGCAAGGTACTGACGGACCTGCCCAGCTGCCCCTGCTCCTACCCGCTGGAGGCCGTCTACAGTGCCGTCAACCTGCGGGATGAGCAGCAGGGCAAGAGCTTCCGATGGCGGGATGCCAGCGGCCCCAAGGAGCGCCTGGACATCTACAAGCCGACGGCACGCTTCTGCCTGCGCTCCATGCTCTCCCTCGACAGCACCACCCTGGCTGCCCAGCACTGCTGCTACGATGAGCACACCCGCCTCATCACTCGTGGCAAGGGGGCTGGTGTCCCCAACCTCATCAGCACCGAGTTCTCCCCGGAGCTGCACTACAAGGTGGACATGCTGCCCTGGATCCTCTGCAAGGGTGACTGGAGCCGGTATCACGCTGTCCGGCCCCCCAACAATGGGCAACGTTGTGCTGACAACCCCACCGAGGAGGAGTACCTCTCCCAGCTGCAGGAGGCCAAGGAGTACTAGCCATAGCTGCTCTCAAATGTGCCACAACCACCACTGGCTTGTACCCCTGTGCAGCCTGGCCAGCCCTGACCCTGCTCATGGGCTCCTCAGTGGTGCCAGGCAAAACGGGGAGGATGCGCCCCCCGTCTGTCTCATCCCCTCAGAGGGATGTCTCAGCCCCGCTCCGATTTCTGAGGGTGCTGGAGATTATTGTGGTGCAGTCCCTGCCATGCCACCCAGGGCAGTCCTGCAGCCCAGGGCTCCTGGCCTGGCATGTGGAGAGCAGCAGGGGCTGGGAGGTATAAAGGGAACAAGGGGCTGCTCCTGTCTGCTTTTATTCTGTATGACCTTTCAAGGTAGCCTGAAAGCTGAGTGCAGGGTGAAGTGGGCTCAGCTCCTGCTGGCTTCACATCTGAGGAGCTGCTGCAGGCATGGCTGCCTGGTCTTGTCTGTACACCTGCCCTGGCACATGCTGGTTTATGTCTGAAACTGGGGGTAGGTCTTCCTAGAGAGTGCAGGGTTGTCCCAGCCACGCATACAGAGCAGGGCCTCCCTTATCCTTGGGTTTGTGCATGGTTTGTGCATGCACAATTGGGAAGGAGCAGGGAAAGGCTTGTCAGGGTCCATGGGTCTGGGGGAGGGGACTGTGGAGCAGGAGGAAACTGGCTGCCTGGGCTTCCTTGGCAAGATTGCCTTGCCACCAGGGTTTTGGCTGCCAAAGCTACACATAAGTGGACCTCAGAGGAGGTCAGCATGGGGACACACCACCTGTGTGCATTTCAGCCCCTCTGCCTTGGTGCTTGGGGGAACAGGGTAGTAGCATCTGTGCAAGTCACAGCACTAGCCCTCCACCAGACCTTGGCCCCTTGGCAGTCCCCAGAGAGTCTCAGGAGCACCTGTGACACAGCCCAGAAGAAAGTCCTGTGTTTCCCACTCACAGCCCTGCCAGGGGCAGGAGGCACCTTGGCCACTCCTCATGCCATTGCTGGTGAGGGACAAAAAGCACTGAGCCAAGCTAGGCCCTGCTCCATGCTGAGTCTGCCCATGTCCCCAGCTGCTCCACTCTGTGTCTGCCCAGGTCCCCACCTGGAGGCAGCCCAGACAAACCGAGCCATGGACCCCTCAGGCTTGCTTCTGGGCCAGGCTCACAAGTGTGGGTCCAGAGGAGGAAGACACGCACATGCTAATAATGTCAATACCTGGTGTCCACAGGTCAAGGATCGTGATGCTCTCTGTTGGCACTTTGGTCTTGCCTGGGTTGTATTCAGCTTTTCACAGGTCCATGGCAGTGTCTCCCAGCATATTTTGGAAGCTTTTCTGCAGAGAAACTAGGCTGAGCACCTTTGTCCCTGGACATTCAGTTGCTGAACTGGCAGAAAATTTATAGCTTTTATTTAACAAATTTTATGCTTCAGGGGAAATAAAAGTCAAGCACACATAAAGAAGAATGGAGTAATTTCTACACTAGAGGTTTCATGCAAGCCTTCTAGCTGCTCTGCGTATTTCTGCAGGACACCGTTGAACCTAAAAACTGGTTGCAGAGGTCCATAGTTGACCATCCTGGTGCTGTCTGTCATGCTGTCTGTCCTTCTTACAGGCGCTTTGTCCAGCCTCAGTGAACATCCTTGGTCTGAAAGCTCTTTGGGCAGTCTTTCTGGGGGTGTCTTTGTATCTGCTGAGTGTATGTTGATCCATTTGCCTTGGTTACTGATAGAATATTGCATCCTTGATCATCTATACCTAAGACTTCATAGCTGGTAAAACAAAAGTATTGATGAAGTTACCACTGAAATATTCTTACTCAACTATTGTTACAGCCTTGTATCCCTAGACCCTGGATATGGGTTCTATCAAAATACAGGCAGACATCATCCATTTCCCAACAGGCATGCAGTCTGAGATGACCAGCATTCTGTAAATGGTGAGAAGGAAGAGAACCAAATAAACATGAATGGAGACCTGGACCCTGGAAAATTTTCATGATCACTACATGTTCTCTAGCCCAGATGGTCATTCACTCGCTAGTTTCTGACAAAGAGGTAGGTCATATAGAAGGGGTCAAGAGGGGGTGACAGTGATCTGGTGGCTTGGTTCTGGGAGCCAGAGAGCCTCAGCAAGAGACACGGAAGCAAACAAACTGAGCGGCTGAAGCCATGGAAGGATGAGCTTGTTAACTGCAGTCATTCAGCAGAGCGTATTTCCACTCCCATACCATATGCCATCATTAACATCGTCAAATTCTCAGTGGAGTTTATTTACCATCAGTGCAGACTTCTTTAAAGCAACCTCCCACTGAGCATGCCTAGTGCTCAGTATTGGACCCATGTGTGGAAGCAGGACTTCTACAGACAGCCTTTCTTGAAGAAGACTTGCGAAAGCTCAGCCAATTTGTTTGTTGGACTGGCTGCTCTCTAAGGAAGTGCTCTTACAATAAGAGTGTTACCCAGGATTTGTACCCTCCTCCTCTTTATACTGGCTATGTCAACCAGTCTAACCCCCAGAAAAAAACCTGTAATTTCTGTAATAACTGGAGTTCCTGTCCAAGGGCAAGTAGAAAAATTTCTTGCATTGGTACCCCCCCCATTCCCCATCACCCCCACAAAAGCTAGTTGAGAGCCAAGTAGCTGTTCTGCGTTGCTGCCTCTGTGGTTTGGACAATACAGGCACAAACTGGAGCATGAGAAACAAGCAGCATTGTTCCTCATACAAGCACCTTACACACCATGAGGCTTTGCAGAACACCATGAAAAAAGTAGACATTAGCAAGTGTTTATTTTTATATCCCGTCAAAGATTCTGTCCAGCCCACTGCTATTTAAGTGATGAATCTCTAAGCTTTCACTCCTTAAGTTTCTTGTGGTTTTTTTATATATAATATATATAGAAAATGTCTTTTATTCCTGCAAAATTTCACAGAGAATTCTTTAATCTGATGCTGCAATAAAGCACTTTATATATGTATATGTCATGCTGATGTCATTCAGTTGTGACTGAAGCATATGTTGCTATTTATTTTGGTTGAGAGGGATGATACTATGTTTAATGCTGTATGTCTTGGGTTTCCAGCCCCAGCTGGGGCCTTGATGGCTTTGCTTCCTTCCCTTAACCTTTGCATTTGAAGTTGTCTGGCTGCAAAAGTCACAGGTAAGAAAGACTATCTGGAGCCCGTCACAGCCGTGGGATATGTGAAGTTCTGCTTACAGGGAAGAAAGCCTCCTACAAGAAGACCATCAGGGTCAGTGCTGAGAAGCAAATGCATTGCCTATGCCCCAGCCCTGACCTCGGGTTTCATTCCATGGTCAGCCTGGCCAGAGCTGGGTACTGGCTGATGAAGGGGCAGTCAGCAGTTACAGCTGTGTATATAACATGGCTAATGTGCTTTTATCCTCTGCAGCAAGGTCCTTGCTGTGTTGGATGATGAGCCCTGCTGCGAAACTCCTGAGATATAGAAATCCCACAGCCAGAGGATGGAATCAGGAAGAACTCCTGCCCTACTACTGCAGGTGATGAAGACCTGGAGATGTCACCTGAAATCACAGAGTGAGTCTGTGGCAGTCTTAAGCTGCACTTTTGCCTGCTGCTTTGAATACAAAACTTCTTGACCAGTTGCTGTTGAGTTGCCTTAGTCTGCCAGCCTGGACTGGAGCTGAGCTGTACCAGTCCTCTGGCATCCGGCGGGCAGTGGTGTTTGCCTGCACACAGGAGCCGTGTCCAGATTTTGCTGGGGCACAGGTGGGGTGAGTAAAGCCCATCTCTCAGGGATGAACATGAGATTTCGTAGGAACATGTTTAGAGCAACAGAGATCCCATTACCTGTCTGATTTTTTTCAGGGCTCCAACTCCAAGAATCCTCTTCTTGGAGAGCACACAAAAAGCCCAGCTGGGCCCAGAAGGATCTCTTCTGGAAGGAGAAGACAGAGAATGATAATACCAGGAGAGTTTAGCCGAAGCCTGTGCAGCAGGACCTGAACTGCAATGCATGGTATTAGCCTAGGAAAGGGCAAGGTGTGGTTGTGGTCTGTGGATCAAGTTAAAATTGTAGTTCTAGAGAAAAAACAAAGCTTTCAGACACCCCTGTCCTGTTCTGTGAAGGGACACACCCCGTGGTGTGGCCACATTAGTCTTCTGTGCTGGTGGCACACCTCTGGAGCAGAAGATTAAGAAAAAAACAAACCCCAACACGCTGCAGGTTTTTAGCTGTAGTCCTGCTGACCTCACTTTTCTACTTGGTCAAGATCATTTTTGATCTTAAACTTGTGTCCTAAACTTGTCTTTTACAGCACCAGTGGTAATGCAATTTTTTTTTTAACTTTTAAGTTACCAATTATATTATCTGCTATACCAAAATGTACTGGATTCATTACAGCTTTATGAGGCCTTCCCTTATTCACTAATAAAACTATTATATAGAGCATTGCCTACAGTCTTAAAAAAGTTCAAAGACCCTTTTGGTTTATTGTTTGATGGTTGCTCCTTACTCATCTCTATGTGCCTCACAACGGCATAGTCAGTGAGGATCCAGCTCTGACTTTCACCACTGTGAAAAAGTCACTTCTGTTTTCTGTTTTTTTAACCTTTGTTCTCTTTAATTCACAAGACTTTCCCTCTTATCCTATGTCAAATTCTTAAAGAGCCTTTGGGCCAGGGTATACTGAACCTTGCCTTTCTCCCTAATCTTATACATCCCTCCCTTCCCCAAATAGCTGAAGGACTACTAAACTGTGACTGTCTCTCAGCACTTCCAAGTAAAGCAAAGGTCTGGAGTTCCTCATTAGCATCATGTAGCTGCACTGGAGGTCAGCTGTAGCTGGAGAGTGTGTCTGCTGGCAGCAGGCAGAGGTAGTGCAGCGACCTTCTCTAGCATGACTCAAGGTTCAGATCTCCTTCACCAAGTAAACGTCTGAAGTGGTGTAAGGCCTTAATTACCATTGCTGTGCCCAGTTAGAGCTGGCACAGCCTGGCACGCTCTGCCTGCGTGCACAGCCTAGCCTTTTAGCACAAGCTTTCCTTCACTGCTGAGTTAGTCCAAGAGATTCACGTGTGAACAGCAGCCAAGGCATGGCTACATTACACAGCCTGTTCTGCTGCTGTGTAGATGGTGATTTCCAGCCTGCAGGGCAGGGAGCCAGCTGGGGAAGCACCAGCATAGCTCAGGGTAGTCAGTTTTGCTGGAAGAGCCCTCAAATGGCCTCTGAGCAAAGCCCTGAGTCCATGAGCCCCATGCATGTGGGTTGCTGGCCGAGGCCAAAGCATGTCCTATTAGAGTAGCAGCAGGATGCCTGAAGTAAACTCTGCTTGTGATGAAAGGAAGGCAATTAAAATTCCACTTCAGTTGCCTTCCTGTCCCACTTCCTAACCTTCCAGCAGCAGGTGATCATCAGGGCCTGCCTTCTGCTGCCCTGGCCCAGCTGTGCTAGCAGAGCTTGCAGCAGGCGAGCACTGCTACTGCAGCATAGCTGCCAAAGCACAGCAAGGACATCACAATTCAGCTGTCACATTTCTCTCAAGTTGACTTAGAACAAGCTCATTTTTTCAGTTTTTAAATAATTTTCCTTTTTTTTAACCAAATTTTGGCTGTGAACTCACTTGCTAGCCCCGCTGTGTAAGGTTTCCCATGTTTCTGCCCAGGATTTCCCAAACAGAAAACCAAGCATACATGCTGTACAGTGACATCAGTGTGCCTCCATCATGTTACCTGCCCCCCCAAGTAGTTCATCTGTTAACAAAAATCCTGGCAAAATACCTGCATCCATTTTTCCAGCCAGACAGTGCTTTAGGGAAGACAACCCTGCATGACACAGGGAAGCTCTACCGTATCTACAGCTGCCTCTTTGTACAACTTCCTTTGCTCTCACAGGTCAGCTCAGGGATGAGTACACACTACAGAATTTAGTTCCATGCTGCATTCTTGATGTCTGTCTGTACACACTTTATCAAGATTTTTTCATACTTCAGCACTTCGGAGTAGTGAGAACAGGCAGAATGCTCTTTGTAGTTTAAAAGAAGACTCCAACAACTACATTCAGGGTTTTTTTTAAACAGGCACAAAAGTTTTTTTTCCCTGTCTCCTCCATTGAAGGGAACAGTTACCACATACCATTCAGATTTAAAAAATTAAAAAAAAAAAAACCAAGAAAAATCCCCAAACCAGTAAATTTCACCCAGTAACATTACTCTCTTCTAGCCTACTAGAGGAGCTCTGCAGGAAACACTAGGAGAAAACAAAGTATGTGAGAGAAGCTCATGCCTCAAAAAGAAAACCAAGCACTTCTGTCACCCTTGAGGTTAAGCAGACTGACACTTCTGATCAGTCAGATTTTCACTCCTCCTATAAACAAGTTTATTGCTTTTGAAGACAGCTCAAGGAACTAACTGTATTAGCAGGTGAGAACAAGAGGGCTTTTTTCTTCCTCACCAGTTAAAGCAATAGCTGAAGTATGATGAGCAAAAACTACTGCACTCGGTAGACTCTAAATGGAGGTGGGACTTATTTCTGAAAAAAACCAGTTTGCTTTAGCCTGAAGCTCTTGCAGGTAGCTGGCGCTGGGCCCCACAACCTTCTAGAACCATTCTGTAGGTGGGAGTTTCCCTAGCACTGGTTTGCATGATTGTCGTTCTTGAAGAGCAGACTAGTGGAAGTGTAAGAAATGACTGTGTTGAAGGGGATATGCAAAGGAGAGAAACAGCTTGAACAGGATCACAGATCCCTTCAAAAATGGGAACTGTTTGAAACATTTACTAGCGGCAGATCAAAAGCAGAGAGAAAATGAGCAGCTGCTCAGACTAAAAACTGCATCAAGCTCATGCTCTCTACTCCCCCAGAAGTGAGGAGTAAATCACATTGGCAGCAGCGCTCTTCATTGATCGGTGTTTTTCCAGACAGATCCTTCCCTCAGCCTATTGCCCAACCCTTTGAACTCAAGCCAATTTGAGGACACAAATACCACAGTGTTTTTTTAAGTTAGGTTTATTTAGCAATAGAATTATGTACATGTAAGAGAATCCCCTGCAGCACAAGACATGCACAAAGCAGTGAGGGACTGAAAGTGGTGCTGCTCCATGGCCTTCCTCATCACCTGTCATCCCATTTTACTCAGCGGCAGGGCCAAGATTAGAAAGGAACAGGCGAGAAATTTATCAGTCCATGTGGCAGAGTCTTCAGGCGGAGCCTCCCAGCAACCGGTATTAAAACAAGCGGGCACCGTAACCAAATGTCTGTTTAATGCCCTCGAAGTAGTAGCGCTGCCAGCCTTGCTTTGTTCTTTCTTCCTCACTGGCAGGAATGCCCTTGCCTTCCAAGCACACCTCTGTCTCGCCACCTTTGTCATTGAAGTTCAAGGTAATGGTTGCAAAGTGCCCTAGAGGAACCAAAGCAAATCTGTCAGCAGTGTGTAGTACAGCACATACAGCCCCCAGGGGCTGCTCTGCCCCTCCTTTCACAGGGCACCGCTTAAAAGACTCTTCGAGGTCCTTCCCAGAGGATCTACATATGGCAGCTGTAGGCCTTCCCTAGAAACACAGCTACGAAAGGGCTCCCTCTTCCTGCACTTTGAAGCAGTTGCAGCTGCAGCTGCACAAGCAGCTACTTCATCCTTCCTACCTGGTCACTGCTCTCTACACAGTGGCTGAAGATGCAGACATGATAATGTGGGATAGGATGCTGGGATAACACGAGCAGCTCCCAGAACACTGTGTGCTCCCCGATCACGAGCCACAATACAGTGTGGCAAACGGGGCTGGCTCGTATACTTCAAAGATAGGCAAGGGCAGTAATACCATAGACCCATTTCAGTCCCATACTTACCAGCTGGCCAAGATTTAAATCTCCATTTCATAACAAGTTGCTTCTCAGGAACCTTGAAAAGGGAGACAAAGACTGAGTAGCAATTTTTTGTAAATCTTGCAGTCTAATAGAAAACATCTAGAATTGTGTTGATATGAATGAAGCCTTAGAGATCCCTCGAGAAACACACACAGGGAAAGAGATTTTAAGTGTCCTTTTCTTCTCAATCCCCTTCTAGAAATGTATGCAACAGTACAGCCCCGAACACTGAGACAGAGTCCCTGTCCAGAAGACTTTAGTGGCAATTGAGCCAAAGAGAAAAAGAGTCAGTTACTATCTTTAACACTCCTCCAACCCCTGGTAAGTAAAATCACCCAAGACAGGGGAGATCTATGACTGGAAGCCACATTTTCTCCCCAGACTGAAGTGCCATGCATTAATCCATACTACTAGGAATGCTTCAACAGCCACAGAAATTATAGATAACTACTGGGCACAAGGTAGAACCCCGCAGTTAGCTAACAGAAGCATTGTAACAGAACCGATAAAAAGTTACAGCCTGATGAAAGTGCTGCCTCTGAGCAAGATACACCTGAACTAGTTAGTACTTACTAGGTCAACAAACTCTCCTGTGACACTGCCATCCAGCAACTGAAACTTGCCTCCTTTATCAGCCTCCAAGGTGGCTTGTGCATGGGTGAAAGCTTGGACCATCTGGAAAGAATTCAGGAGCAGACCTGTATTACTTGACATTATCTTCCTGCAAACTTGTTGCCTAATGCCTCCCACCCAGCTACAAAAGTTCTACAAGAGGAGGTAAGTCAATAGTGTAAGGTCTTCGGCAGAAGACAAAACCCCTTCCCTGGCCAGAAAAGCAAAGTTTTAGCCACTACAGCAACATTTTGCCTGCCCAAGGAAAAGAAGCTCCAGCTTTCTAGTGCTATGCCGTGTTCCGAGTCACACATCGATTTACTTTGTGGATTTCTTAATGAAACCTAGTTCTAAGAAAAAATTCTTTGCTTATTCAATTTTCTTATCAAAATAGGAGGAACAAAAGACTAAGACCATGTTTAAATAATGACACAATGCTGCTCTCTCCTCCTAAACCATATAATAGCCTGCGGAAAAGTGGAAGCTATTCCCAAAGTACGCTTTAGATACCACCTAACTTTAAAAGGAAAAAACAAAAGCAAACCAGAAGCACACATCTGTAAATCCCAAGTGATCTGGCCACATGCAGTAAGAGATACACCCACAGACAGATGCTGACATCAGTCTGGAACTTGCATTAATCCCCTCTTGTCAGCTGTGTGAAAAGATGCACATACAAGCTTTAAGCAACTACTCCGCAGAACAGCTTCCTTATTCCACTCTCACGGATTGTGAGCGTCCTACAGAACATCTTAAGAAGTTTATTAGGAAGAGCCTCGTATATGCAAAGAACAACTCTCAGAACAAGCCAGGCATTACCTCCTGAGTAACGAATACCCGGTAGAGCTCCTCAGGAGATGTTAAGAAGGTTTCCTTCAAACTGATCTTACAGGTAGGGATCTTGACTCCTATGGGTTTGGACTGCGATGTGGCAGTACTGCTCCTGGCAGCCATCTAACAAAACAACAAGGAAAACAAACACATACACACTTTTTTTCACAAAAAAAAAAAACCCAAACCAAAAATCAACAAATGGTTCACATATCCAAGGGGAAAAACAAAGGCTCTTGGTAAAGATACAATTAGAAACAACCATACTTAAATGTGAAAAGCAGGTTTATCACTTTGCTTGGAAGAAACATCATGTGCTGCCAATGGCAACAGTCACACCTATTCAACAGACTGGCAGTTCCTGAATGCCTCTATCCTATACACAACATAGGTTGCCTCCTGTAAGCCCCAGAATCTCATACAGCGTACTTGTCTTCACTGATCCCAAAGCATGTTTGCACAGTTTTGTTTACCTTGCGGTCTTCTGCTTTAGGAGCCACCTGAGGTGCTGTTTCCATATGTTCCCCATTCACTGTGGGCAAAATCATGCCCTGGGTGAATTCTGGAAAGACAGGAATGCGCCCATGAAACCAATAAAAGATAAAGTAAACCTTCTGGCTGTACTTTGAAATACACAATCAAAAAGGGCTTCCTGGTTTCCCCCTTGCTCTTGCTAGCATCTATGACTTGAAACAGTTCCCAGAAGTAAACAGACCTCTTTTTACAAGCAATTAATTCTTTCTCTCACCACTCTCCACCAAGGGCCCTGTCAGAACCTGCCTACACTAACAATTAGGAACTTATCTCCTCTTTGCAGCCTAGACATAGCATCTTCCACACACTGCTCTCACATCAGTGTTGGTTAGCCTTAGACTTACATAGCTTTTTTCCCTTCTCACCATCTAATATAAATTGCAATCACATCTCAAAAACTTTTGCCTTGCTGGCCTAGACACACCAAACCAAGCGCTTCCATTTTTTTTCACACTGGCTCTTCATTTCTTGTATCACTGCAGTAAACAATAGTAACTTCTAACTCCCTTTTTGATTCATCTTTATTGACACCAGATGCCAAGACTACACATGGAAACCCAGGCAAGGCCTTGCCAGCGCCCTGTCCAGCAGCACTAAAACTTTTGTAACTCCATCAGAACCCTCAGCCTCTTTCAAATTACATTTGCTTTTTCTCCAGCTCAGTCACTTCTGCTTTTACCAATTATACAACATTTTGCTCTTTTTTCTTCCTCTTCATCTGTTTAGAGAGGCAAAATTCCATTAGAAAGCAGAATTTTATCGTATGTGCATAAACCTGTATCCTGCAATATTTGGTTCCCACTTATTCTCATTTATTGCAGCCCACAAGATCATACAGCTTTTCCTGATTAGCATTCTTATCTTTCACTGGGTGACTGCATCTCCCAGCCTGAACACTACAGTGCCTGAAAAAAAACCCAAGAGTACAGAAATTTGATCCTGGGAAAACAGCAATCAGTGGTGGTTTGTACCCAGCACAACTAGAACATATAGGATAATATAGGTAAATGGATATAAAAAGCAACTGTAGCGATTCCCAGCCTGCATTTGAGAGGAGAGCCAAACTCAACCAAAGCACATTGATTTAACTCCAACTGCTGCACTCAGATTTAACTTAAAAAAAAAAAACAAATCTGATCCAGATGCTGAGACAGCTCATTAAAAGACACCAACAAAACCTGCAGAGCAATTTCCAGACATCAGTTATTCTAAAATCCAAGTAACACTAGATGTCTTTACCAGTGTGACAAGAGTGAAAAAAACCCCAAGCAAACCACAAATGGGAGAAGATATCACCTTTTAAGGGAGTAAGCAAACTGAAGGCCAGGTTGTGCCACAGGCAGTGGCTGTGTCACTGGGGTAACCAACACATTTTACTGGCTTTTATTTTCTCTACAGCCAAGCTTCAGGATGTGAAGGGCATTCTCAGTTTTAAAAATGCTGTTTATTACTGCGTTATCACCAAAACAAATTTTTCTGGGCTCTGCTATACTGTCTGGAGCCAGAAATGCTTCTTCCCAAAACCTAACAATTTCCAAAAATACAGAAAAGTTACTGTTATTGCTCTGACACCTTTCTGTTGAGATGGAGCGAGCAACTCCTCTCTTTACCTCCATCCCTTCTTTAGAATTAGTCCATATGGGTTCCCATAACACTTCTCCCTCTCAGTTACGTACCCGTTTTGAGAGTGCTGATGTAAGTTTTCATTGCATCTCTAATTTTCTTTGCACCTTCTTGCTTCATCAGGGTCTTCAAGCTAGTGTCAGGCTCATCTTTAGCAAGGCTGACAAGGATCTAAACAACAAAGACAAGCATTGATTAACAAGGACAAATATGCGCAGCTCTTTTATTATTCAATTCAACATCACAGACTCTGGCTAAACTTTCATAAACACCCCTGCAGTTTTATTCATCTTTCACTTCATCTCTCTCGGCCTACAGTACTGTACACGTGTGCCTAAATACCTTCTTGTGCTACAGAGCCCTTGCATCCAGAAGACAGGAATTAATCTGATAAAAATACAACATGATGGGGGAGCAACTCTCTATCAGGGAGTGAAATGAAAGACAGAAATGCAAGATAACGGTTTTAAGTTGAAAGAGCGTAGATTTAGATTAAAAATTAGAAGGAAATTCGTTACCCTAATTCTTTACTCTGAGGGTGGCGAGGCACTGGAACAGGTTGCCCAGAGAATCTGTGGATGCTCCATCCCCGGAGGTGTTCAAGAGCAGGCTCGATGGAGCTCTGAGTAACCTGACAGATGCCCCCACTCATGGCTGAGAGGTTGGTAATAGATGACCTTTAAAGATCTCATCCAACCCAAACCATTCTTTGATTCTATTAACTTAAGCAGTCTCTAGCAGTAAAAAATTCTACACAAACGTTTTAAGAACGGTAACAGAGAAGGAAATATTAATGCTGTGAGTATTCCTGTTAGAATACTCCATATGTCCAGCTGTGCTTACCTCAACTTCATCAATGTCATTTTCATCCGAGAGATTAGGAATCTCCACATAACCTTTGTACTTCACTCCTGTCTTTGAGGTGCCTGCAAGTACAATTACATTGTTCAGCTCAACCTTTCTTACTCTGGTTGTTGTCAAAGCAAACTTGTATTGTATCAAAATACAATACTTCCCTTTATTATTATTTCCCAAATGAGATAAATATCCTTCCCCTTGATGTTATACATGAATCTGACCTTGAAACAGGAGAGGTACACATCACTCACCAGTCCACGCCAGCTTGATAGCCCATTCATAGAAGAAGATAAGTTTCCCTTTGCGGTTGTTAATGGAGGCCTCTCCATCCAGTTTGCTCACTTCTGTTACCTCGCACGCCCCTTCCTCACCCTCCACCCTGACAGGCAGAAGGAGAGCTTTCAGCCGCTCCGTGGACCAGTTGGAGGCATCCCTCTCCGTCCTGCAGGAAAACCAAGCGGGGTGAGAATCTGGGACAGGCCACGCTGACGGCACAAACTGGGACTATCCAGTGATCCCCAGTCTTGCCTCCCTGCCCCGCTTCAACACAAATACACAGAGACTTCTTCCCCAGGCCACCGGCACACATCGGCTCGGGTTATCCCCGATACACGCACGGAGCCGGGGGCCGCCCCGGAGGATCAGCCCGGACACCCCCGCCTCAGCATCAGTCCTCAAGGAGGGGACGGGAGGCGGCCCCTCTGCCCACGACCCTGGCCTGCAGCCCCCTCCGCCCCGGGGCCTCCCGGGCGGCTCCGGGAGCAGCCGCCCCGCTCACCAGTGCCAGTTGTTGACGTTGGTGGCGTCCGCCCGCTGCTCCACGATCCAGCGCGGGTCTCCCTCCCCCCACTTGGCCATCGGGACCGGGATTGCCGCCTCCGCTCCGAGCACCCGTGGAACCTGCTAGAAACGCCGCGCCGCCTCCCGCCTTCCGCCCGGCGCGGGCCCTTCCGGCACGCCCCCGCGGCGCGACCCCGGCTTATTGGTTCCGCGCGGCTAATTAGTTCCGCCGCGCCGCAAGCAGCCGGAGCTGGGGCTGGGACTCCCCTTCCCTCCCGTCCCGTCCCCTTCCCTCCCCTCTCCGCCGGCCCACAGCTTCCGGAGTCAGCCCACAGTTCCCAGAGCTCCGATCCCGGCTGCCGGCCCAGACACCGCACCGCCGCTCTCGCGGCCCGCTGGGACAGGTAGTCCGACGGCACGTCATGGGACCCGCGGGGCACGCCGGGACTCGTAGTGTGTGAACGAGGAGCGGCCGCGCCGCGCTCAGCAGGAGAACTACATATCCCGGCGTGCCCCGCGCGCGGCTGCCCCGCCCCGCCCTGTCCTGCTGTGAGGACGCGGGTGCTGCTGGCGCGGGAGGGGCGGNGCGGGGGTGGTGATGCCCCCGAGGTAGCCGCTCCCTCTCTCTGCTGAGGCAGCCGCGCGGTGCCGTTGCAGATGAGCAGGGTGCGAGCGGACGAGGAGGAGTACTGGCACAGCTCCAAGTTCCGGGCCTTCACCTTCGACGATGAGGATGACGAGCTCTCGCAGGTAGGGAGGGTCCGACCCCGGAACTACCGGTGAGACAGCCCCGCCGGGAGGGCCCCCGTAGCCGCCCCAGCCCAGGCCTTGGCCCTGCACATCGCGGAGAGTTGATGTTCTGTAGGTGGATTGGCACCTCCTGCCCGCTGTGGAGGGTACCAAGGGGTCCCGTCTCTCCCGCCACGGTAGCCAGTCCGAAATCTCATTAGGACCGTGGTTCCTCGCCCACGCACCAAACTGCATCTCCCGCTGCGTGAGCTGTTAGTGTCTGTGTAGGTGTCCTTGGGGTTCCCAGTGGTGAGGAAGGGCTACTGTGTCTGCTGAACAGCTACAGGACTAAAATACCATCCCGAGGAGAAGCAATGGAAGCTGAAGAAGCTGTATTCAAAGTTCTTTGGGAGATTGTTTGATGGTGATAGGAAACAAAGTGCAATCTGCAATTCTGATGGTCCTTATGCAAGCTTGCTGTTTTGCGTGTAGCTAAAGGAGTCCAAACGGGCAGTGAACAGCCTTCGGGATATTGTCGATGATGATGATGATGACGACCTCGAGAGGGTCAGCTGGAGCGGAGAACCTGTGGGAAGTAAGTGCAGAAGTACTGCAAATTATCCTTGAGACAGAGGGGTTTTAAAATTGCTGCTTAAGTCAAGTCACTTAGGCCAGGAGTATTATTTGCTACCTAATCCTGCATATCTAATCTGATTCTAGTCTCCCAGGTCACACTGTGAGCTACTTGATTTACCTGAGCTGATCCACTGAAAAGAGAGTCAGCAGAAGCCCAAATTGTGTAAAAAAGAGAAGTGCAGACAAGGGCAGGGAAATCATTGTGTTTTTTGTAATACGTAGCCAAGCTCAGAGCAGGTATTTTGGAGGTTACAGATTGATATTCATCATGCTCAGGTGGCCTGCGAGATTCTAGGTGATCATTTCCTTCACACCACTGCCTGAAATGGCACTATTTAAAGTTTCTGTGTTTTGACCCCACAGCACTTTAAGCAGATAATCCAAGGTTTAATGTGTGTTTACAGAATGACTCTTACGCTTGAAATTTGACAGGGAGCTGTAAACATGGAGCAGATATGTGTGTAGTGATGATACGAGCAAGCTCATGGCCCACACACAATGCTGTGTGTTGCACTTTCGAGTTCATGACCCACAGAATATGTGACACTTGCTAGCCAGTGTCAAACAATGAAAATTTACGTATGGATCACCCAAAGGGTCTTCAAAGACTGATCTTCTTGTCCTTTGCTGCAGCTGCTCCCTTTGGTTTCTTTTCCCACACAGGGTCTCTCTACCTATCATGTTCTTTTGTCTATCATCCTGATCCTAAAATATGTGTGTTGTGCAGCTGTGTGAAAACAAGGGGAAACTGTGTCTTGAACAGGCAAGAAGGAGACATATGCATTGTTGCCAGCAGCATGTGCTCACTGAGATCTGTTTTGTCTGTGTGGGAAGGAAAACTATCGTACTCTTCCGTGTTCAGGAAAGCATGTTCTTAGGCTTCTGCAATTCGAGGTAGGCCAGGGACTCTGTCTTGCTTTGTGCTTTTAGAACAAGGACTATGCCTTGCCCCATGCAATAATATATAAATGGTGGGGGTGTCTGTGCATTCTTTTTACACAAGCCGTAACCAGCTGTACAACTGGCTGCTGAAACCAGCCATTTGTGGAGGACAACATGGCACTGCTGAACAAGCAGCATTACATGGGACTGGGATTCCGCACGGAGAGATGCACAGCGTCTGCTTAGTGCTGAGGGTCACACTTACCAGCATGTGCTAGTGCAGAACTGACCAGCACACATTTGGTAATGTTTCTGCCATGCCAGAAGATCATTCTTTACACACTCTTTCTTGGTTAAAAATGGTCTCTGTTTGCACACAGGTATCTCCTGGTCAATCAAAGAGACAGCCTCCGGCAGCACTAGCTCCCTGGATGGCCGAGACTCCAGCCTACAGAAGGGCTCTTCTTCCTATGCTGCTCTTCCCAAACAAGTTTCTTCCTACTCCCTAAGCAGCCTGTTCAAAGGTGAGGTTCATTATATACCATATTGACAAATGTGTTTTCTCTTATGACTGTCAAGGGGCAATTGTGTTATCTTATGTAAATCGTTTTAACTGAAGCGTATTGCAAAACAGGGGAGCTCCAATCTCTCCTCAGGGTGGAAGTGTATTGCTCACTGGTCAGAAATTGAAGACTGTCTTGTGCAGTAGATCACATGCTTTTGTGGAGTGGGAAGGGGCTTTGGAGATTACGGCTTCTTAAAATCCAGGTTCCAAAGAACAGCAAGGTAGAGCACAGCACTGTGGCAGTCCATTTGGTTGGTGGAAAAGAGCAGGCTGCAAAGGGACTGGCTTGACCCATGTAGCCCTCATTTGATTTTCTGTTCTGTAGAGAAGACAGATTGATTATCCTTTATTTGGAGCTCAGCTGGCTGCTGTTGGTGTTGGTTCAGCAAACACGATAGCAGCAGTGGCAGCGTAGCTGGTTACGGGGGGAACTGTGCAGCAGGCCGTGGGCAAACATACACAGCTTGCAAGAGTTCAGCTCTGTTCTCTCACAGCCAGACAACAAAACAACTTTTACTTTGTCTCTCTTTCTCTGGGGTGTTTTTTTACTCTCAACTTTGACAGTAAAGTGATGACAAAAGGCATCCAAATTGCAGCACCTGGTGGATGGAGCTGCCCATGTTGCTGTGGCCTATGTTGCAGTGCTATGTGCTTGAGCCTCTGCTCTGCAGGTAGATGAGTGAATTCAGGCTCTAACCTCTCCTGGCCTCAGCGCCAAGAGAGCAGATACGGGTGGAGTGTGATATGGTTTGCGATGCCACAGACAACTTCAACACCTTAGAATGTAAGCAGGTGAGCCCCAGCTGTGCTGGTGGAGTGTGAATCACTGTACAGAGTGGCTTGTTCTACAGTGGCATAGCTGCAGTAAACTGGTTTGCAGTCTAGGCTTATGCTTCCTGTGCAAGAGATGTTGCTGGTGAAGGGACAGTGTGTCATCAGTGTTTTTATTTCAGGACGAAACAAACTCCCAAGTTTCCAGTCCCTTTCAGATGGTAAGTTTTGGTTCCCTGCCTCATTTTGGGAGGGGTGCAGATTTACATGAAACAAAGCATTTCCAAAAAAAAAGGAAGTGTCATCTGCCTCACAATGCAAAAAGAGAAACTGAATCATGTGCTGTCTTAAAATTCAAACATGGGTGGTTCTTTCCTCAAAGAAGTTAAAGAATTGGCATGATGCTTTGGAGTAATTACTTATGTACAACTGACAACTGTTTTAGAGCAATGCTGTATTGCCATTTGGTGCTTAAGTTTGGATCTTCTGCCATGAAAACCAAGAAAGGGATGGGTTTGGAAGTGGATGTGAATCAGGATTTTTACGTGATACTCATCCATGCCTTTTCCTCTCAGCCCTCACTGACACAGGAGTTAAAAACTATGCCCCAGAGCTGCGCAGACCGAAAGCTGAGTACAAGGTGAGCAGCCTGTGCTTGTATGCTGAGATTAGTGAACTTCCTAAGATACTGGTTTCATGGGAAGCAATTAATTGCTGTTTCAGACAGAAGAGGGCAGTGCAGGGAATAGGACAGGGAACTGCAAATTGCAGCCTTGCAGTAATTCAGGCATTCTCTGCTTTAGCTCAGAAGTATGGAGCTTTGCTGGGGGTCTTGGTTTTGGTTACTCCTTTTAATGAATAACCCAGCAGTCTTTGTGGAAAGGATTTCTAAATAGTGCTTTGTCTATAAGCTGCTTTTATGCTGGGTCAGATAAACTGGTATGACATGTGGTTTTTACATTTTTTTAAATATGAAAGTTTTGAAATTTCATGAATCACTGGGACAACTCAGAGGGAGTTGTGCAGAGGCAGTGTTCCAGTTGGCAGGAATGTTTGTCTACCAGATATGCAATGACAGGTGTTGGAGCATCTGGAGGATTTCGGGACTGGGTGGATTCCTCTTACTAGGTGTGAGGTTGTGGCTCCGTGTCCCTAGGTCCAGCCAGTAACAGGATTCCCTACATATACATATTCCTATACATATTCCCTACAGATACAGACATGCACAATACTAACACAGCTGCCTGCATGGCTTAACGCAGACAGAAACCAATGCCTTAATGAATAGACGCATACAGAAAACACTCAAGCTTGATGCTGAGTTGCCTTTCTGTCTGACCAATTCCACTAGTGGAACATATGCATACTCTATGGGTCCCTCCAGTGGCTGGTCTTAGACGTCTGGTTTGGTTTGTAGCTGAATCCCAGACCCCAGTCTCCTCCAGTAGCTGGCACTTGCATTCTTGAGCTGCTAGGGTTCATGGTCCACCTGTCCTTGGCCATCTGATACTCCCCAGGTTGGTGTATTTATGTCAGTTAGCCATAAATGACATAACCTAACAGACAGCACTTCCTCAAAGCACAGCAGGAGAAACAAGTGTGCCCTGTTGTGTTCTGTTCTAGGCTGGCAGAAGCAGTGAAACGGGAAGGAGAAGGATTATACAGCCCCTTAAATGCAGGCAGGGGTGGTGTAAGTGGGGTAAAACGAAGAAGGGAAAGTTAGTGGCAGCTTTTGATGAATGTCCTGACAGTGACACGCTGAGAAGCTGCCGCTGGCCAGAGGTGCTGGAGGGAACTCTGGTGCTCAGGATATTTGACACTCAGCTATACGTTGATTTGAGAGACTCATGTACAGAGGTCCCCTAATAGGACTGGGTCAGACCTTTTATCCTTAGAGTTGGGCTTTCAGTAAATCTTCAATGGATTTAAAATTCAGTGTCCTCAGAGCTGGTTCTTGTTGCTCCCTTTCTCAGGGCCTTTTGAGGCAGAAAGCTGAATTGCATCCACTGGCTTGAGTGCCTCACAGAGACCTAGATGACTTTGTGGTGTCTGAGTTCAGGAGTGGCTCAGGCCACCATCACTTTTTATCCAGTGCTTCAGATCATAGTGTCTGCAGGCTGCAGGGGGAAAATTCTGGTCGTTACGGCAGTGGTAGCATATTACCTTAAGAAGGTCCTCCTACAGGCTTCAATGTCCTTGTCACATTGTCCTTGTCTTATGCAACTCCCCAGGTGCTTGCCTGAGGCTGTTGTCCCTGTGCTCTCCACGCTGCTGTGGAAGGCTCACCAGCAGAAGTCTGTCTGAATTGTAACAAGAAACTGACTCCTTGCCCCTCAGTTTTGGGTTAGTCTGTTTTGCATGTATTTTGTTTGTCCTGAAAGCAACATAGTTTGCAAGGAGGACAACCTGATGCAATGCACTTCTTATGAAGGATATGATAACAGACCTTACTGAGGCAATAGAAAGGCTGTGTTAACATATGAGCCTTTAACTTCCCTCCACACCAGCATATGCAGAGTCTGAGGGCTCAGCATTTGCACCTGAAAAATATATATAAACATCCTACTAACACCTTCCCTGGAGCAGCTGAATAATAAGTGAGTAGCTACATGTGGGCCATCACTGATGCAGCGGAAGTGGAAAGCAGCTTGGAGACTGCTGCCATGATCTGAGGCTTAAGAGTGCTTTATTTTTCTTGTGGCAGGATTACAGCAGTGACTGGAGCCCCAAAGATACAGTCAGGCGAATGCAGAGGGGCAAGGTAAGGACTTTGCACTCCCACCTGCTTGTAAGAGATGGAGGGTGGGTGGTCCTAAATTGCTTTACACTTTCCTATGCTCCTGGCTGTTCTGGGAGCAAGGAGGGGATCTGTGTTGCTTGCAACACCTAGCAGGGATGGTGGTCTGCCTGTCTGTTACTTTGCCAGGTGGCAGTGCTGGGATCACACTAGCTCAGGAGCAGCAGGAGAACTTCAGGGTTTTGTTGCTTTGTTTACTTGAGTTGTCCCCTCAGCAAGGCTCTGACAGTAGGTATCTGTACTGCTGTGTCCCTTTCTACCCTTTCTGCTCCCTGGGGCTGGGTTTATTTTAAAAATCTGAGGGGGTGGGGCTTTATCTCTATTCTCAGGTGGTGGCAAATGGAGGGAGGAAGACAGAAATGGTCTTGGTTTCACTGGAGCTGTAATCTTAGTCTCAGCTGCCTCAGTGTGCAGTGAACACGTAGGGAGATTGTGGTTTTACTCTGCATGTGTCTCCTCAAAGGCTGAGGTGAACTAAAGGCTGAGAGAGGCCACAGATGTGGCGTAAGAAGAAGGGAGAAAGACTTACGACTCTACTTTGCTGGTCTCCTTTGTGGAAAGGGGCCTGCAGAGTTCCCTCCTCCTGTCAGGGCTAGTGGTTTGTGGTGTACAGGAAAGTTTTGTCTTGTTACAAGGGTGTTTGTGCTGAATGTACATTGTCTGCTGCCCTATACTGGGCAGTAATGAGGCTTGACTGCAACCCCTGTGGACAGATTTCCAGAGATTATGCAGCATGTGGTTCCAGCTAAATGAGAATTTCTCCTCTCGTTGGAAGGGTGGTTATTCATGTTGCTGAAGGGTTTATGGGAGAGGAATAGGTAATACCTTAGAGGCTGGTTCAGCCTGAGCACTGTCTCATGTCCCTCATGCCTGCTTCTTCCTGTTGTGTGTCTAGGTCTGCTCTCTAGAGAGATTTCGCTCCCTGCAGGACAAGCTGGTGCTCTTGGATGAAGCTGTGGCAGGACATGATGGGAATGTCATTACAGCTGTGAGTCCTCCTGGGGCCATACAGGGCTGGGACTTCTGGGTGGTCCAACAGAGTGCTTGTGGGAATGCAGTCAGCTGGCCACCCAGTCTTGCAAGACTGGGGGGTGTTCTTTAGTTCAAACCAAACAGTTACTGGAAAGTGTCAAAGCTTAAGACTGGGAAATTCTGTATTCCTGCTGTCTTTCTTGCCACTCTGCAGAATTAATGTTAATCAATGTTAATAACAAGGAATCTGATCCATCAGCCTTACAGATTTTTGCAACTACTTCTTGAAGGTCGAGGTTTAATCTGCTCATTGCAATACGGAAGATTTAGGAGCTGGGATTTGGGATCTGGGGCCTCACCAGTTTTTCTGGCTTTTAAAGTATCAGACAGGAGATGGGATTGTGTCAGAGCTTCCTTCATCCAGGTCTTTTAATTCCTTGGATTTTGCATGGAAAGGTTTTCCTTTGTAAATTTGGGTCTCACTCATCTAAACTCCAGAGTAGGAGCTTAGGCAAGCGTCTAGGCAGCTGTGGCCCAGGCTCACTGCATGTCCTGGATGTTGTGAGTACCAAAATTAAGTTCAGTGCTGTAAGAGCTGTAGTTTCAGAGGCCCTTGGCAAAAGCTTCTCTAGGCCTTCACCAGTGTGCCATTTGTTTTTCTGTTTTAATTCTGAGCTGTCTCTCTGTGCTCACAGGTCCTGATATTCCTGAAACGGACACTAAGGAGGGGTGAGTGTGACTGGGGCCAGGGTTTCTATAGTGTGTTTCAGTTAAGGACAGAGGGGGTAATTCTTTCACTGGGTGCAAGTTACAAAGAGAGGATCTGGGGTATTGCTGTTTTACTAAGCATGAAATATTTTTGTAGCAAGTGTAATGTGGGAGGCAGGGGGGATGGTGATGCCCACAAAGGCTCCAGAGAGGAGCTTTAAGCAGTGGTAGGTGGTGGTGATGGGATGAATGAAAATGAATCTGTAGAGGTAGCTCATAGCTGTGAATTCAGGTGTCAGCTCAGTGACTGGGCTCTTCTGTGCTCCAGCCTCCAAGACTGTGATTTGAGACGGGATAAGGTTGTTGAATCCTGCCAATGACTTTCAACTCCATGCACTGTGCTAAGTCCCCTCTGCTTGGTAGTGCTATCTTACTTTACCCACCTGTACCTAAACTCTCTCCCCTGCAGAGATCTTGTTTCGGGAGCTGGAGGTGCGGCAGGTGGCCTTGTGCCATCTGATCCATTTCCTCAGAGAGACGGGTGAGCAGAAGTTCCTTCTGGATCTGCTCAGGTGAGGCTGCTGATCCATCTTGTGGCAGGGCTGAGCACACTGCTAGGAACCTGCCTCCAAGTTAATGCTGGCTAATTCCCTCTTGCAGGTTCTTGGACAGGACTGAGGAAGTTGCTGTGAGTATTCCCAGGAGCATAAGCTCCCTTAGTGCAGGGGGAGGCTGGCTGCAGAGTGTCTGGTAGTCAGGTGAAAGCTTTCATCCCCATTTCACCCTCTGGAATACTGTATCTCCCAAATCTGTGAGAACAGACTGCTTCTTTCTCCTCTTCCTCCAGCTATCTCAATACCGGGAGCATTTGAACATCCAGGATGTAGAAAAAAGGAGGGAATTTCTGAAAGGTTGCATTGGGTAAGAAAAAATACAAAAGGGTGGGAGGGATGTGGATTCTTAACAGAAGGTGGTAGTGAAGAAAATTAGTCCTCTGTACCAGTGCCGAGGCTTATGTGGTTTGAGAGCTGATGTCTTTCCCTTAGTAGGAGTGGGGTGTTGTGGACATAATGTAGACCAGAGAGGAAGCATTTGTGGTGATCACTAGTCCAGTAGCTTTTGCTGCTTATTCAGGGGGAAAGGTGCTTCAAGGGACTTTCTGATCTTTGACCCTTCAGATTGTAAGGGGTGAAAGTTTGGGTGTGTGAGCACTCGAGAAAGTTGGTAGCATCCCCTTTAGGTTGTTCTGTGAGAGGTGCCACATAATGATTCTTTCCCTGGAGCCTGTCTAGGAGAGAGCCAGTTGGGAGCTTGTTTGGTAGAAAAAAAAAAATCCTATAAGTGTACTTAGAAGTAAATGAAGGATTCTGTACTTAAGTGCTAGTCACAGTGTCTCTTTCCTTCATGTCTGGCTAGGCTGCCATTTTCAGCTGAGGATACGTCCCACATCCAAGACCATTATACCCTGTTGGAGCGACAGATCATCATTGAGGTATGAAATCTTCTTTGCTGGTCAGGAGATGGCTGGGACTACCTGTGACATCTCTTGCTGTCCCTAATTTACACCACTTTGGATCCAACTAGCCTGCCCTGGCTAGTGTAGTTGTAATTGCTATTCAGGCTGCTGTGCCAGGCACACGTGAAATACCAGATCTGAGATTTGATAGCGTATTGGGGCTGTGCTTGCACATTGCTATCACAACACTCTCTCTAGGTCTCTATCCCACAGCTAAACAGGCAGTTGTCCTGGCTCATGTTCATCCTGTCTGTCTTCCTGATTCCACAGGCTAATGATCGACACTTGGAGATGGCTGGGCAGTCAGAGCTATTTCGGAAATATCCTCGCAAGGCTTCAATTCTCAACATGCCACTAGTGACCACCCTCTTCTATTCCTGTTTCTACCACTACACAGAGGCTGAGGTGAGGATGATGTGGCAGAAGACAAGGGTTGCATCACATCCTTGTAGCCCTCAAGATGTGGGGTGGTCAAGCTGTGGCATGTTAAGGAGAGAAAGGGAAAGAGAGGTCATATTTCATCCCTCAGACTTTTTCCCCTGGGGCCAGTTTGGAGTTTTCTTTTGTGCTCCAAGACATTCAACCTGGCACAGTTTGTCAGGGAGTTGCCTCCTAGAAAGCACTGTAAATTCCATGGTGCTGAGGTACGTGGTACTGGCTTGGAAGTGCTGAAGGTGCACCAGTTGAGGATATAGGGAAAGCAAACCAGAGAGCTAATAGGGTGGGATAGTTGCTCTCTTCGGGTAGCTGTTTCCTCCTGTGGCACTGACATGAGCAGAAAGTAGTAAAATCTTGAGAAGATTGAGCCTGTGCAAGGCAGATGCCTTATAACAGGTGTCTGAACCCCTCCCGTGCCCTGCTAAATTTGAACTAACTTGTCTGCTTTCTCTAGGGAATGTTCAGCAGCCCCAGCAACCTGAAGAAAACATTTAAGGTGCGTGAGTCTCCCTCGTTGTGGCAGCACTAGCTGAAAACATGCGCAGACAACCTGTATGTAATGAAGGAGAGGAGAAATTTGAGGGGCTCAGCACTGAGCTAGGGAGGGGGGCATGACATTCTTTTTGAGCAGAGCCCTTCTGGAGTCTCAGAAAGGCAAGTGGGAGCCTTTCAATGGAGTCTCAAGTGGAGACTTTCAATGAATGTACCCTGTCTGCAGCAGCACTTGCAAATCCCCACTTCCTACCCTCTGCAGTGCTGTGTGTGGCATCAGGCAGCATCTTGCCTCTTTGCCTGGCTGTTGGTGTGGGTCCTGACACGTCTAAGGCAGATGCCATTCATGTCCAGCCCACACAAGCCTTCTGAGCTGTGCTACTGCTCTGACCAAGCTTTCTGCCTTGCAGATTCCTGATAAGCAGTATGTGCTGACTGCCCTGGCTGCCCGTGCCAAGCTGCGAGCCTGGGGTGATGTGGATGCCCTCCTCACCACCAAGGTGAGCTGCCAAAAGCCTTGCTGGGGACGCAGTCCCAAGTACTGGCGTCTGCTACTGATAGCTCACTTGTTCTGGAGTTACTGGACAGACTGGTTTTATTTCAGCAGGGCCCAGCACCTCTGCTGCAGGGTGTTGCAATACTTTCCTCCTCTCCCTGCCAAAGACCTCTGCTGAGCCTGGCTTGGCTGCAGCAATAAGGTCTGAGAAGGGGGCTGCCCCTGAGCTCCGTTACCAAAGGGATTGCAGCCAGCCTGTGCCCAGCCACTGTGTGAAGGGCTCTGCCATGGGGTGTGTGTGGTGGCTGTGGAGTACATTGCTGGCACTGGGAGAAAAAACCCACATTTTCCTGTGTCTGGAGGGATTGGGTTAACTTTTTGGGTTAACATAAGTTTGGTTCTCATTTCAGAACTGGCTGGGTTACACCAAGAAGAAGGCACCTATTGGCTTCCACCGTGTAGTGGAGATCTTGCAGAGGAACAATGCTCCTGTGCAGGTGAGCCAGGAACCCCTGCTTATGTCCTGCTCTTTGTTGGGATTTGGTGTGTGAATAACTCCTCAGGTGAGCTGCTTCCTAGCTGGATGTGGGAGAAGCTTGCTGGTCTTCTGGCTCTGCCAGGTGGGCGCAACACTCAGCTGAGTGACCCATGCATCAACAGGAGGTGTGGGTGGTATTGAGGGCTGGGTTCTAGCTCTGACTGCAAGAGGGACAGCTGGTCTAGAGTTGGCTGGGAACTCTTCCCGTGTGCATTGCCACCTCTCTATGCTACATTAAGTTTTCTCTTGCTTAATCTGGCTGGCAATGGTCTGATCCATAGGAACAAGGTAGCCTAAGACTCTGTTGATAGGAGGAAAAGTGCCAGCAAAACCTCAACTCTGGACATGAGGAGAACAGACTTCAGGCTGCTCAGGGAATTGGTAAGGTCCCCTGGGAAAATGTTTTTGCAGACAGTGGGGTCCATCAGTCACTTTTTAAACATCACCTTCTAAGGGTACAGGAGCAGGCAATTCCCAAATGTTGGCAGTCAGGCAGGCAAGGCAGAAGGCTAGCTTGACTGAACAGAAATCTTCTCTTGGAAATAAGGCAAAAAAGGAAGGTGTAGAAGCAAGGTCAGATGACATGGGAAGAATAAAGAGATGCTGCTTGCCACTGTAGGGAGAAAATTTCATGCAGCCAAAGCTCTACTGGAGTTGAAGCTGGCCAGAACTGTGGGGAACAATAAACAGGGTTTTTACAAATATTTTAATGGCAATAGGCAGTGTAGAAATAACACTGGCCCATTACAGGATGAGGATGGTCACCTCACAAACAGATGATGGACCAAGTGGGTCTCAGTGCCCTGAGCTGGAGGACAATGACTGTGAAAATTATCAACTCCCAGTTGACCCTGAATCTGTGCAGGATCTGCTGCTCCAGCTGGATCCCTACAAATTTATGGGGCATGATAGGATTCATCAAAGAATCCTCAAAGAGCCAGCTGATGTCATCACAAAACCTCTCTCAATGATTTTTTGAGCAGTCTTGGGAATCTAGAGAGATCCCAGATGGCTGGAGGCTGGTTAATGTCCCAATTTTCAAGAAGGCAAGAAGGAGAACTTTGGAGACTGTAGGCCTGCTAGGCTCATTTCAGTGCACGGTAAAGTTATGGAGAAGATTATTCTGGGAGGTATTGAAAAACCTGGAGCACAACACAGTCACTGGTCACAGCCAGCATGGCTTCATGACAGGAAAGTTTTTCTTGTCAAATCTGATTTCCTTTTACTACGAGGTAACCCACTTGGTTGATCAAGGGAAGCCACTCCATGTAATGTTTTTGGATTTCAGTAAAGCTTTTGTTGTTGTCTCTTGGGGTATCCTTCTGGACAAAATGTCCAGCACACAGCTGGATAAACAAGTGATGAGATGGATGAGCACCTGGTTCATGTTGGGCATAAAGGGTAACAATGGATGGGGAGACATCACACTGGTGACTGATCACTAGTGGAGTTTCACAGGGCTCCATCCTTGGCCCTATACTCTTCAACATCTTCCTAAATGACTTGGATGCACGACTGGAAGAGGTACGAAGCAAATTTGCAGATGATACAAAACTGGGAGGAGCTGTTGACTTGCTAGAAGGCAGGGAGGCCTGCAGAGAGACCTCAACAGAATAGAGGGCTGGGCAGTCACCAAAACTGAATGGAGTTCAGCAAGGAAAAGCAATGGATTCTGCATCGGGATGGGGCAACCCTGGATGTATGGACAGACTGGGGAATGAGAGACTGGAGAGCAGCACCATGGATCCCGGTCACTGGCAAGTTGAATCTGAGCCAGCAGTGCACTGGCAGCCAGGAAGGCCAACCCTGTCCTGGGTTGCATCAGGCACAGCATCACCAGCCAGGCAAGGGAGGGGATTGTCCTGCTCTGCTCTGCACTGGGGCGGCCTCACCTCGAGTCCTGTGTGCATTTTTGCGTGCCATAATATAAGAAGGATATAAAGCTATTAGAGAGTGTTCAAAGGAGGGCAATGAAGATGGTGAAGGGCCTTGAGGAGAAGCCGTATGAGGAACGGCTGAGGGCACTTGGTCTGTTCAACCTGGAGAAGAAGAGCCTGAGGGGAAACCTTATTGCAGTCTATAACTTCCTTGTGAGAGGAAGAGGAGGGGTGACCAGTGACAGGACCTAAGGGAGTGGCCGGAAATAGTGTGAGAGAAGGTTTAGGTTGGATATTGGGAAGAGGTTCTTCACCCAGAGGGTGGTTGGGCACTAGAAAAGGCTCCCCAGGGAAGTGGTCACAGCATGAAGTCTGACAGAATTCAAGAAATATTTGGACAATGCCCTCATGGTGTGACCCTTGGGGATGATGCTGTGCTGGGACAGGAGTTGGACTTGATGATCCTTGTGGGTCCCTTCTAACTCAGCTTATTCTGTGATTCTGAGCTTTTTAAGCAAAGCCTCTAGGATCCTGAGCAGTCTTGTTGAGGTCACTTGTTCCTTAAGGAAGGGGCCAAGTCTGTGTGACGAGCAACCTTGAAAGATTTTGGGACTAGGGAGAGGGAATGAGGCAGGACATAGCTGCAGAAGGGAGCTGAGACATTCTTGTGTCTCTCACAGGTGCTGCAGGAGTATGTGCGCCTGGTGGAGGATGTGGAGACCCGGCTGAACCTCGCTACCAAATACAAGTGCCATGATGTTGTCATAGAGGTAGATTCCTGCTGTGTGAAGAGATGGGATGTGGGCCTGCTTTTTCTCTCTAGCTGTTCTGTTCTCTGCTATGTGCCATTTCTGTCATGTGCCTGGTGGGGTTTGTTTATCCCTGTGACCTGGGAAAAATGATAAGGTTCCCAGTAGAAGTCCATGAGCCAGGAGAGTGGCTCCTAGCATTCGTGCTGTGAAATTGTTCTGCATTGGGAACTGGATGGGGGATTGTAGAGTTGCCCTGCCCATCTATAGGGCACCGTCTAACTGTGGAAGTGCCCCATCCTCTCAGCTGGGTGCTGGTTTTTCTCTTCATCTAGACCTACCGGGATCTAAAGGATCGTATCCAGCTGACAGCATATAAATGCAAGGTGGAGCGGGGCTCTGCAGAAGAAGAGAAGATAAACAGCATTCTTAGCAACATGGTAAGAAATGCTTACTTTTTCTTCCAGACCCTCATCAGAAACGTGTGTAGGGGTGTAGCTGTCCTACATGCTTTCTATCCCTGCTGGGAAGCTAATCTTTTGTTTGGGGTTGCATTCAGGGTAGGAATGAATGGTTATACTGATAGAAATGGCACGCTCTGGCCATAGCTGTCCTTGTCAGGGATTGGGAGTCACTAAGTTGGCCCCTAGGGCTCTGTGTTGAGCATTGCTGTTAGTCATGTCTTTTTCTCTCTTTTAGCAAATCCGGTGGAAGAACTGAGCACCTGTGAAACAGCCTGTTTGGCTGTTGCCTCGTCACTGAAAGAGGGAACTGCAAAACCCAGTCCAGTGCCAACAGAGCAGATCTGTTACTACTCATTGCATGATCAACGTTCGTCAGTGACAGTGGACGCCTGTGGCTTGTGGAACCGTGGCATTCAAGCTGGTTGAAGACAGCTACTGAAATGCAGCTGGCGAAACCATGGTCCTGATCCATCAGGGTTGATTCTTTTTGGAATCTGATTGTCTTTGACATGGCTGTAAGCCAGGCATCACTTGTGTGTATGGAGGGAAGTTGCTAGGCACAGCAAGATTAATGTTTGCTCTGGGTGGTGCCTGGGCTTATTGCAAGAGGAACATGTCAGTCACACTCGTGAGTCTCTCCACTAGACAGTGCTGACCAGTCCCTGTAACAGTCAAGCTGGCTTGGGCTTCACTAATCATGGCTGTGGCTGGAGTAAAACCTACCTGGACGGTGTTCTCCTTGCATGAAAGTGTCGGGGGAAAGGACCAGCTGCACCTTAAAACTTTTTATTTTTTTTTTTGGTTTGTTCTGGCTCACCCTAGGAAAAGAGGTGTGTGAACTCCTGCAGAGAGCCAGGACAGCAACCTCTGCCAGTATCCTTCTGCTAGCACTCTGCAGCATTTGGAAGATCCCTTTATCAGGGAAAGACCTAGTGTGGAGGTGGTCAGAGTCCTAATGGGTTGGCTGGAGAGCAAGCAGGGACCTCTGTCAGTTGACACAAACCTGCTGGCCCCAGCAGCTCTTTTCTCAGAAAGTGTTATGCTAGGAAGGATTGAAATGCACTTTCTCAGAAACACAACTCCTCAGGCAACTGCTGGCTTCATCCTTTCAGACCTCACTTCAATTCTGTAAATAAAGCTGTCTCTTTCTCCTTGGGCTGTTTCTTTCTTTCCCCCACTAAGCACGTTGTCACTCTTGTGTGTTAATCCTGAGCAATTTATCAGGTCCCACAAAATGAGTTGCAGGATGTTTTTTAATGTTCTGAAAAGCACAATGCATGTCACTATGGAGTGACGTGGCTTGCAGCAGTGCCTTATTTCACACCTTCAGTGCCATCAGCACAGATGAATTAATTTTAATGTTGTAGGAGAGTTTGCTGCCACAGGGGGTCATACAAACATGGGAGTAAGTTTGGATTCCAGCCTCCCTGCTGCACTGTGAACTCTCTTTCTTTTTTCTGTTGGTGTTTGTTTTTTTCTTACGGAATCATTTGGGTTGGAAGGGACCTCTTGATCATCTAGTCCACTTCTGCTTTAGCAGGGTCACCTGGAACAGGCAGACCAGGACTATGGCTGTGTGGGTTTGCAGTATCATCACAGCTGGACATGACTCAGCTTCTCTGGGAAACCTGTTCCTGAATTTGGCAACACTCACAGTAAAAAGGTGGGTTTGTGTCTTCAGATGGACCAGCACATTTCAGTTTGTGGCCAGTGCCCTTTGTCATCACTGGGCACCATTGAAGAGGGTCTGGGTCCCTTTCTTCACTCCTTCTCATGACATACTTAGACAAATTGGTAAGATTCCCCCTGAGCCTTCATCAGGTTCAACAGCCCTAGCTCTTGGCCTCTCCTCATATGAGAGATGCTCCATTTCCTTAGTCGTCTTAGTGGTGCTTTGCTGGACCCTGTCCGGTATATCCATGTCCCTTTTGTACTGAGGAATCCAGAACTGGACGTGGCACTCTGGATGTAGAAAGCAAGGATCACCTTCCTTAATCTGCTGGCAACATTTATCCTAAGGCAAACCAGGATGCTGTAGGCTAGGATAAGGTTTGATGCCAGGCTCTCACAGATGCCCCAGGCCAGGACATTGCCTGGCTGTAGAAGTTGGAATTGTGTCACTGGTTGGGATTTATGTCAGGGAACAGCAGGAAAAGCTGAACACAGCCGTGTAGGAATCTGATGAAGCTATAAAATAAATCTTCACAGGCGTATTCTCCAAGCATGAGGAACTCTTGATGCTGAGCTGGGCTCTGTACCCCAGTATCCTTATTTCTGCCAAGTGTCCTGAGAGCCTGGGTAAGTGCTCCCAAGCATGAGCCTGGAAGTGAAACTCCACTTACGCAGACTTTCAATCACACTTTTTTCATAGCACTTCAGGCAGAACCAACTAAATAGTTTCCTGTCAAAAAGAGTGAAGGTATGGAAACTCCATGTTTTTCATTGAGAAGCAGAGGATGCTCTTATAGTAAAGATCTTTATTTGGTTAGAAACTCACTGTCTACCAAACATTAATTTAGTTATTTGCTTTTTTTTTTCACCAGTCCCATCTGAGTGTGGTGGAGATATTAACCCTGTTCTTTGAATGCTGGCTGATTTAAGGCTCATTTCAATTTAGTCCCCTCTAAACTGTGAGGCTGTGGCTCTTCAAAATTCTGTCATTTGCTTAAGGACGTGATTGGTGACTGAGACTCCAAGCTGTTAAAATATCTCCCCAGATGGGTGGCAGCGCTGAAACAGAGACATTCCTCTCCTTGTTTCGTGGCTGCAGGGTCAGCTGTAGCAGACAAGTTTCTCACTGGGCTATGAATGCCCAGCCAGGAGAGGAGATCCCCTGCAGGATTACAGTAACTGCTTGCATACAAACTGTCAACTACCCCATAAACTCTTAGATAAGACAAAGGGGGAGAATGGTCCTCCAGGGAGCTGTTTGGAATAAAATCCTCTTTCTAATCATCTCAGGGAAGAGACGAAACAGGGATTATTAAATAGCTTTTTATAGATCTTGAAAACTAGCCAGATCCCAAGGCTCACCTGTTTCAGCTAAAGACTTTAAATCAGCCTGCAAGGACTGGACCAGGCAGCTGAGCTTTCTGCATGTTTATTTCTTTGTGTCACTCTGCTGCTGCCCTTTGCTATGTAAGAACAGTGATGGGCAGCCACCAGAGTCCCTCTGTGCCACCTTGGGCAGGCAGACAGTGCTACCAGTCTGGCAGCAGGGGTTTGTGTTTCATGTGCATGTGGCAGAGCACAGATAATTGTGTTCCAGTGCCCAGAGGTGCTGGTTGGTCACCTCTGCTATCTCTCTGGGCTTTTGAGTCCCTTTCTCCTTGCTTAGTGCAGTAGCCCTGCAGAAGCAGAGCTTTACATACTTTTATAACAATGCTCAGCTGCTGGCCTGGGAGGACATTGTGTTCCTCTGCTGCCTCCTGTCACACATGCTGTCTGTCTGCTGTCATTTGTCCTGTCACTGTGTACAGCCTTGACACCTCCATCCCTCCCCTCAAGAAAAATGGACCATGTCATTTCAGAGCCTGGAACCGTCACCAAACTCGGGAAGAAATTAAACTCTCTGACACTATCTTCGAGACGTCAGTGAGTTGCATTACTTTATTCTGGCCAGGATGTGCAGTGAAAATCATTCCAACTGCACATGTCCCATACAAGACTTTTCACATATTTATACATTTCTAGAAAACAGTCTTTGAGCAAACAAGCTTTATGTCAGGGGTATCCCCATGTCAATTTTTTTTTTATGCTGGCAGACTCAAATCAACACACAACTCATTCTTCTTAACACATACACACAAAATATGTACATACTGCATTGATGCCTCCCTTAGAGTTAAAAGAACTCAAAGCATCTGAGCAAACTCCACCATAAAAGCTACTAACTTACATGTGGCCTAAGAAAACTTCACAGTGCACCTTTCACCATACAGTTTCACTACAGGATTTACTGCAGGACGCACTGCAGGGCTCCAACCTGCAATTTCTGGGTTTCACCACTGGATGGGACTCAAACCCATTGCTTCTACAAAAGGGGACCCGAAACATCGGAACAACCGCCCTGTAATTAGTGCGTTGCTGAGTGCGATTGAAGCACCCACGGTGTTCACCGTGCCGTCATGGCCGAATGGTTATATGACTTTATATGCAGCCTGTAAAATATCTGTTTACTCAATTAGTATGAGCTACATAAAATACAAGCTATATTAGACTTGTTACTATTAATTTTAGCATCCCTCACCTAAAATGGTCCTAGATCAGAGGTTTCAAACCAAACAGGTCTGATTGTCAGTGTGATTCCTCACGGCAGTGTGAGATGAGAATATCTCTTCACATCTGTGTGCACACTGGTAATTAATATTTGATTTTGTTCATCCTGCAAGGAAAATAAAATTCCATGAATAGCTGGTGGTCATTTTTTATGCAGGCCTGAACAGCATCATGTGGCAGAATCTGCCTCAGCAGAAGGCACTGACACTATGCGATGACCTCAGCTTTCCTGAATGCTGCCTCATCCGTGCAGAGCAAAAACCTTCCTGCCCAGGTTTGTGTGCAAGAGTTTTGTCAGCAAAGATTTTGTCTCTTCGATTACTCAAGAGGAGAAAAGAGACAGTTGAGCGCTAAAGTACTGCTTGTCTCTGCTCTGCAACTTGCCTCATCTCACATAAAACATGGGCTGCCTTGTTGGGTTGGAAGGTGCTGAACTCTGTTGTCTTTAGGACCACATCTCTGCCCTGGGAATTGCCGTAGAAGATGTATTAGCAACAGAAGACCTGGACTGAGTTATTTTGTCCCTAGATCCTGTTTGGCTGCTTATCAGGTCTGAAGCAACTGATCAACACTAGAGTATTGGATGCAAAAAAAAAAAAAAAAAGTCCTATTGGAATATCTAGAGAGGACAATTCTTGGGGGTAATGATCTTATGACAGTTCATGAACTGGACTATTGAGGATGTTAAGGCAGGGGGACACTGCTTGAGGGAAAGGATTCCTGCTTTTGCAAGACTATTCTAGAGCCATTAGTCTCAGTTTTACTTCACTTGGCACAGTGATGCCTGGAACATTTTATATTCAAGTGTCTTGAGTCTGTTTGTTTCTCAAAGGCCCAAGAAAGAATCTTGTAGTCAGACACTGAAGAAAACCACTATTTGTTACATTGTTAGCGAGCTGCTTTGGACTGTTGTTGCCTGTAAATGTTTCCACTTGTTTTCCCTTCCCAGAACCTTCCCCTGGCTTGACCTGACAGCTGTGCCACTGAGAAAGTCTCTCTTTAGCCAGCTGCTAGAAAAGAGAGCTTGTCTGGTGCCATCTGATGCCTGGTGCCCTACTGTACCAGCACCCTCTGGAGACTGGCCTACAAAGCAACGTGGGCTGGTCAGCACCAAGACATCTCTCACTTCAGCTGTAGTGGAGCCTAGTGTAATACTGGATGACAAGTCTCTATTCTCCACAGCTGCTTCCAACAGTTTCTCAGAAATTCCAGAGGAAACAGCTGAGTATGATTCTAAATCCTCATAAACCATAATGAACCCCATGAGGAATGCTTTGCTGTGATCTCATCCCGGCCCCTTCATGGGACTAAGTGGTTCAAGAACCAGCACTGTTAACTCTCAGACTCTTTAAACTATTCCAGCCAATAACCCTATGTACACATTTTCTTCTATTAGTTTCACTCTCTACACTGCTCAGCAAACTTGTTTATCCCTGGTTGCCTGAGCTTCTCTATTTTTTTTTTGTCTGACTTTGCTTATTATATAGTCTTCTTGGCCTATGAACTGCTTCAGTTTCACTGTGTTTCTATTGCAGCTTCAATATAAAACTGAATTACAAAACCAAATTACAGTTATTTTGTAGTGGCTACAGCTTTGGTGTAACAAACTAAACAGGATCAGGCCCAGTCTTTTTTTGTTATATTTTTTTATTCCCCATGGGGCATCTCAAGAAAGCCATTGAATCCTGACAACATACTAATGATTTAGTCAGGAGTGCTCTTTCTGTTGAGCCAGGCTTTCATCAGCACTTACTTCTACTCCTTTGCTGGTGATAATGCATCCCACCCTCACCACCACAGACTATATGATATGTCTTTCAAAGGAAAAGGAGGTAACTGGATACTCTGTCCAAATCCACATGGGACAAAGCCATTTTTATTCCCTAAATTCTCTAGTTCAGTATTCTTTTATACTTTCTGCCACCATCTATCATGTGTTTCAGTACTGCTTACCGTGATAAAACACTGCCTGCCTGGTTTTGCCTCACAGGAAATAATTTCTGTGGTGAGGCCAAGGATTAGTTATGTACGTTGCACTTAGACCCCTTGCTTAATTATGATTGCGGACAGCAGCTGTTGCCACACCTGTACACAAGTTATTGTATATGCCATTTATCCTACATCTGGGTTTCAGAGCAAGCCCAGTCTGCAGACACTGAAGCCTGGGAGAAATCCATTCACTTGAGCATCTGGGAAGTTCTTATCAATCACTTGTGCTTAAAATATGTCTATGATTGTATTTTGGTCTTTTTTAATCAACTGTGAAGCAGAAGTGAAAGACAGGCAATGGTACAGTCTGATCTACAACCTCAACTTCACTTAGTTCCTGTAAGCAAAAGAAGGATTGTGGAAAAGAGACAATGTGGGAATGGGTTTGGTGTAATCAAATGTCTAAGAGCTGCAGTGGCAGTGCAGTGCACAATTTTTTGTAATTGTGAAAAAGTGGAACTGTGCCTCTTCGAACAATCTGCAAGGTAATAAGGGTACAGTCTGCTGTTGCTGCTGAGCTTCTTACAAAGGCAAAAGTGCAGCATGAGCCTCTAATTCTGCCTCTGCGTGTCCTGCGATGCAGGGAGAGCATCCACTCCCACCATGGTCTGGGATCCTTGCAAAGAAGGAACTGTAGTATAGGGCTCCAGTCCTGCTTTTTGGATAAACTGTGAGAAAGTGAGGGCATCTGATTTCTTTCCTGTTGGTGCCTTTCTCTCTAGGAAGAGACCCATATTGTCTCTGTACGGGAGGGCAATGGATCTGCTGAAGAGAGGCTCCTCAATCCCCAGCAACTCTCGCACATGTCGTGAAATTTCCTGAAATACAAGACAAAACACCAGAAATTCTCATTTCTCAAACCAAGGCAACAGGGCAACAGTTAAAACCATCCATTCCATGTCAGAGCAGCAGGAAAAAGAAGTGATATTCTGAATTTTGGTACAGTTTCATGCTTGAAGTTGCAACACAAGGGGAATCTGAACCCATAAGCCCCACGTGACACTGTAAAAGCAGGGCAGATCGCCTTCTCTCCAGATTTACTATCAGGGATAGCATCACATCTGGTTTCTTAGTGGCATAAATACAGCTCTGCTTTCCTCCTTGCACTTCAAGGACAAATAAGTTATGGGTGAATGAACAGCAGTCTCTTCTGCTTAATGCAAAATTATTGCTGTTCGTTAAATTATAATGCGAATTATAATCTACACAAAGGTGTAAAATATAATTAGCAAAAAGTCATATTTTTCATTTAGAAAATGATGAGTGTATGGCTGTCTGAGCCAGCTGGACCTGGAACTGTGAGTGAGCAGAGCCTTGCCATTGTTTTTGAAGCAGCTTCTGAGAATTTAACCATCTAATTTGACTGAAGCTTCAAAATACAATTTGCAAGGTTTTACTGATCTTTCACAGTATTTGCTCAAAACCTTCCCCCAACTTCAGCTTGACTCTGAAGAGTAGTACCCTACTTTTTGTGATAACAAAAGAACACCAGACTTGTATCTTGAGTGGTTTTGATATTTAAAATACCAGTACAGTGGGATTAAAACCAGCAGTAACGTCAATTGTCCACGCTGCATAGCTTACACATAATGAGCTGTGTAATTCTCTACCAAACTGCCATTTCCCCTAAACTGCAAACAGTTTCCGTCTCACTGAGCTGATGCTATCACTCTTATTTCTATAGTAACTGTATCTGTTTCAACTGCTCACAGCCTTTCGTTTATATTTCTTGTTGGGAAATTGCGGCTTTAACTTTTCACTTGCTCTAGCAGACACTTCCTGAAAGACCCAAAGGGCCACATCCTGCAGAGCTCTGCATGCTTGGATTCTGTCAGATTAAAGTCCTTTAAAACACAAATAACTGGCAGGATAGGGCATGACCTTTAAGAACATCTAGGTTCTGCTGAAGTCTGTGGGGTGTTCCCAGCTTACTTGCAAGCTTTGGAAAACATTACTGAGACAGTCTCACTTCCAAGCTTGCGGCAGTGTCCTGGCTGCCTATCGCTTATCTAGAGGAATTTCAGTTCCTACAAGAGGAAGAATGGGTTACAGCTGATATCTCTAACCCATGGCCTAGTATTACTCAGCAGTTGAACTAACACCATACATAATCCCTATATCCCAATATGAGGGTGAGGCTTACAAAGCCTATAAAATTCTTGCCACTTTTGGAAAGCACAAATGACTATAGAGTCTCTATCTGCTTGTACCAGAAATATTTGTGAAGGTTTTCTGTCTGAAAAACTTAGTGTTAAATTGATGCCTTTCTCCCAAAACAACAGGCAAAGTCATGGCACTAGTTAATGTTTTTGGTGGTATATTTAGTTTCAAACAAACAGTTAAGATTGTGCAACCAGACAGAACTGTGGTGGAATTGTGTTTTGGTACTGTAGAATAAAATAAACAGTGTTAATACTCTAGTCACTGGAGCATAAAGCTTCTTCTCTCTTCCTGGCTTGAACTTCTACCTGTGTCTTCTGGTGAAGGCAAATTGTGATGCAAAACAGATGATTTGGCTCTGTAAATGCAGCCCCAAGTCCCTATGTGGTTTCCACTGGGGAAGGGAAAGAGGGTAATGAAATTTAAGTCAACTTGGTGATTTTCTGAACTTTTAGGGAGGCCAGATGGTAGCCCCAAAATTCAGCCTTAACTATCAGTGTTTGTTAAAGAAAATATGTAGGTTTGAAAGGAAAAAGACTGATTACATGTTCATAAAATGAGGAAGAGACAGAGTTCCTGTTTGTGTCCAGCAAAGCGTAAAACAAGGAAATAACAACGAGTGGCCCTTTTGCTGCTTGAGATCAGTGGCTCAATTGCTGCAGGTTAAATCTAACTAGATTTTCGGAAGTTCTACAAATCAGTAAGTGGAAAATTATTTAAAAGAAATTCTGA
>VZTF01007679.1:6272817-6308475 GCA_013397755.1 Cnemophilus loriae
GGGCCCCGCAGGTACGGGCTGGGCTGGGCAGGGCAGGGGGCAGCCCGGGGGCGCGCGTTTAGCGTTGGCCTTACGGGGAGAGTGTCCTTTACGTGGTGGATTTGCTCGTTTGTGCCGGAGAAGCCGTGTTTCCGCGGTGGCAGCTCCCTGCGGCGGCAGTGCGGTGCCCGCTGCGGAGAGCAGCGCCGCGGTGCCGCTCGCGGTGCCGGGGCTGTGCCGAGACGGGCGGGCTGTGCTCTCTGCGCGGCTCACCTGCCGCTCGGGCGCCTGGAACTGCGGCAGGGGTTCCTGCCGGTGCAGGGGGAAGAGGACTGCCGGAGGTTTGCGCTTTCCCCGGTGAGAGAGGCCCCGTCTGGCCGGGAGCTGGACTGTGCCGTGGGCTGCGTGCCCCTGGGCTGGAGCCGCCTCCTTCCCGCCGGACTCTGGGGAATGGCCAGCGGCTCCGAGGGGCATCAGCGACCTGCAGAAGCTGGAACTTGTCCGTGGCCTCTTCACTGCCTTAATGCGATCGGAGAGCAGGGCTGTGGAGCGCGTACCGCAGTGGTGTGGGGACAGAGCTTTCCCTGAGTTCAGGAGACTCGGGGAAGATCAGGAGCTATTTTTACAGACGGTTCTTTTGGCACTGAGCTAGGAATTTCCATCTCCTCAGTGCCCTTTGTGAACTGCTGCACGATTGCTTTTTCCAGGGCTTTGTCAGCTCAGCTTTACATGATGAAATTTGGCCTTGTTCTGTCCTTCTAAAGCTAGGATTAGTGGTTCCTGAATGAACCCTGCTTCTGAGAATGGCTTTACACCAACAACATTCATAGGCTTTTGTTCTCCCTTGACTAGGGTTGAGGCCATTAAAAATCTTTGTTCTGCAAGGTTCTAGATACAGCTAATAACGTGAAAAACTGGTTGGCACAGTTCTTTGTTCCACAGCTGTGTGACCTTGTCAGCGTTTGAATGCTGGCTGCAGTTTTTCTTCCTGTCAGTGTATTATAAACACCAACATTTATTTCACCTTCTCTTCGTGTATTCTGTTTGCTGTTAGAAAATGAAGACTCAGCCCAAAAGACAGAGCCTGCAGATCAGCTAGTTGATTCTTTGGAGTCCAGTACTTCGCAGAGCGGGTAGGAAAACCTTTTTGTGTGTTGTGGCCCACGTGCATGACAGTCTATTTCACTCGTGTGACCTCTTCCGTATGGCAGTTTGTTCTGTGCAGGTAAAAAGAAGGGACTGGAGACTGAATTGTCTGCTTTGGGACAGTATAGACTGGAATCAGTATGAGAGGGCCTGTTCTTACAGGCTTTAAGGTTGTTTTAAAGCTTGTGAAGTGTAGTTCATGGCTCAGATATTCAAATCACAGAGTCATTCAGCTTGAAAGGAACCCTGTGAGGTTTTAAAACCCATTATAAGAGCTAGGACATTTTCAAAGGGTAGTTTTCTATATCTATATCTATCTGAAGGATACTTTAATAATGGAGCATGCCCACTGTCTGTAAATCTGGTGGAAGCTGTACAAGAAAATACCTTTTACTATTTTCTTGACAATGTTTTGGCTTTTTCCTTCATCGTTTGTTTTCTGTGTCTCTCCATTAATGCTGCTGATCAACCCTGTTGTCAGATGTTTGGCTTGTTGGGACCAGCTGGGCATGTGGTGTTTGTGGCCAAGTAATTTCATTGGTTACAAGCACTAATGCTATGCAGTGAAGTTTCATTTGTCATCATACATTTGTTGCACAGGATACAATTTCAGAAATGTGTAAGTTAATTACAGTACATAAACCACAACTTCATTAAAAAATTGCAAAAATCCAGGAAAAAAAGAAAGCACATCAAACTACCCTTCTTACTAAAACAGCAGTTTGATGCCATCTTGGTTTGATGCTGCTGACATCTGTCAGACTTCCTGACTATAAATGAGTTCTTACATCTTTTTATTATATCCTCTAATTTTCTTTAATGAGATTAATACAGATCGTCAGCAAAACAGTCAAAGTAGATGATGAATACTTGTGGACATTACCTATTAAATTTGTCTTAATTTAGATTTTCTTTGAAAGGGATGGAGATGGTCCAAAAGGTTTTTGTGAGGAGGAATCAGCTGAACTCTGTCTTTGTAAGTCTGCTTGTAAAGCTTGTGCGGCTCTTCCTAATCTTTCAGTGAGATCTTGGATATCAGTGGTATCTAGAGGAAAAAATTCCCAAGCTGGAAGCTCCTGTGTTGATGGAGAGCTTTTTGAGCAGGTGTGTGCACCTGTGGTAGCAAATGACCAAACAGCCCATCTAGGTGTGTTCACACAACTGCTAAACTGAAATGCAAACGGACTGGAAAACATCCAAGAAAAAAAAGTCCAAGAATTCTTCCTTTAAAAAATTGTTCCCACCAAGTGTCCCTTCTTGTCTTGTCCATCTGCTGCCATTTTGTGAACCTGCTGTTCATCTCATTTGAGTTGTTTTTATGGACCTTCTGGTCTATCATGCTGATTCTAGGAAAGGAAATCACACTGTTGAGAGAATGTAAGTAAAAGATGGCTTTGTTTCTGGATAAATTCTGTAGTGCCATAGGAGTAACAATTTGAAAACAAAAGCCACATTTGCCCTGTTCAAGTCTTCTCTGTGGATGCAGAATGTGTCTTAATTGAGCTGTGTATATTTTATTTTATTTTTAATTATTCTAAACTATACTCATAGTCTGCTTCTTTGCAAATGAGAATATTTCTCATTTCTGAAAGGAGAAATTTGAAGAAATGCATATTTTTTCCATTAATGCTGTGTTTTCGTGTTTCTGATCCTTTAGAACAAGGCAGTTGACACTGGGTTTATAGTGCTGTGAGAAGGTTTTGATTTTCAAAAGTGCAAATGTTTCTGTTCTTATTTAATACTAGGTTGCTTCTCATAGAAGTTTTACATCCATAATGAGCGCATTACAGAGGACACTCTTCTGGCATCTGAGTTCATTTGGGATGATAAGTCCAGCTATAGACAACATGCAGCAATTCTTTTTTCAATATAATTTAGAAGAAAACCTTCAACAGAGAATAAATGCCAAAGACGTTTCCTTTCTTGCCCATTCTTTTCCTGCTACATACTATTCTTATTGTTTTAGCATGTCCATTTTCTTTTGTTAAAGTGCAGTACTTGGATCTCTTTGCTTAAGTTATTGTGCTGCCCACTGTATGTCTTTCTGCTTGCTTATTTGTGGAGTGTATTTGAATATGGCAGAGACACCTGGGTGCTCCCTGTATCTGTTGGGATTGCTAGTAGGAAAGGCATAACAGGCCACCTAAATAGATGGCATTCCCAGGATGGCTGTCAAAATTGCTCTGAATTCTTTCACTGATCCAGTTGACCTCTGAGGGAGTATGCAGATGCCATGCAGTAGCTGGCATAAAATAGGTTGTCCTTTCTGGAGCAGAAAAGCTGCTACTGATGTCTGTCGTTAGTACAGTGTTGGTGAGCCAGCATGCTGTGGGGTGAGCTCAGTGAATTTCTGCCACTTAAAGGATGGTAAATATGGAGTATCCCACTGAAGTTGCTCCCCCTGGCTCACATGGAAGGTAGTCATGCAGAGATGGCAGGACTGGGGTGGATGGGACTTCTTTGTGCAGTTGGCAGGTGCTGACCACAGAAGCTTGTTCCTTCAGTTCATTTGAATTTGAGTTCCAGAGCAGTGATTCCTCTGCTGGCTGTGCCATGGGTGCAAGCGCTGAATTGTACTGCTCTCTTCCTCCAAAAGGTCACAGATTGGGGCGCACCTTGGTGTGGGCACAACAGAGCATTCGAAGGAAGAAATTGGCACTCTGGAGGACCAGAAAGTGGCTGAACTAGAAGAGAAGCTGCCTGACCAAATCCAATCTCTCAAAAAGGTAGATGGATGTTTCTTATGTCTGAGAACAAAGACAGAAGTGCAGCAACACTTCTCCCACCCTACTACTGTGCTTACTTATGGGACTGAGGCTCTAAGGGTTGTGTTAAGATACAAGTACTATTAACATAGATTCAGTTACATTTTTCCTATACATTAGTGGGAGATAAATGGTATCAGTCTAATTTGCAAAATCCCTCTTGTGTCTTCAGCTAGTCCTTGCTTCCTTGCTCTCTGAGGCTTCAAGGTTATTCTTACCTTCTGCTCTTATCTGGTGCTTCAGGAAATTCCGTTCTTGCAGATTTATGGAAGAGGGAACTGAAAGTCCCTTGTTTCTTCCTGTGAGCAGCCAATTTGTTTGCCTTACAGACAGTCAGGAAAACCTGTGCAAGTGACACCAAGTTCAGGACCTGTGAGTTTGCATATATGAGAAGAGAGGCCCTAGTGAACCAGATGGACTTCTAACTAGGATGCAGCAATGACAGTTTGATTGTGGCTGTAGTCTAGATGCACACAGAGCTGAAAGGCTCTCCCTAGAGAGATTGTGTGTTGGGAATTCTTTCCAAGAATAGTCAGCTAAATCTATAAGGCTGTTGCTTTGTTGAGAGGTGACAATTAACTCTGATCCAAGTGCAAAAATGTGCCTGCCCAGGGACTCCCGGGGAGGCCAAGGGGAGTTTAATTTGTGAGACACTAATGCAGCATTTGACTTCAAAGTCCATGACTTTGGTGCAGTGGAGGAAACAATGCTGAGAAGTGTCTCAGAGCTAGCCTACACTAATAATAGAGGCTTCTGCAGGCCTGACGTGGTTTCGTACAAATGCCTGAGTTACTAATGAGTTGTTTCAAATCTAGGCAGAGACTTTTTAACCAGGATGGTCTTTGTGACAATGTTTCTTATGTGCTTTGTGCAGGAAGCTGTTCGGTTAACCAGCTACCATGTACCTCAGGGAGTAGGGGATATAGTCATGATTCAGTCAGATCACACTGGTGCTGTGGATATCCTTTCAGCTGAGCTGGAGACTGCAGACCTCCTTGGGGAGCAGAGGAAAGGTGAGTCCCGAAGGCAGAACTCTTATCTGGGTAATTTTTTAAGTGCCTGCCCTGGCTAGAAGAGCAGAGACTATCCTGGAGACAATTCTAATTCCTGCTGGAAATTTATGTTCCTGGCTAGTGAGTGGAAAAACTTCACATCTGAGGCTTCTGGGAGCAGGCCCCAGAATGCAGGCCCCTTACCAGAAATAGCTTCACTGTTTTCAGGTAACAGTTCGTCAGTAGTGAAAAGTCATGTAAGCCTGTGATCTTTTCCCTTGTCTCAGCTCAGCCTCCCCCTCTGGCTGCACCCACCATGTGGACCACTGAGAAGATGAAGGAATTCAAAGCCAAGATGGGAAAGGAGAAGAATGGCCGGATGGTGGTGAAGCGAGGCGAGGTGGTGACAGTCCGTGTGCCAACCCATCCTGACGGAAAATGCATTTGCTGGGAGTTTGCTACGGATGACTACGACATTGGGTTTGGAGTCTATTTTGACTGGACCACAGTTACTAGCACTGCCATTACTGTTCAGGTCAGTGAATCCAGTGATGAGGAGGATGAAGAGGAGGACGAGGAAATGGAAGGTTAGTGCAGATCTTATAAAGGTTAATTTGTGGTGCTTATTACCATGCTGCTGAGAGTATCTGTCAGATGGTATCATTTCCACCGACTTTGTTTAGTCAGCCCATTTACTATCTCTGCAGCCTTTTGGGCTCTTGGTTAGAGTGATTAGAAAGCATTTGGCCCTTCCTGCTTCAGCATATGTCTATGGCTGTCCTCTCCAAGAGCATTCTTAAAATTGAACACATTGAAAAATAAAATCAGAATTCACTCAGTCAATTTCTAGCTGATAAAAAGGTTAAAGTCTGAAATTTTAACCTGACTGTTTTTCTTAGACTCTCAGACTGAGAAATTTCTGGTGGTGAGTGGAGGCAAGAAGATTTTATTTTGGGGTGCTGGTTTTTTGTTTGTTTGGTTTTTGTTGGTTTTTTTTGGGGGGGGTTGGGTTTTTCATTGTTGTTGTTTGTTTTGGGGGTTTTTTTGCTAGGTGTTTTTTTTTGTTTTTTCTTGTTTTCTTTTTTTCCCCAGTACATCAGTAGCTCCTTCTGACTGTATTTGAAATGTTTGCTACCTGTGTCACTGTACTTGGGAAACACACAGCAATGTTGCCTGTTCTGTGGCTTCAGTGTATGTGTGACCAGTGTAGCTGGGAGGTTAGTGTCTGAATTTTGCAGGCCCTGTAAACAGGGGTAGGTTCCTTTATGAGGAATCCCCTTGGAGAAGTAAAATGAGGACATAGACACTATGAAGTAACAGCTAAGAGCTTTCCTGCCACTTTGGTTCAAGTCTATACCATAGGACTGCTGTTGTGTATATAAAAGCAGTGAGATGTCTAAAAGATAAGCTAAAAAGAGAGCAGACTGGGCTGGCAGGCTAGTAAATAGTGTCCAGTCAGTATTCCCAGGAAAACTGGTTCTTAGTATGACCTTTGTTATGATAAGGAAGACTGGACTTTGTGGGAATTATTTGCAGAAAGGTCACAGGAGGTGCTCTGTGTAATGCTGTCACAGTTAGCCTTCCATATAGCTGCATGTCCGTGTTGCATTCTGGTCTTGCTAGTCTTTTTGTGGGTTATGTAGTGGTTCTGGCTACTTACTTGTCTCCTCTGTCCCATGCAGGACTGTCCCCTGTAGGTGATGTGGAGCGGGGTTCCAAAAGCTATCTGCGGAACCGCTATGGAGAGATCATGCCTGTGTATCGGAGGAACAGCCATCGGGAGGTACAGGCAGGCAGCCACGAGTACCCGGGCGAGGGCATCTACCTGCTGAAATTTGATAACTCGTACTCTCTGCTCCGCAATAAGACTCTCTTCTTTCACGTCTACTACACTAGCTGAAGAAGAGGGAAGGGGCAAGGATGGCAGGCAGGTGATGGTGAGTGTAGCAGGCTGCCACCCAGCCCTGGAACCACCTGACGGGCACTGCTGTGTGACAGAACCAAGGTGCAATTCTGCCAGCTCTTCTTCGGACATGAACTGGTTTCTCCCCACACAGTTCTTCCCCACTGTCCCAAGGGAGAAAGGTAGTTGTGACTGCCTGGCTGTTCCCAGGCAGCTGCTCTTTCTCTAAAACTTTGGGAGGTCTGCTCCATGCAGGCATTGCGCTGGGCCTTCATGTCACAGCTGGCAATTGCCCAGAAGCCAGGTTCAGGTGGTTGTGGTTCTGATCTGTTGTGCTGGTACAAAATGAAGTGAAAATAATCTGTTACTATTTTGTGAATAACTTTTCCACTTCTCCTGCTGCATCTGCATCACTAGAGGGCAGCTGTTAGCTTCAGTGAGCCAGAAGCACAGCTGGCTTGTCACTTAGCCAGGGTAACCCCATCACCTACCATTACTACAGGCACCAGCAGTCAGTGCTTCCTTCACTCACATGAGTGGCTGGGAGTGCAGCTGGCCAGCACCCCTTGCTGCAGTGGCTTGGCAGTGCTACAATAGATGGGCCCCAAATAGCAGTCACAGCTCATGTTTGAACAGGGGATGGGAGCAGGGTGCACACCTCATAGTCCATAAGAAGGCTTTCCTACAGATTAAGAATTGGATGTTATATCTGTTGATTGTAGGCATATGTAATGATGATTAAAACCTCAGTGATTACCGAAAGTTTCTTCTCTAATCCAGATGTGCCATGCTGAATGAATACAAAATAGTTGGAATACAACCAATAAATATACAGGAAGCGTTTCTTAGTAGCAGCGTGTTGGTTTCACTGGTATTGCAACCGTATGTAGTAAGGAAAAGGCTCCCAGAGAAATGCAGTTTGTCAGCTGCTATTGCTGTTGCAAAGGTATTGTTAGGAAGTTCCTTGGCATGTTTTGGTGACTAGTGATGGTATTAGTTATCACCTTCTGCTTAAGTAGTGGCTGAGTTGAACAAGGAGAAGTTAATCCATCAGAGGTGAATTTTAAAACATGTTTATTTGTAACTGTTGTTTATTTTAATACTTTTATCTTGAAATCGTTCTCTTTTCTAAGAATACTGCTGTATTTACATTTTGATACCTCTTTGCAGAGACACAAAATGACTTTCCATGGTGATACTAGAAGAGTTCTGAGTTTTATTTTTAAATCGTCCAGGTAAAGCACCTGTACTTGGTCTATTCCTTCTATTGAGAGGAAATGATGGACAGAATTATTTTGGGTAGTTAAAGCCAAAGATTTTGCTCTCGTAGGAGGGCTGCATATTTCCTGTTAAGGGTATATTGTAATGCTGTGCAATTTGCTCCATATTCAAGCTTACTTTTAACTATCTCTGCTTACTGATTCACTGCCCCAGAGTACTTAGTAGGTCAAAATGGCAAGAGAGGGAGCAGTCATTCTACAGTAGAGCAGCCCGAGGTGGGAGAAGGAGGAGTGGAAATTGGAAGACCACTGCTTGAAGCACAGTGGCTTTCTGGGGGAGTGGGCAAGGAGCAGAGTTGTTGCTGCTTTGGGCCCTAAGATGGGGAGAAAACAGCCACCTTCCTCAAAAGAGAGAGTGTGTGCACTGGGGCAGGGGGGAACTGCAAAGCTGCCTTATTCAAGCAGGTCAAGCACAGGGAGACAGAACAGTAGGGCTTGGTATGTGTCAGAGCAAGATGCTCTTTCATTTAGCAGCTTGCAGAGGGCTATTCCTTCCTTTAACCTCTCTTGGATGAAATGAAGAACCATCCTGTGGCCTTTGTACAGCACTTGAATCGGGCCTGAGCAATTTAGGTAAGGTGTTTGGGTTTTTTTCATCCTTTGTCCATCAATTTCCTAGATATTGCTGATGGAGTGACACACTTCACTTCTAACAGAGAAGTAGTAGTATGTTTGCTGATATAAAACATCAATTTAACAACATTTCGTAGTTAGTGTGTTGTGTATAGACTGGGGAATGAGAGGCTGGAGAGCAGCACTGCAGAAAGGGATCTGGGGTTCCTGGTTGGTGGCAAGTTGAACATGAGCCAGCAGTGCCCTGGCAGCCAGGAAGGCCAACCCTGTCCTGGGGGCATCAGGCACAGCATCACCAGCCAGGCAAGGGAGAGGATTGTCCTGCTCTGCTCTGCACTGGGGCAGCCTCACCTCGAGTGCTGGGGGCAGTTTTGGGCGCCACAATATAAGAAAAGACATTAAGCCATTAAAGACCATCCGAAGGAGAGCCACAACGATAGTGAAGGGTCTGGAGGGGAAGCCATGTGAGGAGAGGCTGAGATCACTTGGTCTGTTCAGCCTGGAGAAGAGGAGACTGAGGGGAGACCTCACTGCAGTTATAACTTCCTCGTGAGGGGAAGAGGAGGGGCAGGTACCGATCTCTTCATTCTTGTGACCAGTGACAGGACTCAAGGAAATGGCGTAAAGCTGAGTCAGGGGAGGTTTAGGTTGGGTATAAGGAAACGGTTTTTCACCCAGATGGTGGTTGAGCACTGGAACATGCTCCCCAGGGAAGTGATCACAGCATCAAGCCTGACAGAGTTCAAGGAGCGTTTAGACAACACTCTCAGGCACGTGCTCTGATTGTTGGGGTGTCCTGAGACAGGAGCTGGACTCAATAATTGTGATGGATCCCTTCCAACTCAACATCCTCTGATTCTATGAGCCTTTTGTGCCGAGCCACTGGAAAACACCTTAAAACTATTTATGATCACACAGAAAACACTATGGGCCGATGCCAGAAGAAAAGCTGCACATAAAATACAGCAGTTGGTCATGTCCCAGAGCAATAAGATCAGCCACATACATGTGTGGTCAGTACAGCCAGGGTTCTTCAGTCTGTTCTGCAGGCTGTGGGAAAACTTGGTGATGTTGAAACTCAGTGGTGAAGCTCTGCAGGACTGTTAGAGGAAATAAAAAATAGCAATTACATTTTTATTAGAGGTTTCACTAGGTTGTTCCTTACATTATTTTTTATGTTGTTAATTTGGGAAAAATACTTTTGTTCATCACTCAATGCTTGTCATGGAACTGTTTTTGTAAAAGCTGGTATAAGCTGAAGTCAGTCTGTGAACTCCAAATTGTCACAAGTTTATGGAATTTCACTTAGTTCCATTACCTAAAAGACTGCATCAGGTAGAATCTTACAGCAGAGGATTAGACTAATAATTTTCTTCAAACAGATGATGTAGGAATTAAAAGATACCAACGACAGTAAAATGGCAAGTTTATTTAGCAAATGCTTTAACAACACAAGCCAGTCTCTGAAAATAAGGTCAGTGCTGGAATTAACTGTCCCAAATTGCAGGAGACTATACTTCTTTTCCAGCTTCAGTGGGTCCTATGAGAAAGAGGGGAAAAGGGTCTGTATCCTTACAAATTATGGTCTGTATCCATCAGATACACACTGTAACAGCTGAGGTAAAGCAGGAAAATCTGAAGAAGTGCAATAATTCACATTCAGACAGAAATTTTAAAAATTCTCAAAAAACCCCAGGCTCTTTAGGCCTTTAGACTCAGAAAAGTGTTTAAATAACTGATTTTAAGAAATGAGATGGGCTGTTTTATAAAAGAAATAAACATTTCATTAAAAGTTTAGTGAAACTATCATTGCTAATAAAATCTGAATTATTGAAGCCTCTAGAAACACTCTAAACACAGTAAGAGTTTCATTATATTTTGCACAACTATTCATACCAATTTAATAAAGTAATTCCGTAAAAAGCTGATAACCGAATCCAGCAGTAGCAGTTGAGTATTATGAGGGCACTTCTGCAGCTCAGGCCACCTGCATTACCCATCACATTCTGCTTTTGACAGTATCCTTTCTTAACAGCTTCTGTTTTAAAGGAGAGTTGAGTTAGAAAAGCAAATCACACGCAAATATGTTTGGGGATTGTATTCCCCCACTCTTTTTAAAGTATTGGTTTGTGAATAATGAAAGTTACTGATTAAAAATGTGACAGATTCATGAAGCATCATTCAGACAGCGGGCATCAGTCATGTCAGTCAGCTCACACACATACGGTACAAAATACTTCGACAGACAAGGACTGTAAGGGCTGTGCCAGGAACATCAGCATTGACTGTGACATGGCTGCAATGCGCAACTCTCCCGGTGCTTACGGAGTACAGCACATCTGTGCCTCATGAAGCACTACATGCAGCAGTAACTGGAGCATGCCCAGTTCTCCCCAGATGTTCTAGAGGCTGTTCTCATGGCTTCCAAACCCATCCCCTCTCCCTCCTCACCAGGTATCCTGCACTCAGGTCAGTACTGTGAGCCAGGTGTAACCCATCTCCTGCACACACAGCCCCACAGGTACAGCATCCCAGCACGTGTAACCTGTCTCCCACACAGCCCTGCAGGTGCAGCAACCTGGTCTAGTTGAAGGTGTCCCTGCCCATGGGAGAGCAGTTGGAACTAGATGATATTCAAGGTCCTCTTCCAATCCAAACCATTCTATGATTCTATGAGTAAATGTGACAATAGTTTAACAATATTTGATGGCAAGGTATACTTAATTGTTTACTGCATAGAGGAGAGGGTCAGACAAAACTGTCAGGTAGACCCTCTGGTGAGTCATGAGGTTCAGAATGGACCCTCTTACTTTTTAAACTCCTTTCTTGAGGGGAATTTAGGTGTGGCTGGATCCAGACTTAGTCCCAGACTTGGCCAGCAATTTACATCTAAAGGATTATGTGCACAGTCAATCAATCCTGGATCTCACTTAGCTAAGATTTCAAAGTTTTGTATGCTATTAAGCACTTAGCGATAATTCCTTAGCAAGGAATCTCAGCCTCAAGAAGTGGAGATCCTGGGCACAGCCTACTGCCATGCAGGAGAGGGTAACAGGCCCTGGGCTGTCCACTATTTAGAGTAAGATGATTGACTTACAGTCATATTTCCATACAGGCTGTATTTTGGGTTTCTTGTGCCCAACTGCCCCTTAGCTGTTGAGCAAGACTTACGGCCTTTAACTATTGTGTTCTTATCTGTCTTCTCAGAGTCCATCTTAAGCCAGATACAGTCCTCCCGACCACCACTGGTGGCTGGCTATTGCTTAAGCAGAAGTGAGAGGGGAGAGCACACTGTCACCCTAGGCACTGAACAGAAGATGGAATAGACCCGTCAGTCTGACCATAATGTCAGCATTGCCCCACTCAGTGGTTGCTGTTGGTCCTTGGCTGTGAGAGCTGCAGAACCTTGTGTGTGTGTGCTGGTTAACATATGATGCACTATTTGGCACCTACTCCACTTTCTAATTAGGATTTATTTACGTTGAAGGGAACTCTGACCTGTATGTACGTGAGACATTCCAGAATTATTGATCCTCAGCTGCACAGCTTGTTGCAGGCTAGTGGGTTTTCTCCGTTTAAAACTCTGTACTGTGGTCTCCCTGTTGCTAGATTGCAGCTACTTCTCCCTATTAGCTGTTGCTCATAATAAAGTTTGAAATACATTTTGTTATGTTTTAAAAAATTAATACGGCCTGCCTTACAACCAGTTTTGATCACTCGCTGACATACAAATAGTATGTGCCAGTTTTCAAGCCATTAGTTAATGTGTTTTGTTACGATAAATTGCACTGTAGATGGCAAACCTATTGTTCGGTTCTTGCTTTCTGAAGTGTGGACCAATCTTTAATAAAGCTTAGGTCACTCCTTTGGAACTGTGCCCGTCCACCTGGTCTCATTGACTTAAGCCCAAAAGCAGCACTGAATATGGAATGTCATCCCAGTGAGTATGTGCCCAGCCTGCAAATGCAGCCTGCCCACAGACAAGCCTGCCGCGGTGGAACTGAACGCATTTGGTGTGTGTTGTTTCACTGCTTAAGTTTCCCAGAAATATCTGGTATCTCTTATGAACACAAGATAGTTTTAGGAATGTTTAATCTGCAGGAAAGGTTCACAGTTGTACAGGATAATTCCTCTTTTTGTTTATTTTCTTATGTTTTCACATTATACAAGTATGTTGTTCCTCAGGTATTCAAATAGCATTCATTATCCAAGTGACAACTTCTTTTTGGAAGGATACACAGTTTTTATTAATTTTCTCAGAAATCCAATAGCTTGGCTGTGTGGCTAGTGATTAACAGCAACCATTCTCTTATATCAAACCCACAGTTGTTTCAAAGAAATAATCTTATTTCACATGTGTAATTTTTTCAGTTTGCTATATTTCCTGGATTTGTATTCAATCCTGCTAGCTGGTTTAGGCAGTTATGGAATCTCTTCTTATTTAAATAGAGATCTTTGGAATTAGACCTTGGGTCAAGAAAGAAAAATAAATTTAAAATGCAGTTGCACGTCAGAGAGGGAAATTAATCCTCAGGAAAGGCAAATTTCTTCTTTGTTTCTGTGGAAGGAAGATTTCAAACAGGTTTTTAATATGTGTTTCTTTTCCCTCTAAATTGTGTCTAGAAATTCAGAAAGCTAAATCAAGGAAGAAGCTTCTTTTGCATTTTGGGTTTGCTTTTGTGAAAGCACAAAATTGTTTTCCATTTTGTTTTGAATATAATTAAATTTAAATAAAATTTACATGTTCAGTGAGAGATATATCCTGTAGCAAAGGACTTGTATAAAAATTACCTTGTATAAGTGTTTAGTTATGATAATGGTACTAATCTGTTGAACATTTTTTATGTCAGAGAAGGTAATAAGCTCTCCATTGTTTTCTCTTTTTTGCTTTAAGTGTAATGTAGCAGCAGGAGTTTAAAATGTATGTGTTTTACTGAGAACAGAGAGTTAAAATTGCTTAAATCAAGGACCACTACTGGTACTGATTCCATTTACTCAGACTCTTTGGAAGCCTGTAATACATGTTCTCAGGAAAGGTTACTGGTGTCAGACACAGCCTTGTAGCAGATTAATGCTTGGGACCCATTTAATATACACGAACAGGTAAGATGAAAATGCATTAAGAGGTAGAGCTTAGTTGCCTGACTTCAGGTGCTAAGAAAGTTGAGTTACTATGCACTGAGTCTAGAAGGCAGCCACATGCCTTTTTTGTGGCTCCACTCTATTGGCTTGTCTCCTTGTACCTGTGTATGCATGTAACCTCCATCTATGGCCTGCAGTGGGTCAGTTATTGTGGTGCTGGACCTGGTGAGGTGAATTTGAGGTAAACCTTATTACCTATTAGGTCTAGTTGCTGAAAGATTTTGTTGTTCTTTTGGGGAATTAGGGTAGAGAATGAATCCCTAAAAGAGTTCACTTTCATCCTCACTGCTTATACTCTTCCTTCATGTCTCACTACCCCTATTAAAGCCACTCTACAGAGGATTTATCACAAGGTGCCTTAGGAACAAAGAGCATGTCTGAAATAAGAACCATAGGTGTCATTAATAAGAGAAAATTCTTCTTATTTCTCTGCCCATTTGGGTAGGGGGTGGTACTTGCTAAGGTCAGGCAGGGAGAGCCCCTCTGGGCTGTTCCTGGAGATCTGATCTGTTCACAGACCACCTTGTTGCTGTAAGATGAGCAGTACAATGGTATTTGAGTTTCCTGGTGCCATACATTCTTTGCCTTCATATGCTGCTGTCAGATGTCTAGGAACACCAGAGGACTACGCCTTTTGATATGCTGGCACTAAACCCAAGGACCAGAGGAACACTAGATAGAGTGTTTCTTATGGCCATTCATAATTTTCTCTAAAAAGAGTGTCAAAATCCAGAGTTGTGAGTGATGTGTTTTTATGCATATTGAGGCTGGATGAGAGACCAAAGCAATGAAGTTTTTTGTTTGGGTTTTTTTTTATTTCTACAAGTGTAAAAGAAAATACTATTTCTCCTTTTCTCATATCTGGGAAAATATTGGATATGACAATGTCATGTAGATGATTGAGAACTTCACAACTGGCAGAATGAAAAACTTGGAACTGATTGTGTTAAATACATTGCTAATTAGACTGTGAAAGAAGCCAGGAGTTTAGCAGGAGTCAAAGTGCTAAGGCGTTTATCTAAAGAAGTTGATTTGCAGTAAATACCAATTAAGTAAAGTTTTAGAAGGTATGTAAAACAGCAGAGTTCAAATGTATATTGCAAGGAGGCGTTTTCTGTGGGGATATTCCACATTTGTCTGGAGAGAGTCTCTGGCTACTTATTCTGAAACTGTGGTGCTGTTGCAGCTGAAGGCGCATCAGGCCAGGTGGACGGTGGAGCTGAGTCCCCTTGGCTTTTCTAGGTTCCATTCTGGATCTTACACGTTGCTTTCTCAGAATCATCATACATTAAGTGTAGCCTTTATTGGGAAGGGAGAGAGGAAGAATTTTCTGATCCATCAGTGAGGGTTATCTGTTTTAAACCCATCTGAGCTGGTGAGTCAAGTCCCTTGGGCAGGAAGCAGGATGCCAGCCACAAAGCTCAGAGCTAAGGAGACCTTGCCAAGTAATGACCTTGACGTTTAGGAGCTGTGTTTGGAAATGATAAACAGCTGGAGATGGCCTCCCTGCAACCTCCAGGATGCCCTGGGGACTCTTCTCAGAGGGAAGCCGGCTACGTTCCACTCACAGCTCCAAGCCATTAGCATAGGCTTTCGATGGCGAGCACCTTGTAGCTGGTCATACCTTTTTCAGACCTATGTTCTTGTGAACTATGATGGTTGTTTGTCAGTCCTTATCTATGTGATGTGAATATTTTTGATGTCCTGTGATTTCAAAATTGAGTTCTCAGCGCCAACTGTTTGCTTTTCATGTGCTCACCAAGAGGTGAGTTTTAAATAGAGAAGAGGATATTTTAACAAAATATGGCACTGAACTCTTTCTGAAGGGCACATATGAAGGCTATATTTATAGTGTGCTTGCATTCCTTCTACACTTGGTTTGTATTGTTTATATTTGATGTGTTGTGGTTGATTTGTAATAATATATTGGAACTTATTCACTTTAAATAAACTTTTCACTATGCAACCAAGAACTTCATCTTCTCTTTAAAGCAAGTGAATATCTTGATATGAAAAATTCAACTACAGACCTTCCAACAAAAGAATGCAGTTGGTTTTAGGAGCAAAGAAGAGGCAAAGACTCACAATGTACTTTGCAGTGTACAGGAGATTCTGATTGCAAATGGATAGGAAAATGCTCTGTTGTCAGCTCATGATTATGGTTCCAGCCAGGAAATTTTTTGTCTGTTAAAATGACTTGCTGGAATATTTTTCTTGAGATTGTACTGAATGTTTGACGAATTGGAGAGGAGTAAGCAAGTAGCCAAGCTCATATAATGGGCATGGGTAGAATTTGAAAACTTTACCCTCCAGTTCTTCATACTGGTACTTGTCACCTCCATTTGCAGAGATCCCCTAGCTCCTTTGTTACTTCGGCTTTGAATCTGGAGGACTTAAAAATGTCTCTTCAGTTACCAGATACTCATTAAATTGTCTAGAGAAAAGTGTTTGCCCTTCATGGCTCCTCACAGCTGCTATGCCCATCAGCTTTATCATACTTCAAAGGCTCAATTTACATGTCCTGAAAGAAGCACTTGCTGGTCAAAGTGAGGAATGATGCCTGCAGCTGGAGTCATCCTTTCTCACCTATCTTATTTTAAGTTTGGCAGGACGAGTGCTGCAGAGGTTCAATTCTCTGTTCTAGTCTGATGTTCCCTTGGAGCACTTTTATAAACTAATTGATGGGCAGGAACAATCATAAACCAAGCTGATCCAAAGGACAGATGATTCTGCCAAGTTAAAGATGTTTCGTTGCATTTTAAGACCACCAAAGAGAAACAGCTACTTAATTACCATGCACTCACTATGCATCCTTGTGCTTGGCTCAGGCATATGGCCAGAGTAAAACTAAGGAAAAGAGTGGGGATGCAGGGAAGTGATGCAAAATTTCACATTAGTTCTTCCCATCCACCCCCACTCTCCCCCTCCCCTTCCCCCTTCTGTAACTTTTGTGGATGGGCTGCAGCAGAAACGCTCTGATCACGAGGTGCTCTGTGAAGGCCTTGCAGCAGGCTTCGTTGCCTCTGCCAGGGAAGTGGCTCTTCCCTGTTTCAGGTGAATAGGGAGAATATTGTGCTTTGGCTGCTGAAGTCCTGTCATTGCTTTTAGTAGTGTTTGATTATCAACAGCAGTTTTAAGCTTAGCAGAGCTTCTCACTGTACACAGGTGGTATCAGTTACCCAGTGGAGCCTCTGTAGTAACACACACATACCCACACGTAATTATTGTTTAAGGAGTATCTGCCACCATCCTGCCTTCAATATGAGCCCTGACTGCAGACTAAGAGAAGCAAGGTTCACACCTGCTCTTTTTCATGAGGGCTACAAGAAATGTGTACAGATACCATCATTTAGGAATCGGCAAGGAAATTACCCCTCTCTGGAAAGGGTCATGTGCCTTGAGCTGTAGAAATGGTGAATGTCTCGAGCAGTAGTTCTTTGAAGAGTGGCTGAGGGAGCTGGGGTTGTTTAGGCTGAGAAAAGGAGGCTCAGGGGAGATCTTATTACTCTCTAGAACAACATGAAAGGAGGCTGTAGCCAGGTGGGAATTGGCCTCTTCTCCCAGGTAGCTAGTGACAGGATAAGAAGACATAGTATCAAGCTGTGCCAGAGCAGGTTTAGGTTGGACATTAGAAGGAATTTTTTCACAGAAAGGGTGATTAGATACTGGAATGGACTGCCCGGGGAGGTGGTGGAGTCACCATCCCCGGAGGTCTTTAAGGAAAGACAGGATGTGTATAGTGCCCATGTCTTGCTGACAGGGTGGAGTTAGTCATTGGCTGTTCTCGATGATCTCAGAGGTCTTTTCCAACCTAATTAATTCTGTGATTCTGCAGAGGCTAATTTGGTGCGAAGGCAAGGCTGGTCCCGGATTCGGAAAGCCTGAGCAGCTGACCCAGCTCCCCCGACCTCCTCACTGCTTGGCAGAGCTGNGCGGCCTCGCCTTCTACGTGCTGTGGGCTCTGCGGGAGCCGCCGCGGCGGTTCGGCAGGTGCGGCCCGGCCGGTCCCTGTCAGGGTTGGGCTCCCCCGCGGGCCCGGCACCTGCACGCCATGCCTTGGCCCTCGTCTCTGGGAGTGCCGCTGCCCGCGCGGCTGCGCTGCTCCAGCCCCTGGCGGCTCTCCCTTCGCACCGCACCGGTTATTTCCTTCACTGCATCCTTGCGTGGTTTCATCTTTAAACGATACAAGCCCTCTCCTTTCGCCCTTCTCTGCCATAAACGTGTTTTCAGGCATTTTCATGTGTTTTTTTACCTTTTATTTTACTGCTTAGTTACTATCTCTCGCTTTTCTTCCCTCCCCTTGCAGCCACTCCAGCCAGATGGGTTTCCAGGCTTGGCTGCCCCTGCCATTGCCAAAGCAGCTGGTGGTGTTCGGGCTGGGAGACTGGAGCTGTTACTCTGCGGACACGAGCATCGCAGTGGACGTGCTGGTGTCCCCAGGCGTCGCGCCACAGCGGGTCGGCACGCTGGAGCCCACCCGCAGGTTACAGCAGGAGCTGCCAGGGTGCCAGGAGGGGCATCCTGGAAAACCTTTCTGATCTCTGGTGCTGCCTGATTCTGCTTGTGTTACTCGAAAGCTGCTAGTCCTCCACCATGGTGTTTCTCTCTAGTGATGATTCCAGCTTCCTTTTGGCTGCTTTCAGGGTTGGATCTCTTTTGGCTTTGGGCTGTTATCATCTAGTATGGGAGCAGGAATTTTGTCCTGGTCAGTGTCACTTGTGGGCTGAAAGGCCATGGTCCCTTGTGCAGGTCTCTGGTGTGGGAAGACGACTGGAGAACAGATATTTTCATGGCCTCGTTGAAAGAGATGGACAAAGGCAACCCTGTGAGGCTTGTCCTGACTGTCAATGGACAGGTAAAAGAATTGACACTCTCCTCTCTTCCTGTCCAGGGTCCCAAACGCCTTCTCAGCCCTAGAACCTCCTGTCCCTGTTCTCCTTTTCTTTCTCTGCTACTCCAAGGTAGAGCTGACAAACATGGATTTGTTAATGCACGTCTGTGCTGAGCCTGAAACATCTGTGATGCTCCAGGCCTATCCTCTGAACACAGTTTTGCCAGAACACCTCATGTGTCACAGGAGATGGGCAGCAGACAGCTGTTCACTTCCAGTTCCACTCTCTCCTGAGTCTTTGGTACTTACATAGTTGTTTTACCTTGAGCTGAAGCCAATGGATTTAGCATATTGCAGTGCCTGGCTTTCCTTTTCCTTGTTTGTTTTGTTGGTGTGGGAGATAAAAGGCAGGTTATTCCATTGCAGGGAATCTGTCCCTTGCAAGACATGTTTGTGCTCATCCTTTGTGTGGATGGAGGCTAGCACACTTAGGTCCTTTTATTCTGTTGCTGTTTTTGCTGCAGCTGCTCCGAGGTGTCTCCAGCAGTACCCCTGCCCATCCCTACCTTGTACCAGAGACCACCCAGTCACCAGTGCTCCCAGCAGATGATAGGCCCCTTGGCCACGACCTGGAGGAGCCTACTGGGGTATGTGTATTCTGGAGCCACCTTCTTGTTATTTCACCTTTTTTTTAGTATCTTCTGCCTCACCAGTAGCCATTCAGTTGATGTCTAGATGAAATATTTGCTGCCATTTTTTCAGTGGACATATGGCTAAGCAAGTTTTGGAGCCAAAGTTTCTCCTGTGCTGAAGGAAGATATATTCTCCATTGAAATGCCTTTTTAAAATTTGAATTTAGTAGTCCTTGGTGGGATGATCAACCGTTCATTCCTAGTACAGATAGCCTTTTTGCCCTTCCGTGTTCTAGCTGTGCCCAGCAGCCAGCAGTCTGAAAGCCGACCACAGCACACAGCAGCAGATAGCTGCATTGCTCAGCATCTGTTTGGCAGCTGATACTGGTGGCATGTTGGCCCTTAAAACTCAATGGGATGATGAGCCTGAAAACAGTTACCACATTTCTGGCCCAGTAAGATCCAATTCACAGTAGCCTCGGGTATTTTTCTTCAGGGCTGATTTGACTGGGACTCATGTCACAGGTTAGGAGTCAGAGCTCAGAGGTGGCTGCCAAAGCATCCAGGCCTGTGAAGGAGGATGTCCAGCCACCACTGAGGACCCTGGTGGTACCCTGTGCCCTAAAGTCACCAGCTGGCAAGATGGAATCCAGTGAGGCCTGGAGGAAGAGTCTTGACCAAGGACCACCGAGAGTCCACTCCAAAAAGCCCAGGAAAGTTTTATTTGAACCCACAGCATCTGAGAGAGATCTTGATGAAGAAGGTAACTCTGGTAGCTTCCAACTTAATTTTACAGGTTGTGTCTGAATGATCTGTCAATGCTGCTGGGCCACACCTTCCCAGTCTATTTCTCAATATACCTCCAAGGCATGATGGGCTTGTATGTTTGGCTTTGAAATACTGAGAATGCTCTCCTCCTGGATCAGCTGCTTGATGAATTTTTGTCTGCTGGGAAAAGGCCAGAAATAGAACATGGGATATTCTTAGTGCCAACCCTTTGTACCATGACATAATGCCTATCTTTTCATACAAGTAAAAGTGTTTTATAAATGAAGGCAAATATCATTAACCTTGTTTTACAAAAGAGTAAATTGAAGCACAAGAAAGTTACCTACTGTGATGTTCTGGAACCTCTGCATTAGTCTGCTTGTATCCCTACTAACAGCATACCACTTGGTCCATAGAAGACATTGGTTATTATTACAGTATAGAGAATACGAAAAGGAATACATATGTAATCAGTATAACTGTAGTGACTTCTGAGTAGTGAGAAGGTAACTGCCAAGGGGTTTGGAACAAAACCTTAGGCTTCTGGAGTGGGAATTCCAAGTCAGCTCCGGAGTGTGACCAAGTTTATGTGCAAAAGTTTGGCAATAACTTAGTGGTCCCTATAAGAAATTACTTACTGGGACTTGGCTTGCTTGTCATAAAGGCAAATATAGCTCCATCACAAAGTTGTTTCTGCTGCAGGCAGTGTGAGAAGTGGGGGAACAAACTTCCATCAGAGGGGTAAAATGCAATGGCGACAGCATTTGGCAGTTAAAGGAAGCGTGCCCTGCTCTTACCTATCCTCCGCATGTCTTCTGATGAGACGTAGTTTATGATTCTTGATCTTGCACCCCATTTGTTGCAGTGAGGTAGCTTTGTGCTGGAGGTTGGAGGAAGGAAGGTCAAAAGGCTCTTACACAGTGGAGCTGAGCACTTTCCACAGTATGTCTGCTGGCTGCTTTATGGGGCCATCTCTGTTCCCTCTGCAGATCTGGCGGTGAAGGAGTTGCAAGGTGAGGATTTGGTTCCTAGACCCTGGTTTGTCTTTTCAGTCACTCAGTGATGATATTCCTTCCCTTCGACATCAGAAGCCTCTCATGCTTCATTCCGTATCTCCTCAGTGATCAAGAATAACAAGTAGGTTGTGTGTATATACTGTTCTTCCTCATGCAATTGCCATCAGTACAGGTGCTTCCAGTACTGTCAGGCTCTCAAATATGTTTCTTTAGCCCCTCTGAATCTCAGGCACACTTCTGGGTACATAGCTCTTTGAGGAAAAAAGGTAAGATATGAAATAGACTTTGATTAAGAAGTATTTTTTTAGCCTGCTCAGCCAATTGCAGGGGCCTGGGAGGGGAAAGGAGGAGGAACAGAGCAGCACAAGGAATACCTCTGGAAGCAGCTCCAGGCTTCTGATTGTTCTATCTTAGGCACTGACAAGCTGTCCCTGGGTAGCCCTCCCTCACAAGGAGTAGCGTGGGGCAGGTAGCACAACTGGGATATCACTTCTGGAGATGGGGTAGTAAATGGGGGACATCCAAGCCTGTCTGAAGTGGCAGCCTGAATGCATCCTACATCCAGCTACTTCTTGCTCCTGAGGTGTCTCTAAGTACAGCAATTATTCCGCCAAGCCCACTGAAAATATTCCTCAGGAAGGTATGTCTTTTTCCCCTGCAGAGGGAAGGGACCAGTGGCCCTTGCCTTACAGTTTCCCTTCTCAGCATTCAGGTGGCTTGTTCTCCCCAGCAGGAAAGGGAGCCGAGAGTGTCTTGTCTGACTGTTCACAAGCCTGTTCTCTTCCCTCCCCAGGCAGTCCCAGCCCTCGGTGGTGCCATGCCATGTGCCTCAGTGACCTGGGGACAGCTGTTCTCATTGGTGGAGAAGGTGTCAATCAACAGTCCTGCAGGGATGCTCTCTGGAAGCTGGAAATTGGTGGGGACTTCAGGGCTGGCAAAGGCAGTGGGGACAGTGGGACTCGAGGATAGCTCATGCAGATGGGAGGGAGTACTTAGGCATCTGTGCATATAGAGGGGACAGCAAAGGCATCACATTTGGCATGTCACCAGGCTGAGCTGACAGCATGGAGTGCCTTGTGAGGCTCTGGGATTGTACTTGAGAGCCCTCTAGGAGCTAAGGTACAAGTTCTGGAAAGAATTGGGGGAATTTTAAGGGGTAAAAGCAACAGTACAGTTTGCAGTCTGTGTGTGGTGACTGGTGGGGAAGTGTGAGATACAATTCCAGTGTCTGTCTTTCTGCACCTCACTGGTCTCTTTCACCTTGCTATTCCCCATCAATCCTTACAGAAACAATTCTATATGAGTTCCCTCTAGCCCTGAATCAAAGGAGAGGAGGAGACAAAGGGAGCAAGGTTTTGAGTAAAGATTTTATGGCATATTCTTTAAATCTAGACAAATCAAGAGCATTTTTGAACTCCCACACCATATGTTTGCTGTTGCTCCCACAGACAGTGATTTATGGCTTCCAGTGGGTTTCCAGATACAAAATGCCATGCCATTGTGCTTGCATGGTCACACAGCTACCTATGACCCTGACACCAAGCGTATCTACATCTTTGGGGGCATAAGGGAGGACAAAGACAACAGCAGCGTTTACATTCTGGACACAGTCACCTGGAAATGGCTCCCTGTGGCTGTGAGTACTGCATCTCTTCCAAGACAAAAGTGTAGGAGGGGTGGCAGGTTCTGCCTGAAATGGCAGTCGATGTGCGCATGTCCTTAGTCCAGTGGTCCTGGTCCAGTGTTGCTGCAGGTTGTCTGAGATGCATAGTTGGGTTTGACAGGTATTAGGAGGATGTGTTGAAAAGCCACATGCTGAACAGAAACCAGGAGCTGCGCCTACAACAAATAAAGCAATGTGAAAAAATGGTTGTTGCAGAGAGCTGTGTCTGACCAAGCTCAAGGGTGGGAGGTACTCTACAAGCAGCAGAGGGAAATGGCTTCTCATTTTATATGGTGCCATTGAGAGCAGCACCAGATGCTGAGGTGAAGAGCTGGTCTTCTCAAATCAGGAACTGCTCTGAGCACAGCAGAATTCTGAGCCCTGTCAGCATGGGACTATCTGTCTCTTTCCTGGCTAAAGCACAAGATGGCTTCTACAGAGTAAGTCTGGATGAGATCTTTCTGTTCCCTGACATCTTCTGAGGAAGGTGTGGGAGGCTGACTTCCTTTTCTTATCAGAGCATTCTGGTGGTGTAGAGCATGCAAAGAATGTACTGTCTGCCTGTGCAGCAAAGATCTGGCTGGGGAGCCAATAGAGTGAAAATTGAGACTTGTCAAACTCACTGCATGATGTGGGCCCCTTTTCTATGGGTCATGCAGCAAATAATGCACTTCTTGTAACAAATACATGTTGAACTTTTTCTAGGCAAAAGGAAGGATACCAGTGCTCACCTACCACAGTGCAACTATCTACCACAAGGAGCTCTTTGTTTTTGGAGGAACTTTCCCCAGAAAGGCATCACTGGCAGTTGCACCCTGCAGCAATGTGCTCTATGTTTTCAATCCAGAGCATGAAATTTGGTATCAGCCCATTTCAGAAGGGGAGAAGCCTCTGCCTAGGCTTGGGTGAGAGTGCTCTAATTCCAGCTATCCAAAATAGTGCAAGAAACCTTGGCTTACCTTCCCTCCCACACCAGTGTGATTTTCTAAATACTAGGTGATTGTTCTCCATTATGTACTCTTTAAGATAGGGCTGTGTTTAGAGCAATGGGATTCTCAGTACCTCCTGTTGTGAATCCTGATGGGCTTCTGTCCCAGGTGTAGACTGAAGCTATGACAGCCCAGTAGAAGAGGCCAAGGCTAAAATGGAAGTTTTGGGAACTCACTGAAGATGTTTTATTCATTTGCTTTCTCTCTGCCCAGGCATTCAGCTACTCTATTGAAAAACAAGCTGCTGATTTTTGGGGGTCGGAAGACTTCTCATTACCTCAGTGACATGCACGTTCTGGATCTGGGTAAGAAAGTCTGTGCCAGTTGGGTACCTTGGGAAGGTCTGTTCCAAGACTGGGACTTGGGAGCCACGTGTGCTGAATGGGAAAATAGCCATAACATTATACAAACTCCTGACTAGGCAATGGAGATGAAAAACTATGGGATTAAAAAAAACCCTTTCTGGGGCAGTAAGGGAGGGGATGAAGAAAAAACAATGGCTTGTTTGGAAGAAGTTGGGTAATAAAGAAGGCAGGTTGTTGATGTGGCAGAGTATGTAAGTTTTTGTATAGTTGTGAGGCTGAGGTTTTTGGGCATTTCACCTGCCTTTTCTCTGTCTGTCAGGTTTCATGGAGTACACACCAGTCCCCCTCCTCGCAGGACAGCCTTCTGCACGTTGGTAAGATTCTACTGCAGACCCAGGAGCTATCATCTGTCATTTCTCTTTGAAGCCAGGTTTAAACAGTGCTTGTGATCAGACCCAGCTGCATACCTCTGTCCCACTAGTCAAAATACAGTGGATCTTCTCTCTGCTGTGGGGCCAGGAATTCCAGTGCTGTCCTTGTTGGTGCCTATATGGTGTGGGGAGATATTCCTTAGTCTCCCTGGAAATCTGCCTTTCAGGCTAGGGTAAGTTTTCTGCTGTGTGCTAGTAAACTGTATGGCCTACTGTTTGGTCTTCACAGTGCCTGGAGAGGTACTGTGCCACACAGAGGAAGAAACTCCTGTACTAGGACTATGCTGTTCCTAAAGGGACAGAACTTCTCACTAGAACAATGATCTAAATCAGTGCAGAGCCCAGCTAGCCTGCTATTTCACCCCACAGAGCAAAGCACAGGAGTTTTGATAGCTCCTTCTGAGATAATGAGTTGCTCTTCAGGCCTGATTGTAGCCTGACCTGCAGAGGCAAACAAACATCTCTTTTAGGGTTATTCTGCAAAATCAGGGCAGAGAGAAGCAGAAGTCAGCTTTCTTTCTGCAGCCTAAGCCCCCAACCTCCTGATTGAGTTTGCCCATCCCTGCCCATTGCTGACTGAGGCCATCCCAGCAGGTTTTGTTGTAGTCACCTTTTGACTTTGCTTTGGTCACAGTTTTCATGCAGCTCTGGCTGTGTCGGACCAGAAGGTTCTGATCAGTGGAGGCTGCAATGCCAAAGGAGCCTTGCATGATGCCTTTGTCTTCCACTTAGGTGAGTGACTCTCCTGCCCTGTTTTGGTAGCTGAAGGTGACTGGGGCTGCAGTGGTGTTTCTGAACACCTGGTCTAGTCCATTTGTCTCATCCCTTGCACTAGGAATGGGTTTGTCAGTATTGATAGCCCCTTTCCACTTCAGATACTCTTTCATGGAGCACAGTGATCCACCACGACCTCTGCTCTGTTCCCCGAGCTGGCCACACATTGCTTGACCTGACTCCTGCCCACTTGATGGATATGGACAAGGAGAACAAAGAGGAGCAGAACCTGCACACGGTGTTGGTCTTTGGGGGCTCCAACTGTGCTGGGACCTTTTATAACAGCACAGTCAAGATCCAGCTGGACCTTGGATAATGCATGATTCTCAGAATGAGCCTGAACAGCAAGGCTCTTCACCAGCCTAAATACAGATATGGATGGCAATAAATGAGTCCAAGCAACGTGGCAGTCTAGGTATCTGTATGTAGGTGAATGCCACCTTGGTACAAGAGATCATGGGTTTGTAAAGTCTGAAGGCCATGGGTACTGTTCTCTTAGGGTACCTGATACACAGTATGTGGGCTCAGGTGCCAAAACATTCAGTGGGATCTGAGCTGAGTTTGCACAAGAACACAGACACAAGGTTATGGGTTCCCTTCTCGCCCTACAGGTTTTTAGCTGGAATTCCCAGGGTGCTTTCAGCTCTGAAGGTGACTTAGCTGTTTGGTTTCATTTGGGATGAGTAGGATGGAATTTACTCCTGCTATTTGGAAGGTTCTCACAGTAAAAGTACAGGCATGATTCTGATTTGGAGGGAATCTGGGGTGGATTCCCTTGGGCAACAGTCTGCAGCTGAAGACTAGGAAAACACCTCAAGCCGTATCTGAGGATGGCAAAAAGAAGAGAACATAATTTTCAGTGTAGGGGAGAGAGCTGGTTGTGCCTTGCTGTCTATGGCACAATCACCTAGCTTTGCTCTAGGCAGACCTTTCATAAATTCAGTGCGACTGCTCCTGTTATTGCAAGGGGTGACAGAGCTGCTGATTTGGCTCTTTCAAGACCCCAACAAGAGTTAAGCTATCTTCCGTCAGAGACTAGATCTTATTGTTTATATCCATGGAACTGATGACTCTGCTGTGGCTCTGAGGGAGCTCCAAGGATAAGCACACTGTGTACGCTGATTCCCTGATGCTTGTTCTGTAGACGGTAGAAAAAAGTAGCCCCTGTGGAGAATACAGAATTGGCTCAATGCCTCATAGTTGGTTGTGACCACATTCCCCAACCCAAAGCCATACAGAGGGAACTTCTGATCATTATGGATACTTCTGCTTTAATCTGCTTCATGGAGATAGACTAGATAGAAAAAACTAGTAGCTGCAGGTGTTCCAGCACAGGCATAGCTCCTGTAAGTCATCCATGCCATTTCCAGGTCCTCTGTCCTTCCCACCCAGATGAAAGGGAAACAGTAGTACTAGGGATTCCTACTGGCACTGAAGTCCTGCTCAAACTGTAGGTGTTGTCTTCTTTATCATGCCAGCTTTCTAGATATAATGAGGAGAAAGGCTTCAAGCTCGCAGCTCTGCAGGAGTATCTGGCTGCCGGGAAGGGTGGCTTATTTTGAAGGCCTCTAACTCCAAGAGAGCTTTATTTATTCTGGTTATTGTGGGATATGGACCCATGTCCACTTTGAATCTGCAAAAGGAAAAGAATTTGTGAAGTACTATGAGTTGGAGAGCCAGTGCAGCAGTGAGCAGAAGTGCAGAGCAGTGTGGTAGGTCTGCCTAGCATGGGAGAATCTCACAAGCATTTATACTAACAGAAAAGGTTCATCCTTGTAGGTTTAAAAACAAATGCTAGAAAGATTAATCAGTGCCTGGAGAAGTTGTAAAGTCTTCTTCTCTAGAGATACTCAAAACCCAGCTGGATGCAATCCGTGCCACTTCCTCTAGCAGGGAAATTGGACTGGATGACCTCCAGAATTCCCTTCCAACCCCAATGATACTGTGATTGTGTGATCTTCAGCAGGCAGCACAACATAAGAAGACACTGCTTTTCCTGAGAATCATGCAGCCACTACTTGTATGGGTTTAAGGCTTTAAACAAATAAAGTCTGATTAATCTTTTCCTCCTGTGTGCAGTGTAAGAATAGACCAACCAGGGACAGAGAATGTGGACTGTGGGCAACCTCAGCTTTTCTAAGGACATAGATCAGGTTTCCCGAGGGGCCTCTAAGAGGAGACCACAGCTCCTTACTTCCAAAAGAGACAGTATTTATGAAATAAGAAAATTCGTGGAGAGAAGAAACATAAGTGGATAGGGCAGGCAGGAGAGATACTTTCTAACAGGCATAAGGAGCAGCAGAAGGTAAGCTCTGACAGCCCAGCATAAGTAGGTGTGTTGAAGAACACCTCAAGCTTAGCTTTAATTACCTTTCAGCATTGGCAACTTGAGGCACTAAACACAAATCAGCCACGGAAACCTGCAAATATAGCAGAGAAAAGGGGTTACAGTAACTCAGAGCCTGTCCCTCACACTTTCCAGTAGTGGCAGGCTTTGAGACCAGGACAGAAATTATTTTATCAGCCAGTACCGAGAAGTTGTCATGATGATCTAATTCTTTAACTCAGCATTAATAATATAGCAACAGTATGAGAAAAAGAACTTCATAGCAGTCACTAGTAGAAGCTATCAGCTTTTAGGGAGCTTTATATTTACCAGCTGATCATTATGACCTCAAGGACACTGTGCTTCTATGGCAACTGCCTCTGAGCAAACAGGTCTGCTGGCAAGCTGCAGAGGGAGGTGATTGAGGGAGAAGGGTGTTTGCATGGCTGGGAAAAGTTAAGTAAATTTTGCTTGTTTGTACTGCAGGAGTATCAAGGAGGTCCTGCCAGTGTCAAGACTTGATATGTGATAGGGCCTCTGTACACAGGCTCAAAGACTTGCAATCTGAAAGGAAGAGTCAAGGACAGTGCTGCTGGCTGCCTATCTGCACAGACAGAGGCAACTGCCCCCACCCTGCTCCCCAGGTCACAAAGCCCTGGGAGCCTCCCAGAGCACATGGTATTCTCCAACATTAGATCTTGCAAGTAGCCTTTGCCTACCAAGGGCTCCATAAGGCTGCTACTAGACAATCCTCTGCATCCCACGCTGTTGCAGGAGCCTTCCTTTTTTCTAAGGCTTTTATAGGAAAGATCTTTTGCCTGCCAGCAGAACTAATAAATGGAAGAGGCCTGAGCTGCCTCTAGTTTGGTGAGGGTCAGAACAGCTTTTACGTGAGCTCTGTGAAACCTGTCCATATTAAAACTGGATGATCAGAGCAGAAAAATACAAGTTGGTTAAAGGTTCCATAGAACAGAGCTAAGAACTGAACCCATGTTTCTTGAGCCAAGCTTTGCCCCTATGACAGGACACTTTGAAGTCCGAATCCCATAAAGATGAAATGATACATCATCTTTTTCCACATCCTCTAGCACCAGCCAGATCCTAGACACAGCTGCAGAATCTGGTCAGCTGTAGGTTATAGGCAGGGACAAGTAAACATCTCCATAACTTTCTCTCAGTCAGTAATGGCCTAAGTAGGATCCATGCAGCTGTTTTTTGTTGCAGTGAAGGCACTGCATGTAATTCTAGGCACTGGATGAGGTTGTGCTCTTGTCTCCTCAACTAATTTTCTTTCCTATTTTAGGGGAAGATACTGGGGTTTTCAGTTCTGCAATGGCACACAGGGCTCTCTCAGATACTTACTTCATCCCCCACACAGTAGCGTCCAGCAGTGTGCTGCAGAATCTGCTCCAGTGCTGTCAAGAGAGGTGGTACACTGGAGTGAGGCATTGGAAACACAATTGAAAGGGACACCAAACACTTTCTAGACTGGAAATTATGAACAAGGGCATCTTAACCCTGAGCAGAGTATGAAAAAGGAGCAAATTGGGACAGAAACTAGAAGGAACAGAAATCTTAGTATAGTTATGGGAGTCTTTAGGGTCCTTCAGCTTTTTGGGACCCAGGGTGATTTCAGCTGCTTCAGACAATGCACTTGGAACACTACAAGGATAATGTAGAAATATGTGATTGAGGAAGGGAAAAATGCAAAGGTTCAGTCAGATTGTGTCTGTCAGAAGTGAAGATGGGCCTGTCATTGCAGCACATGGGGGAAAGGGTTTTGAGGAAACAAAAAGCACTTTATTTCTCTCAAAGAGGCAAAGAAATACTCTGCTACTTGCTAGACTCTGTGTGAGTTTGCCATTAGATGTCCGATTACAAAAGCATATCTATATCTATCTACCTATATATGTAGAACTTTAGAAGTGCTGTGAGCCCTTATGCTTCAGAAAGAATCAACTGCTGTAGTGTGCAGGATGGCCCCAGGCTCCCCCTCTTCCATGGGTAGCAGTGGAAGTGTTCCAGTCCTGGACAAGGGACTCTGGGCAGGAAGAGCACTGTCTCTGCCAGCAAGGCAGGACCCCTGCACACCAGCCTAGGAAGATCTGTGGTTCTACTTGAAAAGGCAAGTAGAATGCCAGCAGTGCAGCATTTTGTAAAGTCAGCCAAAATACTGATCATTTTGAATGTGGGCTGTACCTTGAAAGCCAGATGTGATACAGTTCTGAGCCCATTCCATTTTTTTCTCCCCCATTTGTTTCAGGACACTCAGGTTCTGTGAAGGCAAAGCAATCTCTAGGTTAGATGACTACTGCTGGGTGGATCTTGCCCACTGTGTCATCCAGTGGAGGAGAGGGGAGATGAGGAGTTGCCAAGGCTGAAGCCCTGGCCTGAGTTCAGTTGGTTGGGTCAGCCCTGACCTCACCTTCACCGAATCGTGCACCCTGGTGTATCTTTCTCTTGGCGCTACCCTTCTGTAACAATTGCCAGGGTATCCCCTTGTCTCTTCCCTTTGGGTTGCTCAATTCTCTTCTTCCTAAAATGTCCTAGACTCAGCAGTAAAACCATATGGATTCAGCTCTTTCTAGAAAGAACCCTGGGGTGCTATAGGATTTGCTGTGTTGGAAATACTGTATTGTTGCCATTGGCAGATCAGGCAGAGGTTAAGCAGATTTTATCTGCTAGCACACCAGCCTGAAGTCTGGGTGGCAACAATTTAAGGAGACTGAGAATTTCAGAGACAGAAATCCTTTCTGATTTTCTCATTTGCATGGATCTGACAAGGCAGTACCTGGAGTGGTTGAATGCCAGAGACAATGTGATCAGCGATCATTCTGACTTGGGCTCTCTTCTTCGGATCTTGGGGCAGGAGCCTGGGGTTAGGATGTGTCTCTTCTAGGTAATTAATTATAGCTAGCTGTAATGAACAAAGAGATAATGGGAGGTTATTGGAGAGCCAAGGAAAACTTCACATCCTGGACACCTGGGAAGGGGGAGCTGATCCATGCGAATGCAACAGCTTTTGAATGCAGTTTGTTACCAATCCAAGGAACAGAATAACCCCTCTGACATCTGCCTGTGACCTTGTTGTCATTTGGTCCAGCTGTTATTTCAGGCAAACCATGAAACAGTCATCAAAGTCAGATTACAAACTGCTCAGTGAAAGCGGAGTTATGAACCAAAGCAGAATTGAACTTAAATCCTTGACAGTAGTTTCCCATCAGGGACTATGTGGTATTTCTGCTCCCAAGTGGGATCATAAATGCCATCTCTCTTCCAATGTATAGATGAGAGCTCTGGGGAAAAAGATGGGGCAAAGCCATCCCGTCCAGACTGGGCAGCAGACTGCTGTGAAAGGTTAACAGGGATGTGGCTGATAACTCACCGACTGAGAAAGGGTGATGCCATCAATTTTCAAGGCTGGGACTTGCTGCATTGGATTCAGTGCCTTGAATTCAGCAGAAAACTGTGGAAACAAACCTGAGATTACTCTACAGCAATAAGAAATTCTTCTTCCTTGTCTTCTCCCAGAACCCAGTTACCAAATTTTTTTCTACCTCTTTTTTCTCTCTACCTTAATACTAATCTTTGCAGTAAATTATGCTGTACTATTAGCCTACAGCATGCTCTCACTGGGGCTCAGGAATTACTGCATCCAGGGCCAGACTGCCTTATCTCTTGATAAAGCATCACTGCAATGCCAAAAATAGGTGGTACTGCATCAGTGCCACCATTACTGTCCTAGTTCTCCAACTCTGTCTTAGTCCATACCAGCCCATGGAGCTGGTGGTGCTACAAAGTGCACAACTGCCTCCTATGGACCCCCAGGTAAGGTCTCAGTGAAGATCTCTTTTGGCAACCCACCTCTTCTTTTTGCAGGCCCTTTGCAGCCCCCTGCAATATATCATTTAGCATCTTTTGGACATCCCCTGCCCCCGCCTCCATTCACTTTTTGGTGCTAACTGAATGAGGCTGAGTCTGTTTAACGTGTGGTGCAGCTTCTCTGAAGTCTGTGCTCCAGATGTATTCAGTTGTATCATGGTAAGCAAAAGATCTTCAGCCTTATGGATTCAGTCACAAATGTTTGAGAGGAAAAAGCCTCTAGTCTCCTGCAGTCATATTCTCCTTCTGTCTCACACGCCAGGGAATACAGGCTGAAAGCAACTATTAATTACAGAGAAGTGGTGAGGAATTCAGTAACTTTGCCTGTGAACTTTCTAGTGCTAATCCCAAGTCTCCTAATGATCCCCAAGTTCAGTACCCCTGGAGAGAGCAGTGGTATCTTTATCCTTACCTGCTGTCCTCCATCCTTAATGAGGTTCACTGGGACCAGGTCATAGGAAATTCCTTTCAGAGCCAGTGCTAGGGAGAGCAGAGTGCACAGCTTCAGACAGCTACCCTGGGACCAGTTTCACTGGTAATGGGCTCAGGGAAATGTTAGCATCTATATTTGAAGAAAGGCCTTATCCCTCAAGGAGGGTGGCCTGAGTCCACTGAGAAGACAGTGCTCTGGCAAATGAAGGACCAAAGCACTAAACATCAGTCCTGGCAGAACCACTGCATTTTTCAAAATAAGCTTTGCAACTGCAGCACAGCCCTTCCTGATTCAGCTTATAGAGGGCAGGGGACCATGTGCTTACCTGTAACACCTTTCTGTCTCGGTACAAGTAGGGACCATTCCCAGTCCTGCTTAGCTCTCAAGACCTGGGCAGGCCAGAGTCTGAGGCAGTATCATGAAGCCCTCTTATCTGTTCCCCTCTATTCCACCCGTTCCAGGTAAACTGCAGTCTTCCCCTCCCTCAGGAGGAGAGGGGAAGATGCCTCACTGTTCCAGGTTCATGTTTACTGACCTCTCTGTTAATAAGTGATTGATTAATTTGGTTAGTAAAAGAGAGGATACTGCAATACTGAGACAAAAGAGAGATCAACACTGAATCTTACCAATTCGCACTCTCCAAGAACAGGAACTTCGGAAATAGCTGTAAAGTATCGGCTGAGAAAAGAAAGATAAAAGGGTTATATGCTGGGAGCACCAGAGTATTGTATGTAAGGAGAAGAATGCATGAGCAGAAGGCTTTTCAGGAACTCTAAGACAGGGGAGAGCAATGTTTGGAGGAGAGAGGGTTCCTTTCTGAAAGTAACTGTATGCTACCTGGGCATACAGGTAGCATCACTGTCTCTCATAATAGCATTCTCATTGTCCTGTTGCACCTGATGTTTCCAGCAATGCACAAATGACCTTGAAATTATTCCCTATAAAGCTTTCCTCTTTGTCCCTATCCAATATTGCTAACTTCTATCCCATCTAGATTTCTGAAACAATTTCTGTACTGATTGTGCCAAGCACCTGCATTGGGTATTTGCATGGCATGGAATAGCTTTTCCAGCCATACAGGGAAAAGCCAGATCTCTTTCCAAACAAGAAGAGCTTCTGCTGTTTGAGATGAAAGCCATGAAGACAGACAATTCATCTCTACCTGCCCTATAACACTGAGGCAGCTTTCCCAGAGGCTTCCACCCTGTCCAAACTCTCACCTTTTCAGATGCCATGGGTAAGTGTGTGCAGTCGTCTCCACGAAATAAAAACAGCCTCTGTGTTTTCCCTTTTAACTCAGCTGGAATAGGGGAAGGCTTCTCTCCTAAAACCAATGAGGAAAGGACTATGCCCCCTAGTCTGTGCCCAGGACACAAAAACCAGCCAGTCAGATTCAATCCTGAGTCACTGCAGTCACCCTCTCCCAGCCCTGATGTCAAAACCATTAACCAGATTTAAGCTTGGAAGCACATATGGGAACCATTCTTATTTCTGTAGCTTTTCATCCAGAAACAAATAAGATAGCTAGAGAGCCTCCCAGGCTGTCACCAGTTGTCAGTGCAGAAATCTAACCCTGGAAAACAAAACAAGAAAACCAAAGCTGCATGCAGAACTTCTGTTTCACTAGGGAATGACTGCTAGCTCCTGGAATGGGCTGCCTTTGCAGAGAGATTCCTTAGTGTGCTCCTGTAGCCCTCCTCCCACCAGTACTGGCCAGTGCAGGGGCTTTTCTGCATTGCAGATGTGGGAGAAGCTGCTACTCTGCTCCCAGACCAACTTCATGCAAAATAAAAAGATTTGAGTTTTTTTGTGTAACAGTCTTTTCTTTCCACACAGGAAATTAGAACTTATGTATGTCTCTAAATAAACCTATAATCATGTCTCTCCTTGCTTACACAGATCCCATGGCATGCCATGGATCTCTCCGTCTTTACCCTCCCACAACGCATAAAAATTTTTCCAGAGACTGGCAGCAAGACAAAAGAAAGCAGGGATATGCCCAATGCTGGTCTATCAACAGAAAACCAGAGAGATATTGATGATCTCTGTGCTCCAGTCCTCTTTGTAAACTTCATGCTTCTCTTAGAGTTTAGATTGGTTCAAATAACTTTAAATGAGGTATGTCTTTGACTCAATTACTCAGATTTATAAGTGAGGAGGAAAGTGATGGCAGTACTGATAACATTTTAGTGGACAAAGTATTTACTGATTTTCTTAAATTCTCTTCTTCTGGGATCAGGGTATTAGGAAGATCAGCTATGTTAATTTTTCAAATGTCTACCCTGCTGTCTTGCAGGGAAAGGAACAGAAACTATGGCTTCAAAAGAGAAACATAGAGCATTCATGAGATAATAATTTTACTCACTTTACCTGAGGACCTTGCTAATGTTTTTTTGGCTCAGAAATTCATGTCCTTCACCACATCTGTTTTGGACACTGGCCTCTCAGCTAGCGAAAACATTTCTCCTGATTCTCTCTGCAGTTCTTTTTTGGTTTTACAGCCTATGCTATCATTTGGAATAAACTGTGCTAAGCTAATTGCCTTGCTGTATAATTTCAAGGCCCTGGGGGATTTCACCACAAAGAACATGGAAACCAACCCATTGTTCCAGCTAGGAACTGTCTCCAGAGGCTGGGGCCTGGAGTGATCTCTTGAGTTCATGCTGTTTTGCTCCCAGCAGCAGGGCAGATCACAGGCAAAAATAATCAGCTAAGTAAAGACTACAGACAGCAGAAATGTTTTGTCCTTAGTGGACAGGTCCCCGAGTGACATTGTATCTTCCTCAGAGGAAGTGGTGAGCATGGGCCAGGGAAGTATCAGGAAACAACTTCCTGCATTTACAACCTTGTGGGATAAAATCCCTAAAACGTGCAGTTTAGACTGTTTGGAGCTGGGATGACAGCAGGAGGACAGCATTTGCTTGATGTCTCCTGAGGTTTCTGATTTGATTATTTTTTAATTTCTAGCAATCAGTGAGGAAAGTTTGGGCTTAAATACCAGTTCAGAGTAAAAATGTGGGAAATGCATTTCCCTGTTGTGAGAGATGGAAGAAACACCCCAAACTTTGTGTGTAGACTTCTCAGGTTTCCTGTCTTCTTCAGTATGGTCTTCTCTGGATACCACCCCTTTCCAGGCAGTTTACGGGATGCACTTGGAAAGGCTGAATCTCTCACCTTTCCTGAGACCCATCAAGCCCAGCAGCCTGCACACATACACTGCTCCTTGGAGGCTGGCGTAGGGGACACCTCGGTGCCTGAAAGGCACTGCTTGTACTCTGCTGGGTTCCAATGTAAAGCAGAAAGAACACATTTGCTCCTGAATTCTCACTATCTCTGCAGCAAGACTTCGTGTAAACAGTGCACGCGAATAAAACATGCCAAGTAAGCACCACCGCTAAAAGCATTAGCACACTAAAGCATTTTATTTAGCATGGGGTTAATTTCCTTGCTTTCCACTGCGACAGAGACACGGGTGCAGGCCGCGGCAACAGAGGCGCTGGGCGCGGGGCGCAGTCCTCCCGGGAACCGCCATCCCGGCCTTCCCGGGGTGCCGGGGCACCCGCAGACACAGCTGCCGTCGGGGCCGAACCGAGCGAGGCCCGCGCAGCCCGAAGGCGGAGAGCCGCCACCCCAAGCCCCGCTCCCTGCGGCTCTGGCGCCGCCATCGCCCCCCGCTCCGCTCCCGCCCCGCGCGGAGAGCGCGGAGCCAGCGCCGCGTACCTTGGCGGCGGCAGCGCTCATTGCCGTGCCGGCCTCCGCTCAGGGCTCGGCGCCTGCCCGGCCCCGCGTGCCCGGGACTGCATCCCCCGGCGTGCCCCGCGCCCCGCC
>VZTF01007679.1:6308482-6384379 GCA_013397755.1 Cnemophilus loriae
TCCGGCCGGGCACTGCCCGGGCCCCGGGGCGCGGGTGGGTGCGTGTCCGCCTCCTGCCGGCCACAGCGGCCGGGGCTGCGCCCCGGCTCCCGGCCCGCGCCCCTTCGCCGCCCCGGCCTTCGCCGGCGTGGGAGGGATCCCTGTTTATCCCAGGCAGGTGGAGGGACGGGACCTTGGCAGTGAGGGCCACAAGGAAGCGCTGCGCTCTCAGGCCAGCCCGGCCCGGCCCCTGCTCCGCTCCCCGCTGCTCTCGGGACGGGCTGCAGAGAGGGCGCCGGGTCCCGGGGAGGCGGTTTTGGGGATCTGCGTCCAGCAGGCTGACTTTTTAACCTTGCTAAGGTCAATTTGGAATCAAAAGCGCAAACCAGAGGTTTTGGAGTGATTATATCAAACTCTTTTTAAAAAGGACCTTTCCTACAATGGCTGAAGTGGTCTCCATGATTTCCCACTGATTATAACACATTCTCTCATATGGAATGTATGTCAGTAACTCTATACTATAAAAAGCATAAGTAAAAGGACGTTCCTGGATTTTTTTTTCTCTCTCTTCAGCATTGTAGCGTATTGGTTATTGTGGTTTGTGTTTTGTTGGTGTGTTTTTTCCAGTTGGGATGAAACTCATTTTGGGAAGATGGGAAGTTACTACATTAATCGGACCTTCTTCTTCGATGTCCATCCGCCTTTGGGGAAGGTAAACTGGTTTTCTGTTATGTGTTTTAGAAGCCACAGGACTGGACCAATAAAATTCTGCCTCTGCCTTCTGGCCAAAGGATGTGGTGAACAACGAAGTCTTTCCTAATTGTTGTTGACATCATAGCAATTTGCATTCTGTGTCCAGAGCTTCAACTTGCAACTTTTTGTCTTCACAAAAAATGCTTCAAATATAAGAAAACCAAACAGTATTGAGAGCACTGATTTCCTGTTCTGTAAATGAACTTGTTTTAGCAAATGTGTAGTGTGGATGAATGTGCATCCTTCTGCCTCATCAAGGTTATCTTCTTTTCAGACTGAGTCTCCTTAAACTAGGATAAGGAGCTATGGGAGACTCTACAGAATTCTCTGTGCTCAATTTCACACCTGGTATTTGTCTTAAGCTTGCAGGCATCTTTATAGTCTGTGGCCAAAATAATTCTGATTTTGCCTTTAGACAAAGGGCAATATGTATGCGTATGATTTCTGTAAAGAAACTCTTTTTTGGATGATGTGTCTGAATTATTTGTCCTCTTGATCACTGTGGCTTCTATGAAAATCTTACCTGCTGCTAGCTTGGATACTTCTTCCTCCAGTGCGATTTTCCTGACCAGTTTTTTTCACCTTTCCTCTTCAGATGCTGATTGGACTTGCTGGCTACCTTAGTGGATATGATGGTACATTCCCTTTCCAAAAGCCGGGGGATCGATATGAGCAGCACAACTACATAGGGATGAGAGGGGTAAGGCTCTGCAGGCTAGTGTCAAGGTGGCTAGCTTTCCTGTGCCTTTCAGTACAGAATGTTGCATCTTAAGAACAGCTCTCCTTGATCAGGTCAGAGGTCTGTTTAGCTTCCTGCCTTGTCTTTAAGCTCCGTTGAAAAGTGTTAATGGTTCTATTGTGAATAAGTCGTAATGTCTGGCTGTGAGAGACCAGGTAAGAAATTAAGGTGGAAATTGAAGCCAGTTCTTCCTGCTAATTAGTGAGACTACACTGCTGCATGGGATAGATATCTTGCCTGTTCTGCAAAGTAAACATTGCTGAGTTTGAGCTTCTCTCACTCCATTGTGCCTGGCTAATCTACTGGGGAGCCAAGGATATCAAAAAGCCAGGATCATCCACTGGCACCTGCAGTTTGCCACCACCAGTGACACTGAGCTGAGTATGGTGATGGAGCCTGAGACAGCAGAGCAGAATTCAGGGTTGTAGTCTATCTGAAAGCCTGGCTGTACTGCTATTTAGGAAGACCAAGAGCCGTATAACTGGCAGCAGATAAGTCAAAAGGAGAAACAGTGGCAAATTGCTACTACCTAGAAAGAATACTGAAAACTGGGAAGGCGTATTTTCTCAGTTTAATTTCCAGAAGTTCATGGTTTTAGATTTCCCTGAGCCAGCGGTGGGAGAGGTGCTAGAACCAGACATTGAAGAGAATAAATTTTACTGTGGCCTTGCTTTCTTTTGATTTCTGCTCTTTCTCCTCCAGCTATCCTTGGTCTCATTTGTTAGGAGAGGGGAATCTGATCTGCTAAAGATGTAAGGTGCAGGTGTATTTTGTTCTTAGATTTCATAGTCTAGTATCTTGTTAAAAAAAAAGATTGAGTGTAGTGGATGTGTAGTGCACCTACTTGACAAATCCTTTTATGAGTATCTGGTGTAGTCTAACAAGAGTGTGACTGACGGCTGTTACTGACACCTGTGCAGAACCGAGTAAGCCTCTGTCCTCTGAACAGTATCTTTGTTCAGTTGGCTTTTGTCTGATGTTCTTTGTGACTCAGTTCAGCTGCTGCAATACCTCCTGTTGTTGTAGGTATGGAAGATGAAGGAAAGAAAAGGGTGCAAGTTCTTGTTCACCGTGGGTGGAGTTGTAACTTCTCCCATTATCTTTTCCTGCAGTTTTGTGCATTTCTTGGCTCCTGCCTGGTTCCCTTTGCCTACCTCACAGTGTTGGAACTGTCAAAGTCACTGCCAGCAGCCTTACTCACAGCTTTCATCCTTATTTTTGGTAGGTGTTCCTGCTACAGCAAAATTGAGCATCTTAATTGTTTAGATAATTTAGTTTCTGGATTATGATGTGTTGCCTAACCAGGAGATATTTGGGTTAATGAGAGACTTTCTCAAAAGCAAAGTAATTCCACTTTTTAATATATATATATATATATGTATGAGGCTTTTTAATTGGTGGTCCCCTTGAGAACTTCACAGTCTTGTTTAGTTTGTAGGTACTTCTGTTATTTGCATAACCACAGTATTGGATTAGATTTCACCTTAATTTTAAAAATTTTTATAAGATGGATGGTCAGGAATGATTTCGCCCACTAGTGAAATATTGATGTTTCCCATATGACTTATAGAGATGTTTAACAGCCCCTGCATTACTTCAGAAGAGTTCACAATAAGAAATTAATAAAGTTCCTTGTTGAATTGAGCCAAGTGGAGAAATACACCTTGCAAATGGAGTTACCAAAACAGGGGTTTTGTGAGGTCACACAGGTATTGAGAAATTGAGACTTAAAATGTCAAAGCCATATTCATTTTTTATAGATACCATCTGAAAGATGATTTCTCCTCTGGCACCGTGGTGCTGCCTTAGGTAGATCATTATTGCTGGCTGTAATCTTCTCCGTCTGAATATGTCACCAGCACTTTCCAAATGGTGTTTCACAGATACTGTTGTACTGCCTGGTTTTAGGGTGTTGTTCTTTTTTTCTTTTTTGTTTGTTATCCAGGTAGAAGATGAAATGTTGTGATCTCCTTCTGTTCCTAAAATTTCCCCTCTTCTTCTTGTCTTGACTACACTGAGGAAACTGAATTCCCACAATCTTAGATTCACTTTGGAACTGCAAGTCTTTTTGACATTGCTGTGTATCTCTTTGCAGATACAGGCTGTATTACTTTGTCCCAATATATTCTGCTGGATCCCATTCTAATGTTCTTTCTCATGGGAGCTGTTCTTAGTATGGTGAAATGTAACAGCTGTGCAGACAGGTAAGATAAGGATGATAATTTTGTTAAACTATAGGTATTCAACTTTCACAAGGTTAAAGTAATGTCTGCCATTGGTGATGTGTGAATGGCTGAAATGAGATTATTTCAGGAAATTTGAAGGTGAAAATGGCTGTTGGTAGGGGAGAGAAATTTTTACTATGAGGGTTTGTGTAGTTAGGGAGAAAGTATTGTGACTGGTGTACACCAAGAGAGAGTATTACGTTGATTATTTTAGTGTGAAAGGAAATGGCAGCAGAAATAGTTTATGCAGTTTATGGAACTGCGAATCTGGGACAAGGAGGTGAAAGCGTTTTAAAACTTGACAGGGAAGAAAGCTAATAGAGGACATTGTGGGTCAGAGAAGAAGGAATGAAGGATGGTTGTAGCATATTCAAGGCCTTGGTCCTTAATCGCAAAATTACTGTTATCTTGAACCAGTTACTTTGTTTCCAGGCTAGAGAAACACAACTTACCTGTGATTGTAAGCACCTATAAAAATCCTGCTGTCTGAGGTAAATAGTGTAATTTGTTTGGTTTAGAGAAATGGCTGCAAAAACTTAGGGGAAAGTATAGCCAGGATGATTCTGAATAAAGTAGTCAAGTTGCTAAGGATATTTGCTATAGGTTCATCCAGAGAGGGTGGTGATTTATAGGTATTGGGAAATGTCAAAAGGCTTCTTTGTGGCTGGGCTGCACAGAGTAGTTTCTTTGAAATGCATCCCGAATTCCAAGACATAAAAACTCGAAATTCTGTGTTATATATGAGCAGGTTTTATTTCATGAAACATTCAGGAACTGATCATATCAATCTGAGTGTGTCTAGAGTTCATGTGGCTGAAATGCAGCGTGCAGCATCATGTATGGCTATCCAAGGCCATCCTTATCTACAGCACATTCCCCAGGGAATTCAAGCACTAAATTACAGGGCAGTGCTTGATCAACTCTGTATGCCTTGAATTGAATTTATTTTTCATATCTTATAACTAATCCTATTGTCAAAGTAGTTGATATTCTACAAATTAAAAGCCAGCTCTAGCTATCCTGTTGCTTAGCAGGTCATAGGGATTTTGTCTAGTCAAAATAAAAGCGTCAAGGCATTAGGAATCAGTAGGAAAAGGGTTTTTAAATCTGCTGTCATTTTTTCTCATCTCTCTTCTATGGTTCAATTTTATGTCAGTTTATAATTTGTTTGCTTTTTGCTGCTGTTTTTGTTTGTGTTTTGCATAGATGTTTTCTGCTAAGGCTTTCTTGCTTTAGTAAGGGTGGCTGCTCTTTGTCTCTTGTTCTTCCCCATGTCCCTAAATTTCTGAGAGAAGTAAATTTGCACTTTATGGATCAAAAGTCTTGTTTCTATTCTCAGAATGTCCATGTAGTCAGACTTTCTTCACGGTAGTATTTTAGTTTATACCTGATGTCTGTGTTTCCGTCCTTGAATGGGAGATCTAGGGTTGCCCCAGTTCAAGTGTATCTGAAGCCTGTATCAAGGCTTCACAAGCCTGTATCTGAAACCAGTATCCTTGCATGATTCTAAACTAAATGAAAAACTTGTTTTTCCACTTCTTATGGGTTCCTGAGAAGATGGATTCTAATTTTGTGGAGTAACTGATTTGTTATTTATTTTTGTGATCACAGACTGCCCATTCATGTAGCAATCATTTTATTTACTGACTTGCTCTACTGGTCTTGCAGGCCATTTTCTGCCTCCTGGTGGTTCTGGCTGAGTCTGACTGGTGTGAGCCTTGCTGGAGCAATGGGGGTAAAATTTGTTGGCCTTTTTGTAGTCCTCTTGGTTGGCCTGAACACAGTCTATGACCTATGGGACTTGCTAGGAAACCTCAGCCTGTCACTGGTGAGTTTCAAAGACTTTTCTTTACTTTAAGGGTTTCTTTGTTTTGTTTGTTTTATAATTCTCCTAGTCTTTGACAACCCTGCAAGTACCCAAACAGAGATACTCTGTCTGCAGCAAAGAGGTACATCTGATGTGGGTGATGAAAAATAGAGATTAAGGTTATAATGAAAAAACTATTGCCAGACTTTTGAGAAAAAACAAACACACTTAAATTAGCAGGAGGTAATAGTATAGGAGCACAGCAGAAAGATTGTTACTTTTTCCTGAGAGAAACTGTTACCATGCCAGTTGGATGAATTTTCAGTCTGAGCTAAAAATGCTCATTGGGAATGACTTTACAGTGGCCCAAAGCAAGATGTTGTCCAACACTGTTACATGACCTTCCAAGGAGTACGTGCTACCTGGCAGACAGGCTTGTCTTGCAGCACTTAGTTTGCATGAGCAGCGTGAGCTCAGGCTCTGCTTCGTGAGAGTAAGGGGGTGTAAGCTGCATAGCAGGAGCATGCAGAGCATCACGAGTTATAGAAATGCTCTGCAACTTGCAGTATCCATAGCCAGTCCAGAGGATGAGGGCAGCCGTAGCCTGCTTGATTTCATACGCATTTAGTTCTTCTAAGCCCTAAAAAATTTGCTAGTGGGTTTGAGTGTCCTGGTCTGATATATTGCATTTTATGTTTGTGGACTGTGAAATCTGCTATTTGGAGAAACACCTGGATGTACCATTTGCTGTCTTGTAGCTGGCAGGAAGACAAATTCTTCAGTCATATCTTTTAAAAGGTGTTCAGTTCTCCTCTTGTCTCGGCCTCTTCTGAAGCTTGAAAATTCTATTTGTTTCATTTACTGTTTTTGTCTCATTTGTCTTATAAACAGTGGAGGCATGGTGGGACTTTTTCTATTCCTGCTGTGTGATTTGTTTTCTTTGATTAATGTGAATCAATATGGGCTGCAAAGATTCAATGTTTCAACTCCAGAGAAACACTTCTTGAGCAAAGTCAGTTAATTGCCTTTGAAATAGAAAAAATCCATCATGTCTAAGCTTTCTGCCAGCAGACGGTTGCACAGTGCTTTCATTTGTGCTGCTGGCAGCAAAGACAGCAAACCCCTGAGTGTTAGAATATGTAAAGAAATTTACTCCAGAAGGTAGATGCTTTCTGAATAGCTATTTGGCAACCTTGGTGCATGAGGAGAGGGAAAAAAAAAGAGTGAGGATTAATCTCCCAAAAGCCTGAATAACTTATCTCTGCATTTGTTAGGAAGCTACTCATTATTATTTACATACAATTTTTTGGGGACTAACTTGACTTCTAGAATTCTCAGCTTGTGTTGGTCCACTGTTCTGGTTTGTTCACTGCTGTCTTTCACATGCACTTTGGTTTTTTTTTTTACTTTGCATTGAAGTCTTCAGTTAAAGAAAACCTCTTCATGAAAATTGATGCATATTAACGCCTTTTAAGTAGGGAACTGGAGGTTAGTTCATGTGCCTCTCCACTGCCTGTATTTGGTTATGTACCATCAATCAGCGTTTTTCCAAGTGTCCGGTGGTTATTAAGTGTTCTGCTGAAGTACTTGAGCTGAACAACTCTTTCCTTTGTTGACTTCAGTGAGTTTTGCAATGTGTTCAGCTTTTTTCCATTACTTCTAAATTAATTGGTTCTGGTACTAAGGGATGGAGAATGATTAGCTTAATGGTTATATGATAGGTATCATGTTAAAAAAATATGGAGAATAGCAAGTGCATCTGTTTTCATCCACTTTGAAGTTAGTGTGGGCATTTAGCAAACAGTTTTTGCTATTTAATTTTTTCTTCTTCCACAGCTATTTATTATCCGCCCTCTATTTTACATTATTTACTACCATCAGTAGGATGTGAAATGTAATAGCTTCTTGGGCATCTGTTTGCAAACCACATTTTCTATTGGTTGAAATAAAATATTTTGCTTTCATGTTGGGACATCTGAAGAACAGGTTTTACTGCTGACTTTTCTGTAGCTTCTGGTTGATCAGCGCTAGAAGTTGTAGTGTGAGAGTATCCTTGCTAAGCAAGGTGATTTCTTTAAGTGAAGCATATCTAGGTCCCCAAGATGTCCTGGTTACATTCACATTTGTATAGACTTATTGGGGAAACAAATGGTCATTTTCTGTCTTGCTTATCTTCGGTTGTTACTATTTTGGAAGCCATCTCTTTGCTGGGATTTTGTCAAGATGTGTACCACTGATAAACAAGTTAAGGTTCTTGCTCTCAAAGTGTTTTCAATGGGAGCTGCCCAGTCTCCTTTGCCAAATTTAGGGATGCTCAGCACTTCAGAACGCTAAACTCTCTTATTGCCCGTTTTTGTCTTTTCTCCCATGACCCTAAAATTTCAAGGTACCGTAGCTCCAGCTTTTGGAGATACACAGCAAGGTCTGCCTCAGCTTTTACCTCTCTCAGGGCCTTTCTGAGGTAATTCTACAGCCTGGTGAGCTTTCTTGCACAGCAAGCTCCAGCTATAGGACTGCTGCTCAGAGTCTTGTGAAATAAAGAGTGAAGCTGTTCCTGCAGCTGCACTGTTTGATCCAGGTTGTGTTTGTTACAGGTCGTGTTTGGGAAGCATTTACTGGCTCGTGTACTCTGCCTCATCGTTCTCCCACTTGCCCTCTACACGGCTATGTTTGCTGTTCATTTTGCAGTGTTAAATAGAAGGTATTTCACAATGTTTTCTCCAGAAGAATTAATTGTCTTTGCTTTGAATTAAAGGCTATTGGTTATATAGTCCTCCACTTTCAGTGTCAGAAGCACAGCCACAAGCTGTGTCTTTGTTTAATTCCCTTCCCCAACTCTCTGGCCAAGCTGGCAGTGAAATTGAACTTGAGCTTGAGACTTTCTGAAATGCCAAGCAAGTAAGCTAACCAAACTTTCTGTCTCATTTTTTTTTCTCCTCTCCTTCTGGGACCTGAAAATTTCTCAACTCCTTTCTTTGTCTTTTTGTAATTAAAAAAAAAGTCATTGCATTCCTGAAAAATGTGTGTGATTAAAAGAGTCTGAGTGTGCCTGAAGAGAGGGCTCTTTCCTGAATGCTTGCAACCAAGGGATGCTTTTTACAAGGAAAGAGCTAGTAAAATTGCCAAGTAATGTTTTCTATATGCCAGCATTAAAAAATGAGGTGAATAAGCATTTCACTGTAGAAAAAGAATAGAAAAATAAATATGTTATTTTTCAGTTAAAGTCGACTGGTCTTACCACTAACCTCTTAGTAGAAAAAAGACTACAGGACCAACAGAGAAAGGCTTTATTATATCTGTCCTGACAGCAGGTCAATTTATTTGTTGTAAGAACACCTCCAAAGACAGTTCTGGTGCTTTGTACAGTGCCAGCATGTACATTTTTGTGACCTCAAGCCCTTGCAGCTCTGGACAATTTCCTGCAAGACTGTCTCTGTCTGCTGTGATTCATAATATTAGAGAAGTGTGCCTCTAAGGGAACTGCACCCACTCTTCTTCTTCTGATGCCCAGTCTGGTTTTATAATTTTTCTTCTGTAAAAACAACTTGGTAATGCATGACAGAAGTTTGTATGCTGTTGAGTGAGACTTCGAATTGTCACATTTTTTGCTTTCTTTTGTAGTGGTCCTGGGGATGGTTTCTTCAGTTCAGCATTTCAGTCCCAGCTGATTGGGAACAATCTTCATAATGTCTCCATTCCGGAGTGTGAGTGTCCAAATGAATAAACCACTCTGAATGTTGTCATTGTACATGAGAACTTAAAAATGGTGTCTCCCATGACTCAGTGCAGGGCAGTGTGGATTATGCCTTCCATGGTCGAGGTCAGATCCATGCTGTTCCTCTGTGCACTTTTATGTATTGACAGAAAGAAAAAGGCTGAAAATACCACTGCGTTCAGTGCGTGGTCGTTAGCTGTTTCATCATATTCCATCTAGAGGGAATTGCCATTTTGAGCGATTTGACTTGTGTGCATGCATCTTGTTATTCTTTGGTTCTGTATTGCTTGAGACAAAAAGAAGATACTTGTCCTGTTCACCTTAGATTTGTAGGTGTTCAGATGTGGGATTTGTTTCCAAAATACGTGTAAATGGAAACTGTCTACTTTTGTGACGCAGTGTGCCACTGGTCCAACTGTGTTGTATTCAGAATGCATCCGAATTTAGTGAAAAGAAGGCTCTGTGGTTGTTCCCTAATCCTCAGGTTGGCTAGGGACTACTGGGCCTTTAAAATGATTTAGCATTATGATTACTTCAGCTTTTTTCTGGCTGTTGCCTGCTGCCCGGCTGCCACTGGGAGAGCATCAGGTCTGTTCTCCAAGGCTCAGTTCTCTCACTCGTGTTGGGGGGCTAGGAGGGAATATGTCTTAAACTAGAGTATCAGCTCTGTTATCCAATAGCTGAGCTTGCCTCTCTTCCCTCTTGTATTGCTGTAGGGGTCAGCAATGTTTTAATTTGACTGTATACTCTTAGGGAAAGCTATCTCAAAACTCTTACTATGAATTACATTAAAAAAAAAGCCTTAGCACTTCTGTTTATGTTAAAACTCAGTGGGAGAGTTTTAAGTGTTTCAGCCAAATGTTATGTAACAGTTTCACTGAATCCTGGTTAGGGATGGGAGATAAGCTTGCAATGAGCCCCGTGGAGTAATTTGTCAAACAGAAAAGAAACTTCCATCAAAACAATGGAAATGCAATAATCAACCACTGTAGACTAGCTAGGGGGAGATACAGGAGAGCTGCCTTATGTATTTTTTCCTCCTTTCTCATGCAGATTTGGCATATGGGTCTGTGGTCACGATGAAGAACCTTCGGATGGCAGGGGGATACCTTCACTCCCACTGGCACCTCTACCCGGAGGGCGTTGGGGCTCGCCAGCAGCAGGTTGGTGTGCTGTGGTAGCATTGCCTGTGGCTACAACCACTGACTTACTCCCTTTGCGTTTAGCATTAGGGGCTGCTGTGATAGGAGCTACGTGTTTGCTCAGCATCTGTTACCTCTCAGTGCCACAGCTGTGCTCTTGGCTTGGAACTCTGACTAACAAGGAGGCTTGAAGACAGCCTACCACACTGCACCAGAGGGGTGACTTACAGTAACAAGGCTTTGCTATAATAGCAAGACCACTGTCCGTAAATAGAGTCCAAGAGGACTTCAGAATAGTTTTCCATAATCAAAGTTACCTCAAGGAAGGCTGTAAAACTTTGTTTAAAACAAATACATTATCTTACAGCTTTTCTGGCTGTATATTAAAAGCAAGGGAATAGAACTGCTGTATATTGTTTTTACTCCAGCCACTGGCCTCTGTGACCTTACTTGAATTCCTCTCCTTTGTGCCTTGCTTCCTGTCACCAAAGAATTTGTAATGCTTTGCTCATTAAATTAGATACTCTATGTTTGTAAGCTAATGTAGCCATATGGAAGCCATCTGAACTAAGGACTTCTCATTAAATGATTAAGCAATAAGTGAAAGAAGAAATCAGAAATCATGTAACTATCTCTAATTAAGAAGTACAAACATTAAGTGGATTTCTTATTTTTGTCCATCATCATCAAGCTTCATAAATCTTTACCACTTCTGCACTTTCACCAAGATGTATTCTGTGGCTTGATCATTAGTGTCTAAAAATTGTTCTGAGCTCCTTGAAAGTTGCAAGAGAAACACAAGTGTTTGGTTTTTAACTCCCTGCTGTCTCTGTGGTGAGGAGGAAGCTTTCAGAAGTGAAAACTTTGTCTCAATCTTTTTTTCCTGCTGCTTGTCACAATCAGAATTTCTAATACTCTAGCATGACAGTAATGTTTATTACATTATATGGAGATGTCGTGCCAAACTGGCTCAAGCATAGGCGGAATTCGAGTGCAGATCATGCTTTATGACACTAAAAGCAGGGAAGGGCAATTTGGAGAGGACACTAAAGAGAATTCCTTGTGGAAGGTGGGAAAGGGTGAAGATTTCCCCCTTGTGCTCCCTGCCCTGGTGGTAGGACAGTAGAGTTCTAGGATAGTTCCAGGGCTCTGGAGAGGGGAAGGGAATTTAGAACTTGGGGAGATGTAGGGAGGAAAAAGTGATCTCTCTGCTTCCACTTTTCCCTCCTCTCTTGATGGCTTGACCTCAAGGTACAAGGTTCTACCTCCAGCTCTCCCTTTTTCCCCACCCTCAGACACTCTGTTTTCTGCCTCTCACCCACTCACTGGGCTACCTGCTCCCACCTGAGTGGGAGGCACAGATGCGGCACTGGGCCAGGGTCCCACAGAGCAGTGCTTGCTGCTCTGTAAGAGGAGGGTGGGCAAAGGAAGTACAGTTCCATGTGCTCTGGGGAGCAGCACCCTGGAGTAAGATGGTCTTTGTGTCTGTGGTAGCAGTAGATGCCGTTACTCTGTGTCAGGCTGAGCAGGCTGGCAAGGGTTAGCTGTGTAGCATGTGTGGTTGTGACAGGTGATCCCTGAATCCTTACCTTGCCTGGATCTTTTGGCAGATATTAGGGTTGTCACAGTCAGCCTGTGGTCATAGATCTCTACTGTCTGTAAAGCCAGTTCTGCTTCCATCTCCTGGTTTGGATAGTGGTCAGTGATTATTCAAGAGTTCTGGTGTGGATATCCTGTTGTTGTAGAAGGAGTCTCTGAAATAGGGTGAGAGGAGGTCGGACTGTGTTTGGAGGCTGTTCCCCATGGTGCATGTGAACTGCCATGAAGTGTAGTACTTCTGAGTATGGGCTATACACTGGCTAAGAGGTGTCATCTGGGTTAAGGAGTGGCTCACAGCTGGTTTCCTGGGGTGCACTGTCATAGAAATAATCCCAGGATTTCTGTGTTGTTGGTGCATTCATCTGGGGCTTTGATTTGCTGGTGAATGTGTGACTGCTATCAACAGCTTTTTTCTTGTTGGGTAAAATAATTAATCCTGTCATTTCAGGTCACTGCCTACTTACATAAAGATTTGAATAACCTGTGGATTATAAAGAAACATGATTCAGATACAGGTAACAAATACCAGTAAAGTGCCTTTTATAATTGCTGCTTCTGTTTTTCACATAAATATTCTGAGTTCTTTCCAGGGCAGAGTATCCTTCATGGATATGAAGGGGAGAGGAGGAAGAATAAGAGGAAGCTGTCTCCATCTTGATTTACACTGTGTGTGTCTAGTGTGTTTTTGGTTCTTCTCCAGATTGTACAGCTGAAGTAAATAAGCTTTTCTTAGCTGAAGGTTGCATTGACAACTTTTCAGCTGTATAGGGCTGCAAATAACAGCAGAGAGGAAATTAGTAAGAACTGAGTTAATATTTTTTGCAGTCTGTTTTTTTGGCTAAGAGTCTTGGGGAAGTTGGGTCTTGTTACAGTCGGGTACATTGTGTTTGACAGATTTTTGTGGATGATTGCTTGGGACAAGATAAGAGTACTGAATGTGATGATCTATGGTTTGTACAGAAAGCTGTTGGTTTAGCTTATGTAGTGTATGTATGTGAGGCATACTTGTTCTGGTAGTTTCTTTTTTTTTTTACCTGCTGCATGTGTTTATAAAAATCAACAACAATTGTCTAAACAGCAAAAAATGTAAATAACTTAGATATATAAGAAAAAATATAATCAGTGTTGCAAGAGTCATTTATAGTTCACATTCTTTGGAGTAGCTCTCAGGGTTAGAGTCTAAAGCAATGTTTTACACCAGGCTTAGAGTCAACACAACTTTGTTTGCTTTATTATCTGCTTGAGGCATGAGCATCAGCAAGAAACTTTCTAAGACCCTGGTAAGTTTGTCAGTGCATTGATATGATTGGTTTGTCTTCCTTCAGCAGATCTGTCTGACCCCTCAAGCCCTGTGGAGTTTGTGAGGCATGGAGATATTATTCGTCTGGAACATAAGGAGTAAGGATGATTTCTGGGATTCAGAGAGATTGTGTGATTGAATAGAATTGGTGGGAGACTTATCCTGCTGGAGACTGTGGCTAGACGAGCACAAGCAGGCTGTGTGACAGAGGTATCTGTATTTCTGAATTTCTAGTGTGAGGTTTGTAGAGTTTTTCTTCTGTGGTTTATGTTTTGAAAAGTTATTTTGAAAAGTTCTCTATTAAATGAGAAATGTTGAAGAGAACCAAACAACTTTATTAGAAATACCTACCTAAGCAGCAGGGAGATTTTTTCAGTTGTGTGAGGTGCAATAATCAGGGTAACTCTTCCAGAGAAGCTATTTCAAAACCCTCATTCTGTTGCCTGTCTCCATGCTGAATTTTCTAGGTAAATAGAGTATGGGGTATTTTTGTCAGTGTACTGCAAGTATCCTGTTCCTATGTTCATAGGCAGTATTCACCCGCTGAACTTCTTAAGAGCACTGAGATCATAGCAGTTAAACACTTTGAATGAAAGTGGAAGCTGGTCCCTTCTCTTTCTGCAGGGAATACCTAAGAGGAAGCGGGGGAACCCTAGTGACTTGATATTTAGTCTTTGCCTAGTCTAATGCCACTGTGCCAAAATGCTCTGTGCTTTCACAGCTTTGATTTCTTAACAGAACCTCTAAACTCGTGAGCTAGGAAATCATGTTGTATTGTATTCAGTATGGCATATGCACAAATCATTGCTTACATTTCCAAAATGATTATAAGACTATTTTTTTAAAATTTGAGTTAGAGAGTTTTCTCTCAAATATACGGTAATGAGGATGACAAAATCTCGATTAGGCCAGATGGGCTAAGTCCTGATGAGGTCTCCGGAGCGGGAGTGAATCGGCGGTGCTGCGGGAAGGGTCCGGCAGGCGGCGCGCGGGGCCAGCCTTGGCGCATCCCGCGGGACAGAGGTGTCCGTGCGGCACTGTCACAGCGGCTTTGGCGAGGACTGACGGGCTACGGCCATGTTTCTCTGGTTGCCTTTGTTGGCAGACCCTGCCAGGGTGGGAGGCTCTTTGTCTGCACTGTGCTGGTGCTAAATGATGGCAACTGATTTCCCCCTAAATGGTACAATCTTTCCCCTCAAAAGCAAAAGTAATAATCACAAAAGGTCAGGATCTTGCTTTTCTTCTTACAAGGCAGGTCTCTTTGTCACACTTTTACTGTTAATTTAAAAAAAAAAAACAACAGAGCAAGCCGAAACAAATCTCTTTTTCTTTTAGAGGTGGTAGATTGTAGTTTGAGAGTTGGATTTATTCATGCTGTCATCCTTTTCTGTTGCTGCCCAGTGTGGCATAAGCTCAGAGTCACATGCTGGGAAGTGACAGTTTCACTCCATGTCCCCTATCCCGTTAAGGCTGCATCCTGCTGTGCCCTCAGCTGGAATTCAGTGGTTAGAGTACTGGCAGATCTCTGAATGGCTCAAACCAATGTTCTTATCACAAATTGACAAGGTTCAAAGGTTTGACTTTTAATTTCATTTCAGAACTTCTAGAAATCTGCACAGTCACCAGCATGAGGCTCCCCTGACAAGGAAGCATTTTCAGGTCACTGGCTATGGAATAGTAAGTGAAGGCAAGATAAAACAAAAGCTTCTTCTTTTGAGGAGAGTTCATATCATGCCAAGAGAATTTATTGTTGCTTTTTTTAGTTTGTTAGCCAGGATGATAGATGGATATCTGCCATCCTCGAGGAAAAAACTGATGTAGTATGAAATGCCTTATCTCATGTTTAAGGTCTATTTAATGTGAACACAGATAAAAAAATAATTTAAACTTTTACTGTCAGTCTAGCTTTGGCAGCATTCAACTCCAGAAATGACAAACTGAGCAACCTTGAAGTTGCTCTGACAAGTATTATTTTATGTATTTGGCCTTGTCACATAGACAAGTGTTTTTTTGACAGAATGATGACAGAATTTTGAATCACGGAGATGAAATCTGCTTTGAGGGCTGAATTTCTAAACACAAAGATCTGTTGCCTAAACCCCTTTTGTGAAGCAGCCAAGTTGCCCCTGTTTATGCTGTAACGCTGAGCTACAGTCGAGAATGAATTGAAAGCAAACAAAATTAAGCTTGGCAAGATAGAGATGTATTTGTGAGTGGTTGCTTATGTCTAGAATGATGTCCTCCTGATGGGGAATCTCTTCTGTGAAGTGTGAGTGAGGGTGGTCTGGGCTAGTTTGTTTAGCTTTGCCCCCAGTAGAGTTTCAGAATTTCCTATTTGCAGTGCTTCAGTTCTGTATGTCTTCTAGTTTGGGCATTCTTTTGGTTTTTTTTTATATTTTTGTAATTTTTTTTTTTTTCTCCAATGGTATGTTTGCATGTTAGAATGGAACAGGAGACTCCAATGACTTCTGGCGGATTGAAGTGGTAGGCAGAAAGACTGGGAAGCTCATCAAAGTCCTACGGAGTCAGGTCCGGCTAACCCATGTGGCCACAGGGTGTATATTGGGCTCTTCTGGAAAGACTCTGCCAAAATGGTAAATAGTTTGTAATCCCCATCCATCCCTGCAAAGCTTTAAGCTGACATGTTCCTTTACTCAGTGGTACTTTTAGACTAAGCAATAACTACATTTCCTCCATTTCTTTAAAAGAATAAAAATGTAACTAGCAGGTACTAAAAATATGACTAGAGGGTAAGATCCAGGTTAGGGTTATGCAGTCTGTTACAGTGAGGGTATACGGCTCTGAAAAATAATATCCTTTACTAAGAGATCCAAGAGTGGCATGGACATAGATCTTGTCATCTGGTAAGGCCAGGAGGGGATGACAGACATGTTCTTTAAATCACATTTTATCCTTGGGGTTTGCAAAAATCGCTGGAAACTGGGGCAGTTCATGCTGTTCTGTACCATAATCTTCAAAATTGCTTTCTATTGATATTAATTTACCTTGTGATTAGAAGACCTTTGCCATTTTTGCATGCAGCATCTGAAGCGAGGCAGTGGTTACAAGCTATTAGCAGCGGTCGGGATTTTATATGTCCTTGAATTCTATATCTTCATCATTAAAATGAGGTGTGTGCAGAGACATCCAGACTGATGACAAGCAAGCTGCCCTGTCTGGAAATCTGCACTGTTTGGGATGCTGATATGGACCCTGAAGCAGAGGCTGTGCACTCATGTTGCTGCTGTTTCGAGAGCTGCCTCCATTTCTGCTGCTCTAGGTTTCCTTTCACTGTGTTGTGGTAAAACCAGATTCTAAGGAACCTTGTGGATGCTGAATCATAGTGAGAGCAGGCAGGTACCTCTGGCAACTGCCTGCCAGGAGTGCAGATGCCACTTAGACGTCACCGTAAAACTGGGCACGTGGGTAAATAATGTGTTCAGTTAAAAAAAAAAAAAGCCAGTCTCCATCAAAAATATTCAAAAAAGGTTGTGAATTGGGTTTTTTTTTCCCCACTAACAACTTACTATGTGAATAGAAGTTATTGCCACAAAATATTCATGATAGTAAGAGGTAAGGGGAAAAAAATACTTGTTAACTGCAAATAAGAATGGTTAGAGTATATTGGATTTTTATATTTTTTATATTTAAAGGGTAGTAATCACTGTCCTTCAGAGAATTTAATGGTAATTATTTAATGGATTACTTAATTAGTGAAATTTGCTAAGTCGTGATTGATAGAAAATTCCCTATTAATCTGTCATTACCGCCAGATTTGATGCACTTTCTCCCAAAGCCTTTGATGTGACCTGTTAGACATAGGGTGACAGGCTAAAGAACAGTTATTGGTATCCTCTAAGGTAATTGTTTTGTTTCTGTAATACAGCTGTTTGTAGGTATGGATTGACTTAAATTGATGATGGTGATTTTCTTTGGAGGGACTACGAGGGTTGAATTGAAGTAGTTTCTAGTTGGCAAGGTGCGTAATTTTCAAAAATCACACTGTTTATATATGGATCTAGGGTTTTTTAGGTGAGAAAGTGAGAAATGTGGTTCAACTATTCCGTGGACTTTTGATGTCAACTGCCTTGCAGATCTGTTTTGGTTTCTACGTGGTTCTTATATTATGTAAGAATGCAACTGCTGAAGCATTACGGAGAAGTATAAAGCTAAATGGGGAGAAACTAGACACAAAATGGAAGTACTGAGTGTTCCTGTGGGGTGATGGTGAACTGTTCTCTGATCCTCAGGGGCTGGGAACAAGTGGAAGTCACCTGCACACCATACCTGAAGGAGACACCCAATTCCCTCTGGAACTTCGAAGATCATATTAACCCTAAATGTAAGTAATTTATTTCCTTTTCGACTGAGAGAGCATCTAGGCTTGCTGTTAAAGGGAGGGATGAACTATCAGATAGCAGTAACTGGCATTCTGCATTTGAAATGTATGTGTTCTGTCCCAGCTGAAGTGCAAACTTGCTGAATTTGAGCCTGTGCAGGGATTCAGAACCCTTTTCTGTTTCACTGTTTTTGCTGGAAGCTGGTGATAATGCTTCAAGTGAAGTGGAGGTATAAAGACTTTTTTAAGAATTTTGAGATTTTAACTTGTTACAAAAGTGTGAAGCACTCCAGTACAGGCTGTTATTTATAACATTGTTTAATTGGGAATTGTTGTCATTGGTGTGAGTATGTCATATATATTTCAATGATTTTTAAAAAAAGCTAGGACCCACTTTCTTCTGCTGTATTTTTTTCCTTCTGTTACTGAGGGTGTGCTAAATAATGACTTTGCAGTACCATCAAGAAATGAATAATGTGTGACAGAGATCTGAGTTGGCCAGTAATGACAGGTGGGCCTTGCAGCCTCATCCAGGAGTTACATATGTTTCACGGGCTCATCTGGCCCGGGTTATTCAACACAATTTTCATCCCATGAATTTCAGGTGACTTGGGCTGAGTTCTGAGTTATTAAAGCACTTACTGTTCTTCCTCCTGTGAGAGCAACTGTATGCAAACCAAAGAAGAGAAATCCTGGGCTGTTGACCTGGTAGAATTTCCTCTTCTGTTGTAACGCATTTTACATTCCCACATTTATGGCTCATTTACAGATAAACAGCAGCCTATGAAGAGTATGTCTCTAATTTCAGACAGAAATACAAATCTGTTTATTTCATGGACTTTTGTCTATTTCTATTGCTCCTGGAAGTAAAGGAGGAAATTTAGGAGTATAACAGTTGTAAAATTCACTGGGGGATACTTTTGATTCCAAGCCACTGTGTTTAGAATATGAATGAATTGCATAGAGAATTAAAAGAGGTTCTGGAAGCAGATTTGTTGTAGGAGGAGAGAGTTAACTTTATTATGAAAAAGGCAAATAAAAGTAAACCATACAAACTTATAATCTATTTTTCTCTCTTTTTTTTTGAAGTGCCCAATATCAGCCTGGATGTTTTGAAACCTTCTTTTGCAGAAATTCTGCTAGAATCCCACATGGTTATGATCCGGGTAGGATATAATTAATTCCAGATTATAATTTTCTTCCTCCTCTTTCTTGCATTTGAAAAGAAATAGCACTTTCTGAGAGATCTGGGTGATGGCTGCAAGCTAGGGCAGAATTTACATGCCCAAACAACCTACTTGAATTTATACTTAGAAAAAAGGATGGTCTTGGGGCTAAATCTTCCAAGTCCAAGTTTGGAAGCCTTGGGCTTAATGCCTGGCTCTGCTGCTGGTGTGATCTAGCTACAGCCTAGTTATGTAACGTTTTCCCTACCTTCCTGTAAGGCTTTAAAGTAAAATCAGTATTTGTGAGGCAGGAGGATATTACTGGGGTTAAAATCAGGTAAATTAGCTAAACAGACACTTAGAAGAACAATAAGTGTTTGGATTGAAAATGGGAAACTTCTGGTTTTTTTCAAGTTCATCAAGGAGCTGTGATCACTGGTTTCCTTTTTATCTCTGAATACGTATTTTTAAAAAAAGAGCAGATTTAATATTTGCAAAACAGCTCTTGCAGTCTTTTCCCATGATTGTTCTTTGTACTCTTGGCCACAGCCATCCTGCTTCCAGCTCCTCAATCCTTCATCTGAGGAATGAGAAGTTACTATTTTGAGAAAGGAGTCTAGGGTTTTCTTCGCTACTGTTTGTGAAGCTCTTCTCAGATTTTCAAAAGAAAAAAAGTAGTCAAGCACATTATTGTTAGTACTTGTAAAGTGTTATGGTAAAGCATTTCCATGGCAATCAGTGATAATGCTGTCTCAGGTAAGGAAGCACCTGCATGAGTTTCCATGGAAATAATCTTTGAGGCTTTTCTTTCATAGTGGAGGGAAACCTGTCACAGCGGTCTCTTAATGAAAAAAGGTCTTGCTTATGCAACATCTATCCTCAGTGACAGAAAGGCTGGAGAAGAGAAATGAGAGAATACTGCCTCTTATGCTATGCAAAAACGATTTTCACTTGTACAGTAGTATTAAAACATTCGTAGTCCTAATTGTGACCATTGTGGAAGATGATGTGTTTATGTAGGTCAGAAAAGAACTTTCACTCAGGAAGAGTATTGATGTATGTTTGTGTACACAGACATTTTGGGGCAGACATTGCAGCATAACTGCTTGCTCATTTAAATTTTATATTGGCTTATCTGTAGGGAAACAGCGGCCTCAAACCAAAGGACAATGAAGTTACATCCAAACCTTGGCACTGGCCCATCAACTACCAGGTATGTTGATCAATCCATCTTCCTTTCTATTTTCAAGTACTTTTGCAGTGCCTTTTGAAGCTCAACACCTTGTAACTGCATTGAAGATGGTGTCAGCTTTCTTTTGTAGCACCTGAGATGCATGGCTGGGAATTTGTCTCACCTTAGACACTGTGCAAAATACAAACTGGACTGATGACTATCTCTTTTTCTCACTTCTGATCTCTTTCCTCAGGGACTGCGTTTTTCTGGTGTCAATGAGACGGATTATCGGGTTTATTTGCTTGGAAACCCGGTAAGTTGGAGTGGGAGGTTCCAAGCCAGTGTCTTTAGCAAATCTTAGCTTAGTCTTGCTTCTGCCAGTTCTCTTCCTTCTCTTCCTTTTGGACTGTCTCTCTTATTGTACTCTTAATGTTTGCGTGTCACATGCACCTGTCCAGCATAAAGTCCCAAATCCTTCTTTTTCCCTTATGTAGGTGATTTGGTGGCTAAATCTGGTCACTATTGGGTTATATCTTCTGATAACAGTTTGCACTGCAGTGGCACTGAAGAGAGGTGTCCAACTGACATCTGAACTCAAAGGTGAGGTCAGTCTTCCTTTTCATAAATGCCTTTTGCAGGCACCCTAAAAGTGTGTGGATGGCAGGACTTCGTGTGTCAAGGGTGGGAAACCACTGAGCTTAGATTATCAAGCAGTGTCCACAGGGGAAAGAGTGGGAACTTCATATCTGTAGTTTAATAGTGAACACCACAGATCTTCAGCAAAAATAGTGCACGGCTACCTACATTGGCTGCAAGGGATACAGGCCAGTTAATCAATGCCCTGCTATCAAGCTCTGCATGTGCTCTGTACTGGGTAGTTTGCACAGTGTTTTAAGACAAGAAATGTTCTCTGATATTTATGCAAAGCAAATGACAAATGCAAGAGATAAAATGATCCTTTATTATGTCCATTCCCAAGATTACGGAGCTTTTCACAAGCCCTAATTAGTCATACTTTCACCATTCCAGTTTTCATCAATGGTTGCTTCATTTTGTAGATCTCCTCATGGGAAGTCAGTTCTAAAATATGATGGGAAACTACTCAGTTATACAATAAGTTACCAGACGCCAAAGCTCTTAGTCCCTTCCCCAGACTCTGAAAGCTAGGCACCACTTCTTTCCAGGAAGGGCTGACGAAGTGATCATCTGGATGGCTCTCATTGCAGAGACAATGAAAACCATTGGAAACCAGAATCACCTGATTAGTCTGATGCACATCCGGAGAAACTGCACGTTTTGTCTTAACACAGAGCATGGTCAACCTCCTGCCATGCCTTGAGACTTAGATTTTTATATATCTTTTCTGATAGCTCCTCTCCTGAAGAGTGCTTTTATGTTTGTAAAGAATGCAGCTAGGATGTTGCAGAGGCTTGGAGCCATTCCAGACCAATACATGACTTCCTGCAAATATCATTCCTGTTGAGCTTACTTAGTGCGTTAAGGTTTGCAGATAGGAACTGTAGCTGAGTTTTTCTCTGCTGAAGTCTGTTTATTTGTGTTCCAGAACTGTCCAGAGTTGTGCTACGTGCTGGAGGGCAGATCACACTGGGTTGGCTCCTTCATTACCTCCCTTTTTTTATGATGGGACGAGTTCTCTACTTCCACCACTACTTTCCTGCCATGCTTTTTTCCAGCATGTTGACAGGTAAATACTAGAGTCTTGGAGAAGACAAGGTAGGGAAAAAGCTGATATGCTGTTAAATTGAATGTTTTTCAGCCTAAAAAGTTTGTTATTTTTATAGGCTTTGTTTGCTTGTGCAAAGTGCTTGAAATCTTTGACTTACTCAAAATGTTTTTCACAAAGCATCTTGCAGTGCCAATTTTTTGTCTGTTTGGTTTTGGTTTTTTGGTGTTTTTTGGTTGGTTGGTTGGTTGGGTTTTGGTTATCACCCTGAAGAGGCAGTCATGTCTAGTGCTTAGGGCATTTAAATTTAGAGATGGGATTCCTGGTCTCTGCTACTTCACTGTTCTTATATGTTCTTGCATATAATTTACTTCCCTCTTGGTTTGCTGCCACCACTTTTCTGTCATGTCTGTTTATAATTTGGCCTTGGTAGTTTTTCCTGTGATTTTATACCAATTTCATTATCATCTGGGGCCCAGATCTCTTTTGCATTTATTCAAATGGAAAGGTAGGACAAACAGAACCTTTGCTGATACAAAACAGTCTCTGTTACCAAGGTAAATTAATGGTTACCAAGGTAAATAAATTTTAAAATTGTCATAATCTTCTGGTGTTAACAGAGTTTCATCAGCCTAGTCTGTGAACATAGCAGCTCTGTTGTTCTGACTTCTACCTCTTCCTTCTCCTAGGAATCACCTGGGATGCACTACTGAAGTTCTGTGCTGGGTTCTTGTCACCCAGCACTACAGCTAGAAAGGTATATGGAGGTGGATTCCTGGCACTGGTTCTGCTCATCCTGTACAGGTGAGTGCTAAAAGCTGAACTTTTCATGAATGGAATGTGTGACCTTCTGTTGAAGTTGCCATCTCAGTAGAAACTTTGCTGCCTGTTAATTATCCTTAGCCTTTGTTTCCTTTTCTCTTCTCTGCTGAATTTGTCAGACTTCCTCAAGCCCAATCCTAAACCCTCAAAGTTTATTAGATTCAGCATCTGTGTCCCAGTAATGCATTATAGAACATCTTTCCATTGCAGGGAATCTTTCTTTTGTCGCAGCACGCAGTGTGAACACTCTGTTCTCCTCCAAACCCACCGTTCAGTGGTTTGTGGTTCTAATCCCAGTGACGGTAGCATATTCCTCAAATACAGACAAATTTTTCATTATTGTAGGTTTTATCAGATTCTAAGAGAAAATACCACGAGTGATAAAATTGTGTGCTATGTATATATTGAGTTCAACAGAGATTAGAAAGCCCCCAGTAGAGCTTAGAGCAGCCCAAAGACAAAGGTCTCATAGGCTGCAAAATTCTTGAGACAGAAAACTGTGCTATGTTTGATGGGCATTTGGTTTCTTTCCACAGCTTCTACCTCTTCCATCCGCTGTCCTATGGGATGATAGGACCCATGGCCTCTGACCCTAGCAGCCCCATGGCAGGGCTCCGGTGGATGGACTCCTGGGAGTTCTAGAGCAAAGGAAGCCTGGGAACAGCGGATCAGAAACATGAGATCTGCTGCATGTCAGGCTGACTCTGGTGCTTTGAAGACATGTGACTATAAAATGTCCTCTCTGGAGAACTCTGGGTCTAGTAACCCTGTTGCTTTGGCATTTGTTTGCACTGCCTGCATTGGAAGATGCAGAGGATGAGAAGGTCCCCTTAAATTAAAAGACTTGTGTCCTGAATACTTAGGTTATATTAATGGACAACTGGCTGCCTAAATGCCAATTCTTTGAAGGAGTATATGTCAAACATCAGTGGCATTCCAGCAGCCGGACCAGTATGAGTTGGAGGCTGTCTATGGTTGCATGTATACTCTGCGTGTGTCTTTCTTCTTGTAACCTAAGCACCTCTACAGTTTGAAGCACTATAAGACTTCTATCATGATTAACAACCTTTCTTATGGTGAGGTTTTTGAAAGCTTACTGTAAGTATTTGGGGACCTTCATTCTACCTGCCTTGGCTGTCTGAAGGCTTTTTGTAATGACCCTGAATTTTTAAAATTTGACTGAAAGGGTCTCTTTGAAATCTCCTGAGCCATCGTGCCTTGCCTGTCTCCCTGGCCCTCTGCAGAGATGGAAATTGTTTATCCATATGTACTGCCTTGCTTGCTAGTCACCTTTAATCGTTTATACAACTCACCTTGCAGGCCTGTTTCCAGGGCCAGACTGTTCCAGCTCAGCTCTTTGTAGCTTCTTTCCAGTTCTGTCCGAAGCTGCCAAGGAAATAACAGTGGAAATGGCAGGTGATGTATTTTCAGCCCCAGTATGCTGTGGAGACCAGCATGGGGGTGTACTAGAGACTGTAATGATAGCTTGGAAATCTTACAGACAGCTGTCATTCAGCTTTTGTTCCCAGCTATTTCAGTGCCAGTGCCTGTGCTTTTAGGGGAAGCCTTCATCTCAGTGAATGTGGCATCTGCAAAACTGGCTGCTGGTGCCAAAGTATCTGCTCTGTGTATTCCCATATTGAACAAATTCCTTCTCTAGACTGCTGAATATCAAATTACAGGGAAATGTGAGGCCAGGCAAAAATTCTTTGTCTGTGAAATGTCAAGAGCCATTGGATGTTGAATCCACCCCTTCCAAGAAAGTGGAATTTAATTTATCAGGTGCCTTCGTCCTATGTTAGGTCTATTTTTGTCTATTTTCTTTTTTTCCATTTCCTACCCTTCATCCAGTGTCGATTTCTTGTCACAGTTCAAGTTGCTACCTTGTAGCATCCAACATGAATGACACTTAGATCCCAGCTGTCTTCCTGTCTCATGAAGTAATATTTGAAAAACTCTTTTGTGTATGTTCAATGAACGCATGCCTTTCATTTCAGAGTTCTTGCTTTACTTCACAGCCTTGCATCAAAATTACAGGTAGAGGGAGAGCAGCAGGTGGGTGTGTCTGCCTTTAAACATGGACTGTGCATTTATTTCTTTTACCAAATCTTGGATTCCAATACATTTCCTACCACACAGAAGGGCTGTATTAGCATAGTTGTTCTGTGGGGGAGACTAGACTCCAGTCAGACTTGTTTTCGTTCCTCTTTAGTAGAAATCCATAGCATCGTTCAGTAAGGCAGCTGCTTGCTTTTGTAAAGCTCTGGCTTGGTATGTCACATCTCTCCAGAAGCTGACTCCTATAGATACTAGCTCAGATGGGATGGACCTGTGCTTTTGATTCTAAAGGTTTTGAGTTGATCACCTGCTGCTTATACATGGTGGGAAGTCATTGCAATAATTAGCTGGTGGGTTTGATGATTCTTTTCCACTTGTTATTGCAGGAAGTGCTCCTACGTGCATGAGCCAGGGGTTCGCAGAGGTGATATATAGGCAAGAAGGATGTGGGGGAAGGCTGCAAACTTCTTCAGAATCTGCCAGATCTGACAGCAGCAGCAAATTGTTAACTGTTGGCAATGTGGAAGGCAGACAGTGCAGTGCTGCCTTGTAGCAATGTGATCCAGCATCTTCTGCTCTTGGTGAGATTATTGATAATTAATACAGTAATACATTGCTATCCTCAGTATGAGCTTTCCCTAAGATAGTCCCATTGACATGGGGAGGATTTGGCAGAAGAGCTGGCACAAAAGCCATGATTTAAAGTGCAGAGTTTTTTCCAGCACATACGATTACACACTTCCCCTTAGCATTAACAACAAAAAAAATCTAAGAAACTTGTGAGTGTTTTGGAATTACAGTTTCTAACACTCTTTATTCATCAGATTAAACATGGGGAATGCAGAAACAGAGTCAGTAACCTTGGTTTCTTTGGTTATTATGAAGGGGTCAGTTTTGTAGGAGTTGCCTGAGGAAGATGAACCAGTCTGTTCCTTGGCTAGGCTCCCTCCATCCTTTATTATTAATAATCTTCTGGATGTGGATTGGCAGCTGAGTGCTGAAGGTGGCAAATGTCATGCTCCCATCCCACCGTCCTATGCACAAGTCCACCTTCTGTTTCAACACAGACAAAAGGTTTCTTTTTCTTTAGGACTGTCACTTCAGAAGTTCTCGTCAGAGCATTTGATTGACATTGAGACTATTTCTTCAGCCTGGTGTGCTGGTAAGGGGGTGGAGGCATACAGTGAAAAAAAAATCGAGCTATTCCACAAGAGGGAGCAACTTCCAGCAGAATTTTTATTTTTGATCTGGAGTTAAAAGGATTGAAAGGTGTACATTGAAGACTAGAAGGCAGACATTTCCTCTGCACCCTCTGGACTCCAAGGGTTGGGTTTTCAAGTAAGTGTAAATTGATGTAGCTCTGTCTTCTTTCAGGAGAAAAATACTGAAAAATTAGTCTAGTTAGCATTTGTGCATCTGTATTTGCTTCTTAAAACAAAACCTGTCAGGCCATTGCTGAAACATAGTAGTAACTGATATTTTGTGAGGTCAATAAAATACAGTAATTTGGATTCCTTTCCTGACTCTGTCTTGAAATATCTGAGTGGTACAAACATGAGGCAATGGGTGCAAGGCACTCTTTGTTTTCGGGCTGGAATTTGGGCTGCTTCAGGTCAGTTTTTCCAGTTGTGCATGTGGAATGAGTTCAGGTTCATTTTGAGAACTGCTCATTAGTCGTCTTCTCCAGTCATGTGGAAAATAGCTAACGGTGCTTTCTGAGGCCAGAAGGTGCTGTTCTCTGGAGCAGCTGCTCTCTTTGAACCTTGCTTGACAGGGCTCCTTTTATCACTGACAAAGTATTTCATCAAACTGTATCCATGGATTCAAATCACAAAAAGCTGCAGGCTGCCACGTTCCCTGCTTCAAATTCTTTTGTGTGTGTAAACTCTATTTTCAACTCTTCAGTCTCTGAAGGATAGATAGAGGGCCTCCAGGCTCATCTAGCTTTATCCTAGGCAATCCATCCATCTTAAAAGGTTTCTGCTAACAGTTGCTTCAGGACATCGATACGCACACATCTATTCCAGCAGCAGGGACTGGCCTGTTTCCAGGAACTGGACTCTCATACTGTGAGACAAAGATGTGACTGTGAGGAGGATTTGAATGGAGATTTCTGTGGCAAGGTTGCCCTTCGTCCAGGTAGAGGACTTTGTGTCATCACTGTTTGCCATCGTTGTTCGCAGCCCTGGAAGCCACCACCACTCTCTAGTCTATATAGGGTTTTCTTTTTGCATCTTGGTTGGAAAGGCTGATTGATGAACAAAGGGCATTGACAGGATATACTTTTTTATATCTTCCTTCTTCCTTCTGGTTCTTGAAGAATGCCCAAAGTACAGGACATGTCTTTGCTTCCCCTAATTTTGGGGCTATGCACCCATTTCATACAGGTGCCTGAACAAGGGGTAGGACAGGACATCTTGTAGTAGCCTGAGTGGATGAATACCTGTCACGTGTACTGAGAGCAAAACTAGAACCTTGTTATGGAAAGGTAAACAAATGTGTTACTTGATAGTTCCCTCCCGTCCCTCCTGAATCCCTCAGAGAATTGTTTTTAAGGGACTTGAGAGCAAACCAACTGTTAACATGGAAACACAAGGCATTTGCCTGAAATTCTCCATTGCCACACTTAGCAGCTTCCTTTCCGTGCTGTGACTGAGTGACCCTCTGGGTTGGCACTCCGTGCACAAGCACTGTTTCCTCCTCTCAGGATCCTGCTGGCAATGTGAAAACCTCCTTAGCAGTGCCCTGTGTCTCTGCCAGCTGTGGAATGTAGGTAAGATTTTTTCTTTGCCCCCTTCACAGCAAGTGACCCCATGACCCCACACATGGGCAAGTGTGTCATGAAAGCAAAAACGTGTGGACTGTTAGAACAACATAAGGCTCTTCCTTGCTGGGAAAGGAAGGCTGAGGATAGGAACACCACCTCCGTAGCATACTTGCTTCGGGGCGGGGCTGTGGGCTGCGAGCAGTCAGGACTGAAAATTCTGTCTCTTCTTTAAAGTACTAAGATCTTGGTTGTGTGGTTGGTTGCGAGGTGCTTCACTTTGTAAACTTTTTTGTGCTCTTTACTTGAATGTCAAGGGCTATGGTTATCACAAATAATATCTGACGTGGTGACATATTAGCATAGATACCACTCCTGCTGAATTTGGAATTGATCTTAAAACTTTGCCAGTGAGCTTACTGTGTTTTACAAGAGACACTGTTTAGAGCCATCCTTGAAGAACTTGCCCCTGGCTGAGGAAGAGTTTGGAGCAACAGTGAGAGGGCCTTTTTTGTAATTCTGTCCTATATCTTGCACCTTTCTTACTAATGCTGCTGGTGTGTGTGTGTGTGTGTGCATCTGTCCGTGAACTGAATTCTTCTAACTACGGTGCAATTACTGTACCATATGGTGTGGATGGGAGAATGTTCCCTTGAGCTATAAATGTGTTTTGTACAGGTGATAATGGAAAATGAGGTAGAATTTGGAATTTAATTTTGTAATAAATACCTCTTCTTTGAAGCAATCTCTTTGTGTCTAGATGTTGGGGTGGGTTTTTTCCCCCTTTCATCTCTTCCTCACATACATGCTGGAAGTAACAACATGAACTTCAAATGGACCTACTGGAGAACTTAATCTAGGATAGTGATGATGTACATCTGCTCTTAGCACACATGTGTTGCTGGACTGCAATTCTAGGAGATCAGATTTTACTGCAATCCAAGCAATGTGTTGGTAAGCACAACAGGAAGTGAAACTGGTACCTTTGGACAAGAATTAAGTACTGTCTCTCGAAGCGGGTTTATTTCTCCCTACTAAAGGTGTGTTAAATTGTCAATAGGTATAATATGTCAGGTTTAATGGGTATTTTCATTAAGCTTCTGATAGGTTACCTATGAACACTTCATTTGACAGGTCAAGCACTTTATTCAGAAACCCAGCATTTTTCTGTAAGTCATGTTCCGTCTGTAGTGTCCCTAACACCGGACTGGTGCACATTTTTGTACAAAGGAGGCCCTTGCTGTGAACTAAATGTGAGAATCTGTAATAAAACTGGAACACTGAAAATCAGATTCTGGCTTTATACCAGGCTGCAGTGAGGGGCTGGGGTATGCTTTTGAGTACAGTGTAATAAGGAGTGGCTTGGGGTGGAACTAGATGGGAAAAACCAAAATAAAGCCACCTTATCTGGGACTACACATAGATACCCAGATGAGTGCTGGAGGAGAGCCAACCAGTCTGTTTGGATATGTTCCAAGGGCTGCTGAAGTACAGCCAGGACAGCTAGAAACTGGACTGTGACCTGTACAGGGTGATACAATAGGCTATTAAAAGGATACTGAAAAGCCTATTGACTTCTTGTATTGCTTCACACAGTGCAAGTTGGTCTTTGGATATTGCCTGATCAGGGCTGTTGTTCTGGAAGGGAGGACTGCTGATACAGAAGCTGTGCCAGAATGTAGAGAGATGACCAAAAAATAAGGAAGCATTGTTCGTAAAATGCTGACAATATCTGAAGTGAAACTTTACTTCTCACTGCCCTCTAAAGGAAGAATGGCTTATTTCTGCAGGTAAGTGATCTCACGTGGGTGAGCACTGGTGACTGATTTCAACTTGCACTTGATTTGAACCAGCCAGATTTGTAGGCTTCTAGATTCCATCCATCACCCTGTTAACTGTTCCTCAACAAGAATGAGGCTTTTTTTACAACCTAGTGTTTTAATATAGATTTTGTGCTCTGTCTTCAAGTTGCTTCTTAATCTTCTATTTTCTAACCAAATAGAAACTTCCAATGCAAGTTGCTTCCTTTGCCCTCAATCTCCCATGACCCCCTTCTCATTTTCTTTGGTTTACCCATAAGGTTTCCCAAACTGTACCATGTCTTCCAACATCAGTCTCCCCGGGCCCATATGCTGAAATCATATGGATTTCATCTTCACTGCACCTACCACTGCTGCCTGGTTTATGTCCAAGGATTGTAGTTTTACACTTTGCAGTTGTTTTCTAATACACCGCCACTAACGCTGTAACTCTGGCCCATGTAATGCATGCTCTGGAAGTAGAAAGCTTGTGCTTTATAGAATGGGAGGGTATAAGTCTGACAAGCATTATAATTGTTGTAAATTGCTTTTCCATTTTTATCCTTCTTGCAGTCATTGCTTTATCTCTATATTGCGTCCAAAGCCTGTCATCTTGTTGTCATGCAGCTGACAAAAGGTAGTCTTAAGCCTTCATTCACCTGACCTATTTTTTTAACCATGTATTTTAGGATGAGGTGGTTCCAAGGTACCTGGGTTTTCTCCATGGACCAGAATGGGAGTTTAGATTATGTGTCCTTATGAAAGCATCAGCTGAGTCACACCCTGGCAGTGTGCTGGTGCCTTGCAGTGCTTTAGGGACAATAACTGTTCCGTTACAAGATGGAGAATGAAAGCAGCTGAGAAGTGGGGGGAATCAGTTAAGATGAGAATGTGAACATGCATTAAGATGGTACATTCTTGCCATGTAACAGAAACGGTGTGGCCAGCAGGACCGAGGCAATGATTGTCCCCTTCTCAGCACTGGTGAAGCCACACCTCAAATCCTGTGTTCACTTTTGGGGTCCCTCACTTCAAGAAAGACATTGAGGGACTGGAGTGTGTCCAGAAAAGGGCAACAGAGCTGGTGAAGCATCTGGAGCACAAGTCTGATGAGAAGCAGCTGACGGAGCTGGAGATGTTTAGCCTGGAGAAAAGGAGGCTTGGGAAGGACCTTATCTCTCTCTACAACTACCTGAAAGGAGGCTGTAGCAAGGTGGGGAGTCAGCCTCTTCTCTCAAGTAACAAGTAACAGGATGAGAGGAAATGGCTTCAAGTTGTACAGGCTGGGTTTAGATTGAATATGAGGAAATATTTCTTCATTCAGAGGATGGCCAGGCATTGGAACAGCCTGCCCAGGGAAGTGGTGGAATTACCATACCTTAAAGCGTACAAAAAACACATAGATGTGACACGTGGGGACATGGTTTAGTGGTGAACTCAGCAGTGCAGTTTGCAGGTGAAAAATTCCTCACTGAACTAGAGAATTATTTTTTACAAAGCCCCAAAACTGTAATGGCTTAGGTGAGGAGGAGAAGGTCTCAAGCCAGAAGTGTCCCACACATAGAAGGAATAATACATGGGGTTTGCTTTGAGACCAGATGGCTGAGTGCAAAGCTGAAATGTGGGAATGCTGGCACAGCCCTGACATGAAGGAATGGGTGCAGTAAAACACAAAATCTTTGTTTTAATAGCACATATAAAAAATGCTATTCCTGGAGACAACATCTGTAGGTCAAATGTTTGTAAGAGATGGCTTAATCAATAGTGTCAATTTAAATCGCAAGGAGGGAGAGAACAAAGAGAGTTGAGATCAGAGAGAAGACTATCAATGATCGCTTGAGAGACCAGCAGTGCTTCTGAAACAAGTCCAGGGGGAAAACTACAGAGGAGACTACAGAGGAGACTCCACAATAAATTAAGCATTCTTTTACAAGCTTTTGCCCTGATGTTTCAGCAGCTGAAGGATGAGCCAGTCCAGAAGCATAAGGACAGCTGGAGAAAGATCCAAGACCATGTGCATCATCTCTAGGTAGGACATAAGTCAGGTAACTGTGCTAACACAAGTTGCCAGGTGTATTATCTAGAGCACCATGTTGAGCTAATAAGGCTGGAGAGCTTTTTGCTTGCATCCCACCAGCTTGGGGTGCACTCACCTCCATAGCTGTGTCTTATGACCAAATTCAGCTTGTATGTCAAGACTGACATGCTCTTGAACTCTTTGAACTCACTTTGGTAGAGTGACTTACAAAAGGCAGAGGTTGCTTCTTGGAAGATCAGCCTGGCGGTGTAGGATTATCATTGTGCTAGAGAGCCCAAGGTGAATAACATCTGGGGTAAGGTCTGAGCATCTACAAGTGCCAGATCTGGTCCAACAGCTTGGTGTGATCCCCTTTGACTTTTCTGACCACTTCATGTCTGGTCATCCTAGGACTGTTTTCACCTGCCTGTACAAATATTCCCTAGCTGGCCACAGGATATTCGAGATAAATTTGCAATTCTAGCAAATTGAATTCAAAAGAAATTTTCATTTTATTCTGCTGTTGAATCCAACTTCTGCTCCTTCTCCCTCTGCCTATCCCTCTCCCCTTAGCCCAGATCCCCACCACTGAGGGTGGTAGTGCTGCCCTGCTCTCTCCACAGTCATGGTGGCAGCAAGCAAGCTCTGTAGCTCATCTTAATCATTTTATGGACAAGATTCTTACCTCCTGCATCGCTTTTGATTCTTGTTGTGCAACCGTATTTCATGACTTGCTTTGCTACTGAGCTGTGCCGCACCATGGCCTGAGGGGGTAGCTTGAGAAGAATTTTGGGAACGCTGCATGATTTCTGCACCCACCTGAGCATAGGGGATGGGAGTCTTGGAAAAAGAGAACCTGTCATAATCTGTGGTTTTGAGACTGGGGACAAGGGGAAACAAAGGGGATTAGCCAAGCCTAGGAGTCTGTATCCTAAGTGAGCAAAGAGCCTGAGGCAGATAGATCAGGGTGTCATTATTCATGAAGACTCACAGATGTAGAATTGGAAATGAGCAGGAGTTCAAAGGGAGATATGGGCTTGTTAGTGCAGCAGCTGAGATGAAAACTGACAGTGCCACAGCAGCACGTGCAAAGCAGTCATCCCTGGGCCAGGCTGCTAGGGCCTCCCTGGGCAGGGAGGATTGTTCTCCACGTGCTGTGAACCCTGAGTGCTGGGCTGGGGACTGGTATTTGTGAGCTTATTCCTAGTTCTGTCACATTGTTTTACGAGATTGGACAACTTTCTTTCCATGTGGATAAACTGAGGCGTTGAACAAGTAAAGCCAGCACTTGGCAAGGGAAGTTAAGAGTGTTGGTACTGTAACTTGAAGTGGATGTAGATTACAATAATGAAACCCACTGCAAACTAAAAACATTATAAATTTGTGTTCTCCCAAAGCACAAAAGAGCATTATCATCCTCTTTGTATCTCAGTGAATTTCTCCCCTTTCTTCAAGTGGTCTACAGATGATTTTGGAGCAGTCTGTGCTGCTGACCTGGTTGTTCTTCAGTCACGAGAGCTCCAGGGACAGTCTTGCAGAAATCCAAGAGCAGCTCAGGAAAGAGCTGAACTGCCAGGTTAGGTACGTGGAGCCAAGGGAGCTGGGAACTATCGCAGGAAACCCTCAGACCATGGAAACATTCGCAGTGCTCAACCTCTTGCTGAGATTCTCATGCTTGAAGGCTCACAAAACATTTGGAACAAGAAGAGAGGTTTTCTTGTTTGCTTCCTTGTACTTTAAATCCTCTCTGGATTCGACTTGTGCTCTCAGCACCTCAGTGCTGTGACAGCAGGAGGAACTCTGCCAGGCATGTAGCTGCAAGGGAGAAGCTGCTTTGCACACAGGCAAGAGCACCATCTCTCCCAAACCCTCGGCCTTTTAAATCATTTGAATGGTGGTTTGAATGTTTCTTATCCCTGAGCTCTCCCTGTCTCCCATCTCAAGTCCCTCCTTGCAGCTCCTTCCACCTGTGCTGGAAGATCTGTGCTGTTACAGGGGAAGGAATTCTGGGTTTATTAACAGCGTGGAGATGTATCTGTGCCAGAAGGCAGCAAAGAGATGGATTCACTGTTCAGACGGTCAGGGAAGATGGGGAAACTGCTCTGGAATGTATCCTGCCCAGAAGGATCTGTTGCTGGGGGGCAGGGAAGAGTTCTTGGACTCTGCTGTGTGTCATACCCATGTGGGGTTTGGGTACCTGCAGGTGGGTGAGGATATGGCCAGACCATTGCCCCTTTCATCAGCTGAGGCACTCCTATTTTCCATGGAAGGAAGGCATATCAGGCTCAGCACTGTCATTGCTGCCCTGCTGTGTCTGGTCTGTTCTGACACTTGTGCCTTGCCTGTGAGCATTCAGCTGCCACCTGCAGCACAGAGGGAAGGTGCAGGAGGAAACATTTTGGATAAGAGCCACCATTTTCTTTTGCCATCATGGCTTCACTGCTATTCTCTGAGACACCCTTTCCATCAGGAACAATGGCTGAACCCGTACTTTGTTTTTGCCCTGGGATAGGGGAGCTGATATGGTGCCCCACGTGGATGGGAGGAAAGGTGTCCCACAATCCCAACAAATCTTCAGGAACTGATCGCTCTTAACTACAACTTGTTTTTGTGGAGTTTCTCTTCCTTCACTATCAGCCAGCTCTGAATGTATTCAAAATGTTGTTAGGCAAATAATCAGCCTTGGTTGCTGCTCTGACTGCACATATGTGCTTCAACTCTGCTCCACAGTATCCTGTGGCCTGGGATGACTCTCTGTGCTCCTTTGCAGTGCCCTGGCAGCACACCACTGCCTATCTGTTCTGCCCTTTATTGTTAGCAGGGCCAGGCTGAACTGTCCAGACAGGCTCTGGTGAAGCTCCACGTCTGTGTGGTTGTGACAACTGGCTGAAATGTCAGAGTACCTTGCACAGATGACACAGGATGACACTTCACGCTCCTTGCTGGTTTGCTCGATCAGCCTCAAGATAGCTAAAGGTTAATGTTTGCGTTGGCGCTGCCGGGCTGTCTTCTCCACCCTGCTCGGATTAACCCTGTATTTCCCGCTGCTCTCCCAGCTGCCCTTTCAGGCTTCTTGAATCTTCAGCGGTTATGATCGCAGTGACTTATCATCAGCCCCCAGTGTGAATATGCCCTTTGAAACCACATAGTTAAGGTGCTGCTTTATCTGACTCCTTAGTCCCATCTGACAGTTTTTTGTTGTTTTTGGGGTTTTTTTTTCAGTTTGTTGGACTCTTCCTTCAAGTGCCCAACTTTAGGACAGAGTTCTTCAGCTTTCTTTAACACAGGTGGAGCTTTTCCTATGCAGCATCTTGTCTGGTCTGCGCTGAGAACACGAGGTCTCAAAATCCTGAGAAAACAGGTAATTTATTCTGGCACTTGCAGAGCCGTCTCGGGTGGCTTCCTGCTGTCACTGCAGTCAGTGCTGTCACTCCAGCTCTATAGGAGAAAGGCCCCTGGGAGACAAGCTGAGAACATAACATTGTGCCTTTGAACTTGTCTTCTGCCAGGCAATGTTTTCAGTTCTCCCACAAGAAGAGCCTCCTTTCTGCCTACACTGAGTCAATGTGCCCCTGGGATGGGTCGGAGGCTGCTGTCTTTTCTCCTGATTACCAGAAATAAGTCTGATGTACAGAAGTAGAACTTGTAATAAGATCAGCACAATTGTTATTGTGGTGCAGACTATGATGGTTTCAGTAATAGTTGCACTTTTGTATTGCTTTCGTCCTTCTGAAAATCTCAACTTTCCTGACTTCTCTTGTGCTGCTTGAGACCTCATTTGCCTTTTCTTGCTTTGTTTCTTCTGTGCTGTGTAAATCCTGGGGCCAAATTAAGCAGTGTCTGAACAGTAAAGAGAATCTGTGCATCCTGAACACATTTGATGAAGCTGACATGTCTTCTCATCTGTTATTAACAACTTTGCCTGCTTCAGCTGGCATAATTAGCCTTAAATTAGACACGTACCTTGCAGCGTCTAGACTGCATCTGCCTGTGGAGATAGCAGGTGGCTGCGTGGCATCGAGAGTCTCGGTGGAAGTGGCCAAGAGCAAAAGGATGCTGCGGAGCATCGCTGAGGCCCTCCCAAGCAAAGTTACGCTCAGAGGGAGCTGTGCTAATGGTGAGCGAAGGTGGCCAGGTCCCGGTGGTCTCCTCACTAGCACGGCTCTGCCCTGCTGCTTCACTTGTAAAATCAGGAAGACGGGAAATGTCAACCGTGAACCAGCTGAACTTTCTGCTCTGCCCCGCGGGCCCGGGATAGGGAAGTTCGGGCAATTTGAATTTCTTTTTTTCTTCCTTCCATCCCTCCTTCCTTCCTCCCGAGTGGGAAATACTCGGTGAGATCTTCCTTCTCCGGCCGGGGCAGCCGCGGGTGGGGCAGAGTGGCCGCGGGGCTCGGCGGTGCCNNTCGCCTCGGGCGGCGAGGGGCAGGGCCCCCGCCCCCGCCATGGAGAGCGGGATGCTGCTGTCGGGCGGGCAGCGAGCGCTGATCCGGGAGAGCTGGCAGCGGGTGAGCGGCAGCCCAGTGCAGCACGGCCTCGTCCTTTTCACCAGGTGAGCGGCGCGATGTGGCCACGGGCACCCCGGTCCCGGCCGCCTGCCCGCCCGCACCGACCCGTGCGGGAGGGATGGACGGGCTCCGCTTCTTGGCGAGAAACGCTTCCCTGTGCTTGGCGATGGCTCTTGGCCGGCTCCCCTCCCCTGGCCTCTTTCCCCTCCCGTGGCTGGCGGTCCGCAGGGAGCCGAAGTCCCTCCGACGCCAAACCGCGGGTGCCGTGGGGCAGGGCTGGGCTCCGCTCCGCGCTGCTGCCCTGCCTTTCCCACCCTTCGCGAGTGAGAACTTTGCCACGCAGAGACGGAGAGTGAGAAAGAAGCGGCGGGCAGGTTTTGTGCGTTTCTGCCCGCTGATCCCCCGCCTTGTCACCGCGACTTCTGCTCTTCGAAGGGCTGTGTGTCCGCTTGGCTCTGGGGAGTGTGTGCAAGGGGCGCCTGATCGTTCCCTGATCTGGGAGGTGCTGTGCAGCCCCAGGCACAGACCTGGCCGCCAGGGAAGGATTCAGTCGCAGGGCAGAGGAAATGGTGTGCCGGGTGGAATGGCTGATACCCAGTTTCTTGCCTTTCTTAAGCAGATTAATGTATCAATTATGTGAAGAGAAGAAAGGAAAAATCAGTGAAAAGTTGTTTAAAAAGGACAATTGGAGAGCTGATGAGCAGCTTCCGGAGCGAGCGGGGTCCAAATCTCCCAGAGCAGGACTAGAGCAGTGACAACAATGTTGGAGAGAGGGATGCAGTAGTTTAATGTGTAGGATGAGGAGGAGAGAAACTGTCTTGCTGAATTACCGGTGGCCTGTTATATCTACCTGGGTGGCTGCTATTGAGTCCCATTTGTGCCTGACATACACTGGCAAGGGAGGATGGGGCAGGGGCCAGGGGGTTGGGAGCTGGTGATGGTGTCGGAGAGTGAGGCATCAGCTGAGTTTGTACATGTCCCCCTTGGTCCAGATGGCTGCTGGAGCTTGGGGGCCTTCCCTGACTTGGGAGCTTTTGGGTTCAATGGGATCAAAAAGTAGGAATGGGAAGAGTTGAAACAACAGCCAAGACTTTGGGGAAAAGGGCTAAGCTGGGAGGAACTCCAGAGGGTTAGGACTAGTTCTCAAGTGCCATAAACATGTATCTGAGAGCTGGGGTTATGGGCTGGAGAAACAGAAATGTTTTTGTCTGTAGGTAATCTGGATTGCCCCAAACTAAAACTTCTCAGAACTTTTGGATCTTTTACAGGTGAGGAGGGATCAGTAGGTAGGAAGGGAGGCAGAAGTGGGCTGTGGGTGTGCTGCTGATGGAGTGAGTGGGACTTTAAATAAAGCTGAGGAAGTGAGAAGATAGGGTGTTCTTTTTTGCTGTTGCAGGTTGTTTGACTTGGATCCTGAGCTGCTGCCCCTTTTCCAGTACAACTGCAAGCAGTTTGCCAGCCCTCAGGAGTGCCTCTCTGCCCCTGAGTTCCTGGATCACATCAGGAAGGTGAGAGAGGGGCTGTGGCATGGCTGGAGCACAGCCTCCATGGAGGAAGAAACCCATAGGCAATGATTTGGGACTGAGGTGTATCTGACCAGGGAACTCGTGGGAAGTCTCCTCCTGAGATGGCAACTGCAGGGGGTTACTCGTGCTACAGAAGGCCAGGACAAAGTGTCCTACAACAGTGGGGAGGGGATGAGAATGCAGGTTATGGTGGCTAAGAAATCAGCACCATGCTGATTTCCATGCCCTCGTCTGAGAGTGGATTGCTTCCTGTGAAAGCTGAAAAAAACCCTTCTCCTATCGTGGAGGTGCCTCAGGGAGTTCACCTCTGTCCAGATGAGGACTGAAGCCCTCTTCTTGGCCACATGCTGACCAGGAGGTGGCACAGAGCTGGGCAACGGGCCAGGCTACCTGGGACCCACTGCTGTGGAGAGGCTGTTGGTGCAGCTGCAGAGCCAGAAGGCCCACAGCACCTCTCAGAGAAGCTCAGAGGGAGTGGTGCAGTACACATTCACCTTCCCCCCAAACAGAGAAAGGAGCAACACTGAGGAGAGACTCATGCATGCACAGAAGTACACCTGGTGCAGCAGAGACCCTTTGCTGAACCCTGAAGAGCAGCCACACCGGGGCAAAGCACAGCCTCAGCTTCAGATGCCTTCATAAACTGCCTGACTCCATCTTTAAACCAGTTTGGTGCTTTGCTTGCCTGTCTTTATTCCTTGTTAAGAGGCTATTTCAGGACTGAGCTCCTCTGATAGCTGCAAGCTTTTTGTTATTTTCCAGCCTCTCTTTATTGGCAAAGTTAAGATTATTGCCTTGAGCTGAAATAGTTCTTTGCTCTTGTTGGAGATAAATTGCCTGTTGAAATTACAGAGCACAATTCTATCACCTCTTGGCTTTGCCAAGATAACCATGCCCTGGCTTTAATCTCTTCTTCTAATTTGGTGTGTCTCTTCCCTTCATCCTTCATTAATTCTTTTCTGTCCTGTTTCCATTTGGCTCTTAATGCTCCTCGGAGACTATAGTATGTGTTTTACCAGACCAGGTCAAGAGACCTGACTGTACTCTCCACCCCATCTCTTCAAAATACCTCGGCTGATCTTAGAATTGGAGTGGCCTTATTCACAATTGCACTGTTTTGGCAACTTCTAATTGGAAACTCTAGTCCTGGCAAATTCTGGGGTTCCCATGCAGTTGTCCTGGGGTCCTAAGAGTTGTAATGAATGCATCAGCATTAAGTCTTAACCTGCAACTGTGCTTCTGTAGGGCTGTTTATCCCCTCTGGGACAGGGTGGTCAGCAGTGCTGCTTGCTATGCAACTCTGGTAGTGTCCCATGGAAGGATGGGGTGTGTGCTGCTGCCAAACTCACTGATGTGACACACAGATCACAGCAGAGCAAAGGAAAGCTCAGAGGACATCTGGGCTGAGAGGAGGTCAGGCTGACAGGAGCGAAGTAGAGGCTGAGACACTTCCTCTGGGAGGGAAGCAGAACCTTTCTGTTAATGCCATTCTGCCTTTCTGCTCCTGCGCTAGGTGATGCTGGTGATTGATGCTGCTGTGAGCCACCTGGAGAACTTGTCCTGCCTGGAAGAGTATCTCTGCAACCTTGGCAAGAAGCACCAGGCAGTTGGTGTGAAGGTTGAGTCTTTCTCGGTGAGGTGTCCTCTCTTGTCCTGCTGTGGCTGTGTTTGTTCACTCCTGCCTGCAACCCTCAGCTGTCCCCATCCTTCTTCTGGGTTCAGCTGTCTGGAGAGAAGCTGGTGGCTCAGGGCAGCCCATCCAAGGTGCTGATACCAGTGTAGTGAGGTACATTCCCAATGAGGGAAGCCCTTGAGCTCCCCTTGTTTTCTACCCTTGCCCAGTAAGCCCAGGCAGAAAGGACAGATGGGAGCAAAGCATTTCTGCTGTTTGAAGAGGACCATGGTTTAGGTCACTGCAGTTTCTCCTGTGCCACAGGGCTACAGGCTCAGCCTTTGCCCTGGATCCTTTATATCTAATGTCCTGGGCAAACCTCACCACACCTGGAAAAAGGAACATCCATCTCTCTGTGTCTGCACTGGGATGAGGTTGCTGCACCGAGATGGGGTTGCTGCACCTCAGCCCCTGCTTCCTCCATGGCAGTAAGACCCAAGCATCTTCCATATTAAACCCTTGATTACTCCTCTCTTGCCATCAAGCATGGACAGCAATGCAGTGGGGAAGGGCAGGCTGAAGAAAAGCTTTCTAACCCACATATGGCTTGTTCCTGATATTGCTAGCTTTTGTTCTCTTCAGAGGGGGCAGGGTCCCTTTTGTTTGGGGTAGTGATCCCCACCAGCCCTGCACTCAGTGTGGGGGTGCTCCTGCATGGGGCTGCTCACAGCTCTGTGAGGAAGAGTGCCCCGTGGAGTAGCCTGAGAGGCATTGAGGCATGCCTTAAGCATCCAGCGTGGAGTCTGATCCACTCTACTGACATCAGCTCTGCTGCTCCACTGCTCTGCCAAGGGATAGGGCCAGCTAGCTGCACCTGGGAGCCACAGAAATTGGACATGTACCTCTCCCCTGGTGTTACATATGCAGTGTCAGCCCTTGCTCCCTGACTTCCACCCCCTACTCATCCATGGTGAGGGCCAGCATAGAGCAGGGAAAGGAGATGACATGGGCCGGTTCTGGGCCGCCTCTGACGAGCCAGGGACTGGAGGGGCCTGGTACTGTTGGTGGAAGAGGAGCAGGTGCCCTGCAATGGGAGAAGTCAAACAAGGTGGCTAAGTGAGGCAAGAGACTGCATGTCATCCTCTGCTGCTGAGCTTGACACCTCCCTGTTTGGTTTGCAGACTGTCGGCGAGTCCTTGCTGTACATGCTGGAGAAATGCCTTGGTGCTGCCTTCAGCCCAGAGGTGCAGGAAGCTTGGAGCAAACTCTACAATGCTGTGGTGAAAGCCATGCAACGTGGCTGGGAGACCCTCCCAGAAGGGGACTAGACACTGCCAGCCATCCCTATCCCTGACCATGCAGCAGTCCTGAGCACAGGGAGTACTCACGCCACACTCCCTTGCCTCTCCCCACCTCTGTCTTTCTGTGTGCACCAGCCCATGGCTGTCTCCGCCACTCACACGTGCTGCGGGGCTCTCACGTGATTCCACCCTGCTTCAATGAGCGCGTCTCTGCCTTTGCTAAGGGCTGGCAGGGCACGTCCCTGCAGCGAAGCCTGGCAGTGCCACAGCACAGGAATGCCACCCTGCCCCAAGTTCCTTCAGGAACACCAAAACCCAGGTACCTACACTGGTTTTTAGCTTGCTGATCTTCCCTCCTCTTGCTACCCACCCTAGTTAGGTGACAGCTGGCATAGGCCTCTTGGGGCTTATTTGCCCAAAATCCTGTTTGCTGTGCTTTACCTGATAGGTCTGACACTGCTCAGCCCTCCTGCGCTGCTGTACCTGGTTCAGCTGCGGCAGTGATGGATTTGGCTCCATCCAGGTGGAAAGGCAGCAAGAGGGCAGGGCTGGTCACACCATGTGTCTGTCTTCAAACCTTGCAGAGTTTTCCCCCCTCTCCCTTCGTCAACACATCATTACCAGATGGTTAATCCTGGTGCTTTCTTCTGCCTTGCTTCTGACCTGGATGGGATCCCTGGCTTTTCCCTGTGTCAGGTTGGCTGCAACCCAGTAGGTTGCCTAGGGATGCTTCAGGCAGTGGTGTCACATTAATCCCAAGGTGAGACTACTTTTGGCAGGGTTGGGCTGCCAGCTGAAAGGCTTTGTGTTGATTTGGCCAGTTGGTTTAACCTTAGAGCCATCTGAAATGCAGCAGCAGCAGCAGCAGCAGCAGCAGCAGCAGCAGCAGTGTCTGTTTACTTCTTTGTGTTAAGGAAAATAAAGTAAATCCAAGGAAGAGATGTCTTAAAATAAAAATGAAGGTTGCAGTTGTGTCATAGCAACAGCTTGCAGAAATTCTGGCTCTTGGCCAGAGGAAGCATAGCTGGAATCTTTCTGCTGATGCTGTCAGAATCTGGAGCGCTTCCCAGCTGCTCACAGTGCCCATCTGCAGAGTTCCTCACCCTCACAGGAATGAGGAGATAGCATCTGCTAGAAGAAATCCCAGAAAACTGCTGAGAGGCAGCACCTGAGGGCTCTGGTGAGGGGGCTGAACTTGAGCACTTTGAGGAAGAGTTCATCTTTATGGGGAAGTCACGGTGGAACAAGCAGAACCATATTTCTAGCCACCACTAGCTCCAGAGGAAGGACATGGAGCAATTTTTCAGTTACAGGCAGCACCCTTTTTTTTGCTTCTTCAGGACAGGAGGAGCCTGGTTTTGAGGCCTGAGATGGTCCTGTTCTGGAGACACATTCCTCCTATTCTCAGACGTCCTCCACTCTGGGGGAGGAGAAGGCTGCCTGCTCAGCATAACTGAGGTGTCCTAGGCCTATGCCATGGAGGAGATGATGGGGTGCCCCGTGAGATGGGTCTCTAGTGCCCTGCCGCCAGGCCTGACGGTAGCCATGGGCTTCCAGCAAGCAAAGAGCCCTCCAGCTGTGTTTAGGACGCAAGCTGATAGGTGTGAAACAGGCAGTAAACATCCCCACGTTTCTTGTCCTCCCCATGGGACCATGTTCTGCCTCTGCAGCCCTGCAGTGTGGTGGTGTGCATCCTGGCCCAAGGCTCTCTCCACCAGCTGCGTCAGGTGAAGTCCTCCCCATTCTTGCACCTAGCAGTGAGGGATGGAGGAGCTGGGGCTGGGATGAAACACCAGCTTTGATGGCATGATCTGGAGCAGGAGGATTTGGGAATGGGGATGTCCTCTTTGCAACCCTGTTATGGGGCTTCAGCCTTCAGCATCATGGGAGTGGGACACCTCCTGGTTCCATGTGACAAGTAGGCAGCTGTGTGATGGCTGGGGTGGGGGTGTTACTGCCAAAATCAACCCTGCTCCCTCTAGCTTTCCCAGCTCCTTGACTTCTGCTGTTCTGTGCCACGTTTTGTGTAACAACTCCTAAGAGAACTGAACTAGTCTGTGTGCCTCTTATACCCAGCTGTACTGTTTATTAAAGAACAACAGTGAGTCTTAGCCCTTTATGATGGCTTGTGTTTATTTTAATATAAAAGGCCCAAGCAGACCAGAAGAGGAAGATGACAGAGAGGGGTTTACTGGTTTCTTGTTGAGTCTAGCTTTGGAGATAGTGGTCACTGGGAGCACTTGTATAGTGCAGCTTGACTGACATGAGAAAGCATCCACCAGCAAAAGCGTTTTGGGAGCTTTTGTGCCTGGTAATTGAATGGGTGAACAATGGAGGGGCTAACAGAGACACCCTGCTACTGATTGCTCAGACCCTTCAAGTATAACAACCTCTAACAGAATTAGAATTTTAAGCAACTAGCCTAAAAATCCCTTTTCTATTGCTCTGATTTGTTTTTTGACATAGCATTGGCTCACCTGTTGCTGGTCTCCTGCTGCTGGTCACCTGCAGCAGCAGAGCATGGCCTCACAACGAAGTCCTGTCTGGCTCCATGGAGCATCCACCCTGCCAGCTGCACTGCAGAGTCATTCCAGCAGCCCCGCCCAGGGAGCAGCTGGTGAGGATGCAGGAGGTTCTGTCTTCTAGCAAGTTCTAGCTTTGACATGATGGGTTTCCAGCCCTGGGAGAGGGGGGCACTTGTTGCTGAAGAATGGTGCCTAGAGTGGGGAAGCCAGCTCAGGGTCTGTAATAGCATCTCCCGAAGGCTGGAAATCCCAGCCGTGGCACAGGAGAGAAGGGAAAACATCCTGGGAGAGCCATGCTGCTCTTCTAGGATGGGGTTGTTCCACAAGGCAATGTGTGATGGGCTGTGAAGGGCAAGGAGAGCAGCAGAGAGCTGAATGCAAAGAAATATCCCCTTTGGGTTGTTGCTAAAATAAGTTTTCCAGCTCTTCCTAGCCTCAGGACTGGTGGTGGGAGCCCAAACGTGGCACTGCAGGGAAGAGCCAGCATGGCAGCCTCCAGCAGCACCCCCATCTTTGACGGCCAGCGCCAGCAGGGAGTTTTGCCATGGCTCCCACTAACTGCCCCTTTGCTGTGGCTGCTGCCTAGTGGGGGGGCTCTCGTCACGGCCTGCCACCAGCCGGCACAGTGGGAGACTCCATGTGATTGCTGGGCCCCGGCTGTGAGGGATTCTGAGTGTGCAGGTTGCGATCAGCGAGCAGGTCCTGAGCAGGTTTCAAGGTGGAGGTGCAGTGTGATGGGGCTGACTCCCCCCTCACTACGCTGTGATGAGCTTCCCGGTGTGAGGGCTTGGGGGAACTACAACTGGGGGCAATTACAGCCCTTGCTCACAGCCAGAGCTCCTGCCCAGCTCCCTGGCACAGCAATGCCCTGTGTTAACTCTGTTTACCACTCATTACAAACCGTGGGGGGCCTCTGTAGGGGTACGTGATGGGGGATTGGGGTTTTAAATTTTCCAGTTTTTCACTCAAAGGGAAGTCCTTCTCATGCCTTCTGCCCTGTGCCATGAACCAGAGCGGCAGGGCTCACCCTGGGGAAGCTGTGGAGGAGCCAGCAGGAGGAACCTGCTGAAACCAGAGGTAAATCATTCAAATAGAAATTCAGGTAAAAAGAGTGCGTACTTTGGGAAGGAGGAGGGGAGAAAAGAACACATGTTTCTCAAAATCTAGAGGACTTCCAAAATGGTGTTCACCCCCTTCCCTGGAACTTGCTGGTGAGTAGTTCAGCTTTGGAAACATCTGCTCCATCCTCAGATGGGATGGGTTATTCCTGCCCCTGCCCCTTTCTGTGGTCCCAGAGGGGCTCCAGGCCCCCCTCCTGCTCCTCCAAGCTGCATCTGCACCTTTGGTGGTGTTCTGAGCCAGCTCTGCCAATGGAGTGACTGATGACAGAAGGCGAGCAAGAAAGGCACACAACTGTCCCTGGACTGCAACCCCTCCTCAATGGAGGGATGGTGCCAAGGGCTGTGCCAGTCTATCTGATGGGACACAGCGAGGGGCTCTTCCACTCCGGAAACTTTGCTGCTTCTGCCCACATGTTAGGGTTTGTTTTTATTGGGATAATAGTGGGCAGTCTGGAGGTGGGGATGTGTCCAAGCAGTCTCCTTGCCACTGAAGCCTCTGCAGGACATCCCCAGGCAGGGTCAAAAGCAGCCCGCAAGTGGGAAAAAGCTCCGGTGGCAAGGGTTGCCCCTATCCCAGTGCCAGGAAAGACGCATGGGGGTGACGACGCCAGGCAGCAGCTGGGTGAAGTCGTTTTATTCAAGGCACGGTCATAGCAATAAATCACGAGAAGGTACAGACCTCTGGCACATTCCTACAGTGGGGCAGCTGAGAGCAATCAGACCAGCAGCCCGAGCTCCTGAGGATACAGTGCCACTAGCAGGCACTTGCTTCTACCCTCAGAGAGGCCACCAGCATCCCCGTGCACTGCCTGGGGCTGCCTCTGGAGCAGGCAGTGAGGGGAGCAGCTGAGCTGTAGGCAGCTCCGGGGGCACCTGGGCAGGAGGCCACAAACCCCCCAGGGTCCTTTTCGGGATTGGAAGGGAGCATCTGAGCTCAAGGCTCCCCACAGGGAACCACTCTGTGTGCTGCAGCCACTGCCCCAGCATGCAGGAGTGTGGGTGGTATGGGGACCATGGGACTGCCAGCCAGCTGAACTGAGACCCATCAGCCCCACAGGAATGTCCTAAGGGCCCCCTTGATGCTCTCACTGCTGGGCTGCCTTTTAACCTCCCCGCCAGCCCGGAACCGGGACACCAGTGCCACACCTCCTCCCAGTGGCACTACTGATGCTAACCAGTGCCACAGCTGAGCATCTGCCTTTGCACAACAGCACTCCTCATGCCAGCAGCCCTGGTGGTGGCAGAGCTGCACCTTCCTCTCTTCCCTCCCTGCACTGCCCCGGGACACTGGCAACTCTAGTTGCTCTGAAGCTAGCAGGAGAATCAGGGACAGGAAAATCAGCCCTGAGGCCAAAGCATGGCTGAGTGAGGAGCCAGCATGCCCAGGTGGGCTATGCTGGGAGAGGAGCTGAGCAGGAGAAGGATAAACCCTCATCCCCAGGGGCCACCACGGCTACTCTGGATGAGCTGGAAAACTCTGAGGATGCTGTCTGGGCAGGTGATGGTGCATTTACACTAATCACAGCAGGACTCACACTCAAGAGGCAGTGTGGCTACTGGGGGAGCATCCCACAGCTGCAGCTTGTGGACAAGGGCAGGCAAGACGTGGTGGACCAGAAGGACCTGGAAGTCCAGGTCCTGCCAGCCTCCACTTGTCCCCCCTGTTCTGTTGCATTAGAACAGAGCTATTCTGGGTCCCATGGGCAACCCCAGTGAGAGCATGAGCACGATGGGGTGCTGCCAGGGAAGAGGAGTGACAAGGAGCTGTCCTCAAAGCCATTAAACACACCCGTCTCTTGACCTCCCACTTCTCCCCAAGAGCCCAAGGGCACAGGCATAGTGCAGCAAGATGGGGGGATGGGGTGGGAGGTCGAGGAAGAGCTGGGCTTGCATCTGATGCCTGCCTTGGTGCAGGGCTGCTGGTGCTCATGTAGGGGCTCTGGTGGCAGATGTAGGGACACTCACCTCCTCCACCAAAGTACATGCATGTCAGCAGTCCCTGCTAAAACGGGCAAAGCAGGGGCAGGCAGCAGCCTGCAGCCCAGCAGCAGGGGCGGCAGCAGGACAGCTGCCTAAGCAGTGGGTGGATGCGGTGAGATGCAAGGGTTAGGGGTGGCTGTCCCCTGCCACTGAGGACCCAGAGGACAGTGTGGTGGCAGGCACATTCATCTAGGCTGTCTGGGCTGCTTCCTCATCTCAGAGGGGCCAGGTCCCTCCTGCCCCCAAAAGCATGGCCTTTCAGAGAGACCCTCTCCCTATACTGCTGCACCCTCTCTTCCCCACTGTGGGCTAGAAGAGGCAGGTGGGGACAGGGGGACACTAGGGGGCTCAGCCAGTGCAGGCAGCGGGAGGGACCATCAGAGCCTCCTGCCACTGCCCATGCAATGGGGTCTACCTCTCACACCAGTCCTACCATCCCGTGCCCCATTAGCAAGGGGGCCTCCGCCAGTGCAGGGAAGGCTCCTTCCTGCCCCATGGCACGTCGTCCGCTCTCAGCACAGTCTGTTCTCAGCTGGAGGCAGGGATGTTCACTGGTAGCGAGCCTGGCTCTCTATCACGGGGCCGCTCCTGTACTCGCCCTCCACTGTCTCCAGCTCTGTCTCGAAGCTCTGCAGCCCCCCATCCTCCCCATCCTCCGCTGGCTCCAGGTGGTTGCCCATGGTGCCATAGGACTGGTGTGCCGGAGAGGCTGCCGGTGTCAGGCTCAGCTCAGGCTCCTGCAGGACAGTGGCCACAAAGAGCTGCCCCAAGGGGCAGTGGACCATCAGGACCTAGAGGAGCAAGAGCAGGTGGCCACAGCAGGGCTGCGGAGGGGTACTCACATTGGAGTTAGGGGTGGAGGAAACACTGCTCCGCTCCACGTCATTGAAGGCGCTCTCAGACTGGTCAGACATCTGAGGAGAAGGAGGCCGTGAGGAAATCATGGTTTGGGGGGCTCAGCTTTGGCTAGGGACAGCCAGGTGCTATCTCAGATTCCCCATGGCAAGCAAGGAGGGGATGCACTGGGGTGAAGGAACAGAGTGGGTGGCTGTCTGCACTCACCTGGTAGCTGGAGGGTTTCCGTGGCTGCAGCTTCTTCAGGCAGAGGCCAAAGAAGGAGAAGACGATGCAGGAGAGGAGGACCACAAAGGTGAAGAGGGTGACAGGCCGGGTGGGACCTAGAGCACAGAGACACTGAGGCAGCACATAAGCCTCTAAGAACCTGCTGCATGTCCAGCTGAGCCCCAGGCTGGTGCCTGCTTTGGATTTTACAAGCTCCCAACCCCCTTCCCAAAATATGAGCTGGCACCTCCTTCACCTGCCAGGTCTTCAAAACACCTTCCCCCTTACCACCCTCCATGCCGTGCCTAACTCAAGGGTGACATCAGTGGCTCGTCACCCCCAAGCATCAGACACGACTCTCAGCAGAGGCACGGCACAGCCCCAAGCTCTCCCTACCAAGACGCAGGACGGAGAAGAAGAGCAGCCAGAACATGCAGAGGATGGGGGCCACCACGACCTGGCTGATGGCGGCAATGTGGAGGCGCTGGTTCAGTTTGGTGGGGATGTACACGTAGTAAATGTTGTACCGGTCAACCATGTGCTTGAGCAGCATGTAGAGCAACCCTAGAGGGAGAAGAACCATTTGGGTGGAGGGCAATGGGGACAGCCAGGACACAGGGAGGGCAGGGCAGGCCCTGGGGATGATGCCCAAGGGTGCCCTCCTATACCATGCAGGAAGCCCGCACTCCCATGCTGCTGCTGGTGGCTGGGACAGGCTGCTCTTGGCATGGCTGGGACCATGGGCATGGGATCATACTCACCAAAAGGGACAATGATGGGGCAGGTGATGCTGTAGGTCATCACAACAGAGAAGATACAGCAGGTCCAGGCGTACTCTAGTCCAAACTGGAACTGGTATGCTTGGCTCTGGGGCACAACCAACAGTGTCATTGCCGCCTCTGTCACTGCAAAGGCTGCGCTTGCCTTTGCACCCTGGCCCACAGGACTACCTCACCCCCACTAGCCCCCAAGGGGCCTGAAGAAGTCCCCACAAGCATCCCCACAGAACCACGACAGCCTGAGTTTCCAGTGAGTGCATCTCTGCTGTGCTGGGGGTCACACAGGCTCACAGGTGACCAGAGCCACATACCCGCTTGACATGGAGCCGCTCAGGCTCAGACTTGGCAAAGCAGAGGCGAGCAGTGTAGACAAGGAGGCCTGGGATGCGCAGCAGCTCCATGGCCGTCCCAATCAGGCTGGAGGTGACTACATAGTTGACAAAGAAGGCGCCATTGTCTGGGAGGAAAACGCACCTGCCCCAGGGACAGAGAGAGGTGAGACAGTGAGAGGATGCTCAGGCAGGACCTGCAAGAACTGCTGGAGTGGACAACAGGTGCTCCCGCTTGCCTGGGAAGTTTGGGAGCTTCCTGCTACTCACTGGAACTTGATTTCAGCCTCATCCAGAAAGTGGGTGTCAAAGAGCCAGCGGAAAAACAGGTCCAGGCTGGAGGGGAGAGAAGAGGAGCAGCTCAGAAAGAGGGGGAGCTACAGAGCAATGTGAGAGACACCCAGCAGGCATGTGCTTTCCTCTGCCCTCAGTGGGCAAGACCCTCTGGACCCTACACCGCCAGAGCAACCCCTTCTGCCACACGAGACCACTGTGGAGTGTGTGCTCGCCTCCTGGATGGCCAGGATTGCTGTAGCTGGGGCTATGCAGATACCTGACCAGGTCCTTTTAGGGTCTGCTGAACCCAAGCAGCAGCTGATCACTGCCACCAGCCCCCTTGGGTCAGTTGTGGCAGCCTGGTAAACTGCTCCACTCCATTCCTCTGCAGGGAAGGTTTTCATTTGTGACCATGTGTGAGTGGCTCAGCACTGCTTAAGAGTGTTTTCCTCCCCAGAGACTGCTGTGTTTGGATGGCAATGGGACCTTAGCCCTTTGGGGCTGGATTGCCAGGGCGATGGGCCTGGGTGTGATCCTGGCAACTCGTGAGCAGGAAGAGCAGCACGGCAGGGTCGTTTGTACCTGCTCAGACCCAGCGAGGGCAGGATGATAACCATGAACACCAGGAAGAAGAAGCACTTGTGCATGGTGATTTGATTTTCACTTGACCTGCAGAGAGGGGAGACAAGAAAAGAACATTACACTTTTTTGGGAAAGAGCAGCAGGTGGGGTGAGGGGCTGGGCTAGGTCTTGCTTTTCACCAAGGAGTTACTCCCTGCCTCACAAAGCTGTGTGCATTTGATCTGTGCATCCACTGGGGCCTTGCAAAGCCTCTCCCAGGCCAGAGTGTGTCACCATGAGGAATCTGCTACAGTAAAAGCTCTCGTACTCCCAGCTTCTCACCTCCTTCATCCTTGCCTTCTCCTACCATCCCTGCTGGTATAGACGCCCAACAAGAGGCAGATGGGTGTCTAGTACAAGTTCACAACCTCCTGTTTCCCCCAGAAAAAGGAAGGGAGGTGGTGACAAAGCTCCTGCAAGGACTTATCAGACCAGGCACAGGGGTTGGGGCTGATGGAGGGTCAAGACAGAGAGAGCACATTGTAGAGCTGGGCAGTTTCCTCTTCCTGAACCCATACCTCTGCTTTGGAGGGCTGGGAGCATGTCTGGGATGGCCCTGCTGCTGCCAGTCCAACATCACACTGTCCCTCTCACAAACTTCTTCAGATCCATCTTAAAACCACCTGACTTTGTCAGTAGCCTGGAAGTGTTCAGGACTGTGGGAAGCAAATGGCTCCTTTGTACATGGACTTGAGGCTCTTTCTATGGAGAGAAACACCCAGGGGGCTCTGCTCCGCTGTGGGGGTCTGCTGCTCACTGCCTGCATCCCTGCAGGTTGGGTTCCACTTCCACTGCAGTTCCTCCCATCCATGGCAGCCCTGGGGGACTGTGAGGGCCAGCCCCATTACCTTGTCCAGTGAGACTCGAAGAATGCTGAGTAGTAGACAAGGAAGGGCAAGAAGACGGAGAAGGCCCAGAGCAGCAGCGTGGGGAAAAACTGGGTGACGATAGGGTTCTGCAGGAAGAGAGATGCCAAACACTCCCTCAGCAACCCACCAGAGCACAGACATGCTGGAGATAGCACATGATGGTGCATGCAGCAGTTGGGCTGGGGCATCCCCTCCCAGAGCAGGGGCATTTGTTTCAGGAGATAAGAACTTGAGGCCAGCCAAAGGCACCACAGCCATGTTCTGAGCCCCAGTGCCCACCCAAAAGCTCACAGGTCAATGAGCAAGGAGTTGTGCTGCTGGCAGCTCCTAACATCTCCTGAGCTCTTTCCAGACCTTTCTTGTTGAATGGACAGCAACCTGCCTGCCTCCATGGACACCAGCACCAAAGCTCAGGTTTGCATAGCTGCCCCAGGGCTCTCCCACTGGAAACACAAGGAGAAGGGGACGGATACCAAGCACAGACATGACCTCATCAGTGACCTTGTTTCTCATCAATGCCCATCCTAGTGATGGCTCATCTTCCTGGGACAGTGTAGAGCTGGTGCCCTTTCCCTGCCACAGATAAGCCTGGAGATTATGACCTTTTAGGAAAATTGGCATGGATTAGGGGCTACCTTGAGGCTCTCCACAGGGTGTGTGACATTGAACATATCCATAGTGTTGACAATGATGGCTGGCGTAGTGAGGAAGAAGAGAAGGACGAACAGGGAGATATTGAGCAGGATGAATCGCACCCACCAGGATGTGCCACGGACTGATAAATTCTCCCTGTAAGAGGAAAACACAACTTGGACATGATGAGGAGGAAAAGCCCTGTGTCCTGGACCTCCCAGCATAGCTTCATGAAGCTCTGCCTCCTGCTATCTGCACCAATCATCCTGGCAGACATTGTTCTGAGTTCGCCCTCTTCTCCTCCCCACGCTGCTTTGCTGTCACATGCAGAGCCCCCTGGACCAGAGAATAGCCACAGCAAAGGTCCATACCACCAGAAGGCTTTGGAATCAGGCCTGAGAAATCAGAGTCTGGCGATCACCCCCAATCTCAGCTGGCTGAGCCCTGCCACCCTTGGGGTGATCACCCCAATCACCCCTGCTGACTTCTGCTGTGGCAACAGGAGGGATTTTCAGCCCCTGTCACCGTGGGAAAGTGTCCTACAGATATAGACACAGGTTCCCTACAGCTATATGGGCTCCTTATATCTATGGGCATAGGCTCCTTATAGGTATGCACATGGGCTTCCCCATGTCTGCCTGTTCCCCTTTCCTCCCTCCCTTCTGCCATGGGGCTTCACCAGATGATATCGCTGGGTGCAGGAGCATAGCGAACACCCCAGTGGTGTGACTTGACCACGGTGGTGACAGAGGACTGCTGGGGGTGCTTGCGGCAGTGGATGTTGCTGTAGTCCTTCAAAATCCTGCAGGAAGAGGGAGCCAGGGGTCAGGTCTCACTTCTTGTGAGACCCTTCCCGCAGCCGTAACAGGGCAGCCAACTCCACAGATGGCAGAGGCATAGAGGAGGCTGACCCATTGCCTGGCTTTGGCTGGAAAAGGTGGCAAGGTGCCCCAGTTCCCTGGCAGTGGTGGCCAACAGGCTGGGGACATCCCTACGGCCACTGCATGATAGGCACTCACACAGCTGTCATCCGCTCATCCTGGAAGGTGACGAAGGCCACGTCAAGCCGCTTGAGTGTGATGCGGTTGCGCTCTGCATTGAACTCATCTGTGAGCTTTTCCTCCAGCTCCCCGTAGTACTGCTCAGCATCCACCTGTGGGAGCAGCCAGGGCTGTGCTGCGTGCCGGGCTGGGGCAGGGGCAAGCTGCTGTGCTCTGCCTTGCCCATAGTGCAGGTGTGCAGCCTGCAGCCCTGCCCGCACCCTCCAACCTCATCAAAACCACAGAAGCGGCAGCAGAAGATGCGGGCGCAGGGATGAGTTTTGATCATGATCTTCCCCTCTTTCTGTGCCTTGGTGGTGAAGTAAAGCCGCCCCTTCATTGCTTTGCGCCTGCCAGGAAGCCGATAGGGGCGAAGGTCATTTGGGGAGCACCAGACATACAAACAGAATCCCAGGCTGGGTGCCTTGATGTGGTGGGCAGGAGCAGTACACCCACCCACAGAGGCAACACGGACATGCACACACTCACCTCTCCGCATCCAGCTTCATCAGCTTGCGCACGTCGAAGCAGAACTGGACATTGGTGACAGTGCAGCTGGGATAAGCCTCGCTGCAAGCACAGGGGCATGGTGGCACCAGGAGCCAGGCAACAGGGACAGTCCCTGCAACCTGCCTGCCACTCACCCAGCAAGGCTGTGGCACACGGCTACTCACTGGAAATGCTTGATGATAAGGGAAGGGTCTGTGATCTCCTTGGGGATGTGGGTAACCATCAGTGTCCGGGCAACCTGGGGGAAGAGAAGAGGCAGAGGGATCTGCAGGATGGGCAGGGATCTGCAGGACATGTCACTGCCACCCTGTCCACCCAGCAGTGAGCTGGGGCACCAACTGCCACCCCAGAGACCAGTCAGTACAGACCTCCTCAAAGCCCAATCCCAAACCCTGAGGACACAGCCAGACAATGCCATACCCTAGACAGGTGGATACAGCAGAGCTTCAGTCTCAAGAGACAAGACAGGAAGAGAGAGAGATTTGCCTCCAGGCTGTCACTTTATCAAGAAGCTGGTGAAAATCAGCCATACCTTTTCCTGCCAGCCCAGTTCCAGGCTGTTCCTAAAGCCCTCTGTATCTACTGGGACCAGCATTTGAGCAAAGCAAGAAGTTGTCCATCAGCACTGAACAAGGCAGGGTTGGAAGAGGGGTGGTTTCTCACCTTCTCGTTCTCTCTGTATTCCAGGTGGACAGAGTGGTGAGCCATGCAAAGGATGGTGAGGATAAAATAGATGAGGGCAAAGATGCTGTGCAGCCACAGGAGACGGTCTCTGGAAGAGAGGAAGTGGGGATCAGTGAGCACTGTGGTGAGCATGTGGCATGGGGACCAGCCTGGCACTCAGCATCTCACCCATGCCCACCCCTTCCACCCAGCAGGACCTCTCCGTGCCAGCTGTCAGACATCCACCCCAGGAACTAGAGGGGCAGCACCCAGAGTGCTGACTGAGACACTACAGAAATGAGGCCACACAGCATCCCCAAGAGCACTTCTGCCAGCACGGGGTGCAATGAGCAGTGCCACTGGGTTGGTTGCCCTGACTGTGCTCATGTAGTGCAGAGAGCTATGTGAGCTACCGTGAGTGGTGCGCTGCTCACATGGACCTGTCCCTGTCCCCAGCACGGGGCTGTAGTGAGTTCTGTGCCTAGGTGCTCTCAGCAGTGCTCACCACAGTGGCAGCACACACAGCCCCCCTGCCTGTGGGAGCACCTACTGAGTTGGGATGTTGGCGATCGTTGTCCGGCCAAAGTGGGTAGGATTGTGCCCTGCAGAGGAAGAAGAGAAGCAGAAGGTTAAGGGAACCCAGTGCAGTGTGCATGTCCATATTGCAGTTATTGGCTCTGGTCTTTGCTCCCTTCTTTGCCACCTCCTATGTCCCCACCAAGTCCCCACTGCCCTGAATTTCCCTCTTATGTTCCTCTGTCCCACAGCTGATGGTGGGCTCCTCCCCACATGGGGGCTTCTGAGAGAGGGGTTTTTTTGCCTTCTGTCCCAGAGGCACAGTGCTTGCCCAAAGGCTTGGAAGCTTGCATGGCACTCCTGAGTCATCCTGTGACTAGGGAAGCACCTACCCAGGAGGTCCCCTGAGAAGTTGACAGGCAGGATGACAGCCACAGAGAGCACGCAAACCAGCATGAGCAGGACCAGGAGGTGCCGCTGGAAGGAGAGGTAGGTGGTGGCATCGATCCCACACTTGCTCTGAATCTCCTCATCCCTGAAGAGAGGCAGGTGGGGGTGAGTGCTGGTAGTTCCTCCCCACTACCTCCCACCACGGGGACACTGGCTTGCTCCAGTCTCCCACAACCCACACCAGCTCATGACATCCTGACTGTGACACAAAGGATTTGAGCGCAGAGGGAATGAGGGACCCAAGCAGCCCTCTAGCTGCCATCTCGTTACAGGACTGGTTCGTACCAGGAGAGGTTGAAGCCCTTTTCTTTGGGATAGGATCTAGGGGCCAGGAGGCAGAGGGTGAGCTCTGCTCTCTTCAGAGTGGATGTTTTAAGAGGGCTCTCCTCTGCCGCTGGTCCCAGCAACTCCTGGTGATGGGCCACCACCTGTGGGCATCAGCTCCCCATGGGTGGGCAGCGGTGGGGCATGACCATAATGCCAAGGACACACACTTACTTCATCTGGTAGATAGAAAGGAGCCAGGAACAGAATCCCTAGAAGGAAAAAGAGTCAGGATGAGACAAGGGCAACCACCCCCACCTCCCTGGTTAGGGGCTGGGTGACAGCATATGCTGGGGACACAGGCAGAGGTGGTGCAGTGCCTATCGCCAGGGGGCTGAGCAAATGGAGGCAGTGCCCAAGGCAGCTCAGCAATGCTCAGCCCACTGGAAAAGGCAGCTGCCTCAGGAGAAGCAAGGAAAACACACTCCAAATAGCTGGTGGGAAGCTGAGCATGACCTCTCTTCCAGGTGGCAAAAGCCCTGAAGGGACCATGCGACCTTCCTGAAAGTGGTGATAAGAGAATTCCTGTGAGGGGGAACAAGGAGTCTGTTGGGGCAGGAGTATAAAGGGACAGGGAAGTCTACAAAAATCAACCAACCTGATGGCTGTCAGGTGCATGTTTTTGGCTGCAGAAGGATTTGCAGAGGAAGCTGAGGTCAAGTACTAATCCACTGTTTCAGGGGTGACTTGCTGGACCTCAGCTTCCTCTGAATATTAAGGAGCATCACTGTAACAGGCTCCTGCTTCCAGAGCTCCCTCTTCTTCCCCTTCCCTTTCCTAATATTCAATGCACTTTTTCGACCACTATCAAATGCTGAGGTGGCACTGCTGTAGAGTGCTACAGGACAGCCTAAGTTCTTGTGCACTAACTAGCTTATTCCCTGTCACTGTCTAAGCACAGAGGTTTTCTCCCCTATGCATTATTTTACATTGTACTGACACCAGAGGTCACGCAAGTTCAAGGTCCCTCTGCAGTTCTCTAGGTCTGTGCCAAATAGCACTCATCCATCTGGCCTCTTCACCACTTTCTGGAGGTTATATAGACTAATAGAATCATAAGGTTAGAAAAGACCCCTAAAATCATTAGCCATTAACTGAGCACTGCTGAGTCTACCACTAAACCATGTCCCTAAGTGCCACTCCTACATACCCTTTAAATACCTCTAGGAATGGTGATTCTATTACTTCCCTAGGCAGCCTGCTCCAATGCCTGACCACCCTTTCAGTGAAGAACTTTTTCGTAATAGCCAATATATTCCAATAACATGCCCTGGTACAATTTGAAGCCATTTAGTCCTGTGTCTTGTTACTTGGGAGAACAGACGGACCCCCACCTCACTATGACCTTGTTCTAGGTAGTTGTAGAGAGCAATAATGTCTCCCCTGAGCCTCCTTTCCCTCTGGCTAAACAACTCCAGCTCCCTCAGCTGCTCCTCATAAGGCTTGTGCTCCAGAGCCTCCACCAGCTCTGTTTATGCTGATCTTGCATAGGAGGGACACCAAGCAGACCCCTGCGGGATTCCTTTACTCTGCCCTGTGAGAGCTGGCGTTTCCTTCCTCCTCTCCATCCCTTGACTTTTGCCATGCCTGGACCTTCCCTCCTACCCTACAGCTCAGCTTCATCTGATTGAAAGCCACAGGAGGCTTTGGAGGTGCAGGCATACCCACATCCCCAACAGCTTCAGAGGGGCTAGAAACTTCTTTAGCATAGCCCAGCAGGTTCCCCTCCTATGTCCTACTCCAGGGCTCTGCTCCAGACAACCACGTCTAGGAGGTTGTCTGTGCAGACCTCAAGCTCCCTGGGGCTGTAATTTCTCAGGTTGTCCAGAAACCCTCTTGAAAAAACATCATTTATCAGCTGATTCCACATTCTCAAGGATTCCCACATGCAGGAGAGAGATTGCACACTCCAGTCAGCAGCCTGGTGTTTCATCTCAGGGTGAGTGAGAAATCCTGTGCCTGCTCCTTGGAATTTCTGATGGCAATGGAAATCTGTCAGGCTGATTTAGTGCAACCTCATCCTCCAACCTCACTGCTGGAGGGGTGTTCTGGTGCATCCCCACAGAAAAGGGCTCCTGGGCATGAACTTGTCAATCTTCTCCTCACTGTATAAAGGTACCAAAACCTCATTTAGCTCTCCTGCAACATTTTTGCCTTCTCCAGTGACTATTTTCTATCTTCAACATCTAACAGCACTGTAAACCCTCCGGCAGGTTTCCAGTTCATGATGTGCGAAGAAAAATCCAATACTTCTTTGCATCAGTCTTCACTGACAAGACCAGTCCTCAGGAATCTCTGACCCAAGAGACCAGGATAAAGGAATGTTGGAAGACAGACTTTCCCCTGGTGAAGGAGGATTGGATTAGAAAACACCTAGGCAGCCTTGACATCCACAAGTCTGTGGGCCCTGATGGGATGCATCTACGACTGCTGAGAGAGCTGGCGAACACCACATCAAGGCAGCTCATGATCATCTTTGAAAGGTCCTGGTGATCAGGAGAGGTGCCTGAGGACTGGAAGAAAGCACCATGCACTGGAACAGATTGCCCTGAGACGTTATGGAATCTCCTTCACTGGAGATATTCAAGATACAATCCTGTGCCATGTGCTCTAGGATGACTCTGCTTGAGCAAGGAGGTTGGACCAGATGACCTACTTTGGTCCCTTTCAACTCTACCCATTCTGTGATTTTGTGATTCCGGGCTTTTTATGCTCTCTACAAATTTCTCCTCAAAACTGCTCTTCTCCCCTCTTAGTGTATTTTACATCTAAACTGGCAGAGTTGAGATTTTCTTCATTTGTGAGCAGTTTGACTTTTTAAAGAATGTCTTCTTACTTCTAATAATCTCCTTTAATCTGCTCTTCAGTGCGCTGGCTTTCCCTGTAGTCTTTCTCACTTATTTTTTGATGAGCAATATACATTTGCCTAGAGAATCTGGTACAGAGCCTTTAAGCTGGCCTCCTGCCACTTGTAAGGATTTTGCTTATTTTGCTTCTTTCCTACCTAGATTTTTAAATAAGTCACGACATTTTTTCATAGTTGTACCAGTGACTGATTTTTGAGCTTTTGCTGCCAAAAAAGAAACAGGAAGAGGCAGCAAAATGTGTCCATCTGTGTTTCCAGCAAAGCCTGGAGTGGTAGAGAGAAACAAAAGATTACTTTAAAGCCCCACCGTGCTGGCAGAGGAGGACATGTGGCGTGGGGGACTTTGTCCTGAGGGGTGGGAAAGATCCCTGCAGGCATGCAGCAAGGCTCTGGCCACGCATCCAACTAGATCCCCACAGCTGCAAGGACAGCCATGCAGCTGTGAGACACTTGCCCTGACAGGAGCATCCCCTCCAAACTGCCATTCAAAACAGATGCCTCAAAGAATCCAGGACAAAAAAAAACCCCAGCTTCCAGGAATTCCCCACTGCTAAACGCTGTTGAGCAGGAGATTTAATTTCTCCCATTTAACTTCTGACCTGGGTTTCTGATGAAGAACAGGACAGGCTGGGCCAGGCCAAGTCCAGCCCAGGTTCCCACTGCCACAGCCACTGGCACTCACCACATCCTTGTTGTCGGCATCCAGAGGGCTGCTCTCTGACGGGGACTTCTCCTTCTCGCTCTGCTCTCCATAGAAAAGTGACGTCAGGCTTTGCAGTGAGGAAAGGAGCGGAGGGGTGAGGCAGAAGAGAAGCAGCAGACAGAAGAGGGTAAGCAGAAGTCTCTCCTAGGAGAACAGCCCAGAAAATGCCTCCCCCTCTCCCCACATCCTACACAGGGGCTGGAACAGTGATAACTGCTGGGCTTGGGACAAAGGGGTTGCATCTTGCTGCCTCCGCACCAACAACAAGTCTCCCCAGCTTCTTTGTGGCCCTGACCCATGATGGGCTCATGGAGATGTAGCCTTAGGTCCATTACAACGGACTGTTGAACCAGGTATTTTCTATTCCACTGTTTTCAGATGTCTCAAATGGTTTTACAGTAAAAAAGAATGTAATCAGAGCTTGCATTTTAAGTCTTGATTGCCCTTTGATCTCACTGGTGAAGGGAAATGTCATATATTCATTGCTAGACTCAGCTCTAGATTCAGAGGCCAAGAGGAGCTGGAGAGGGGAGAAGGCAGGAGAGGGACTTTAACAGAGTTTGCTCTTGTGGGCTGCCCAGCCTTGCACAGACCCCTCCTGTGTGCATCTGCCTGTGCAAAGAAAGATGCTTTGTTGCCCAAGGTGAACTATGCTAGGGCAGGCAGGCTGTTTTGGGCAGCACAGCCCACCTGGAAATATGGTCTGGATTCTACTTTTACAAGAACACTGCCTATTTTTGTGGAATTCTGCACCTAGCCAAAATGATGGGCCAGGCAAGTTGCTGTGGTGATATGAGGAACAGTGTTATTGCTGTGTGTCTCCCTCTGCCCTTCCTCCAGCCAGTCCTGCTCATCCCAAGAGACTGGAAGGAGAAGAGACAGTGGCACAGTCCCCACTCAAAAGCAGCTCTTGGGCCTTTGTCCTTCCCAGAAAACAGTGCCGTCAATGCGACCAAGTGCACTGTCACCAAATGCTAGAGGGAATGAAAGCTGGCCTGGGCTTTCCCTCTCCCTGCAGCAGATGGTGGCTGTGTCTCCATGGGAAAGGGGGGCACCAGGCCATTCCCAGTGGGAAGGAGGGATAGGAACACCTGAACTTCTCTGTGTGTCACCCCGCAGTGCTGGCCTTCCTTCCAGCCCTCTTGAAGAGGATGGAGCCATCACCTGCAGCAGCTTTGCATCCTTCTCACCTATCATTGTCCATCAGCAGTGCCAGGCGCCCGTAGTCCCAAGCCGCTTTCCGAAGACATGAGAATACCAGAAGGAGAAGCTGGAAGAAGAAGAAAAAGAAGTGTTTTGTTGCAAGGTCTCACCCCAGGGGATCTTCTCATATCCCTCCTTTCTGCTCTCTCACTCATGAGCCCAAGCTCGAGGCAAAACTGTTGCCCCAAACTGCTCCTGCTCTGTGATCTCACCACTGCTGCCCAAGTGTCCTTTGCTGCCAACCACAATGTGGGCAAAACCCTTGGACCCCTGCACTCATCCCTGTTCCCCAGTCAGCCAAGTGCACCAGTACACTCCTCCCTGTTTCCCAATCAAGCAGGTGCACGGGTGCACAGGCTGCACTTGTGTGGGGCTGTCAGTGCATGCGGGGGCTGCAGAGCCTGTAGAAATGGCACCCTCCTGGCCCACTCACCAGCCAGAGGATGAAGTTGATGGCAAGCACAGTGGGCACACCACCAAACGGCAGCCCTTCCAGGACGGTGCTGCGGGAGCGAGCGCTGAAGCACTGCTCCTCCGTGCTGTTCACCGGGGTGTCCAGGAAGATGAGCACATCCAGTGAGGTGAGGCCAGCACCATCAGGTGCTGGCTCCATCGAGTACGTGCTCTCCATCGGCGCTGTCATGGGGCCTCACCCTGCAACACAGAGGCAGGGGTGTGGGATGGAGAAGCCTTTGCTTGAAAAGGGGCCATGGCTCTTCCAGGTCCCTTCCATCAAGGGCTGAGGAGCTCACTAAGGGTAAGGAGGGGAGAGGACTGGCTAGTGACCTTGGAACTTCCCCAGTCCCAGTCTCTCTCAGGAAGAGGTTGTTGGACACAAGGCAGAGGGTGTTGCTGAAGAAATCTCACAGCTACTTCCTGCCCTTTCCCCACCCCATTAAACCCCATGCTATTTGGTTGTCTGTCATACCTGAGACAGGTCTCTCACCACCTCTACCCCTCAGTCCTGGAAGCTGGGTTGAGTCATGGCCACCCTGGTGTGGTCAGCAGGCAGGAAAGAGAAGCTGGAGCATTTGTTTGAATTTCTGAAAAAAACAGCAATGATGACATTGACAACTGGGCTGCTGGGGCTGCACTTGCTTCTCTTGCCACAGCCAGATATCTACTGCCTATGGAGTACCCCTAAGCCTGCTGTCCTCCTCCAGCATCACAACCTGTGTGACTCAGGAGTTATAGGACTTCCCTTTCATCTTTTCACCTAAGCAGAATTGCTCCTTAAAAGGTATCTTGAGCTCTTCAGAAGAGTTAGCTTCTCAAAACCCTAAATGCTGGGCTTCCTGCCATCTTCCCCAGCAGCTGATACCATAGGTTACAGTCCTCACTGGCAGGACACACTTAAAGGCCATTAACAGCCAAGACCGCGGCTTGTTTCCAGAACCTTTCCTACCACCATGCTTTAGGTAGGAGAGGATCCTCTCTAAACCTGCAGTGCATGGAACCCCGGGGAACGAGCACCCTACATCAGCCAGCATGCCAGCACCCTGCAGTCACTCAGCACCAGGCAATCCCTGCTGGAGGATGCTCAAAGCCCACATGAACAGGACGAAGGAAGAGAAGCAGGACCCACGGTTTGATTAAGCAGTGGAGAAGAATGCAAACAAAGACAGATGGGACCTCCAGGGATGTGGAGACGCAAAGCGTTTATGACAGTTTTTGCCACCAAGACCAAACAGGATCAACTCTTCTTGAACACCAAAGGAAACCTAATTGAGAGGTCCTTGAGGAACACAGAGACAGAACACAGAAAATGACTTGGCTTAGAAAGGGGATATTCCTAAACTCTACACAGATTTGCTTTTGTTAGGAAACAGTTATTTGTGCTGTGTCAGTGTGATAAATGAGAGACTACAGTAGCACCTGATTTTATATGCATGGCTGTGGTCTCAGCCTCTCTCTCTTAGACCTTGCAGTCTGCTGCTTGAGGAGTCCTGTCCTAAAGTTCACAAGGAGCCCAGACACCCCCAACCCACAGCTGACCAGAGTGGGCAGGACAAGAGTGCTGAGGCAGGAGCTGACATATGTTACACGCCTGAGAGATTTACTCTCTTTGGCCTCCTCATCCAGGGAAAGAAAAAGCTGAGGAGGAGGGAGGTTTTCAAACACAAGAGTTGACCAAAAAAAAAAAAAGAAAAAAAGGTCTGACGGCCTGGACACTGAGGTTTCCCAAGGGATTGTCAACCCAAGCTCTCTAGAGAGCTGAAGAATTTAAGAACTACTCTTGGTGCTTGCAGTTTCCAAATTAAACACACACAAAAAAGATGGTGACTTGCTATTTTCTTCATTTCTGAAGCATAAATTCCATCCCAAAGAAAAATCTCCACTGGAAGCCTAAGAGTGGCTGGGATGATTGGACCAAGGCTATGAGCCCAGAAGAGCCTGAGTCTCACCCCACTGCAATATTAGGCTGGCATCTGACTACCCGCATAGATGCCTTGAAGGGATGTCAGAAGCTGCTGAGCTATAGGCACCAAGTTCCCCAGGACATGCAGACACACGGCAGCCCCTCTTCCTGTGCATATGGTGCAACGTCATCTGAGCCATGGGCTTCAGTGTCTGCTACAGACCTGCCCATGCTGCATCTTCAGCTCTCCTTGGAGGTCCTTATCCACATACACATCCATCTGTCCAGTCTATGGTGTCTGGAGACACCACTGCCCAAGCTAGGATAGCTGAACATTAGTGTGACTCTCAAAAGAACTGCCAGGTCACTTGAAATATGCCGATCCTTCTCCAAAGGGCATCCCAGTAGACTTGGGGCCGATACTTGCACCCAGGTGTGGAGTGATGGATGGGCTGGCAAAGCCTCCCTGTAGTGCCCTCAGTCACAGCCTGTCTCCCAGCCACGGCTGGGAGTCCCGTACTTCAAGGGCCAGCATGGTCCCATCAGAAGAGACCTGTAAGAAGTGAGCGGGCTACTCTGATTGCCCTGGATTGCCTGCCTCCTGCTTGCTATCAGGGAACCACCTGGGCCACCAGGACCTCTAGCCAGGGTCTGCTCTTTGCTATGAAAATGCTCTCAATCTGTTCCTCACCATGTGCATGTCTCCCTCTCTCCCCTCCTCCTGTAAGCAGCAGAGCCATTGCCATCTGGCATTTTCAGCTGCTAAATATTTCACTGCCTTTTTGTTAACAAGGAGAGTGTGTTTCTGACCGAGGGAGCTGTTGGACCATCAGCAAATAAACAAGGAGACCCTTAGCAACCTCCAAGTCCCTTCTCCATCACCACCACTCCACTACCCAGCAGTAAGATCCTGCAGCTTGTTTCTAGGCACCGGCTTCACGCTCGTAGCAGGAACATCCTGTCAGAGATGGCAGGGTGAGGGGGGATTTTCACAAGGATCTGTACAAGTTGTGTTTCTCTGTCAAGTCCTTGTTGCTATCTCCTTCTCTCCCATATCAGATATTTTGCTCCTGGTGGCCAAAAGCAATGGGTTCCTCCTGGAGATGGTGCTAGTATCTCCTGCTCCCAGGTGTCCTGCCCAGAAACCTCAAAAATGCAAGCCTTCGCCCTTCCAGCCCAACCAGCTCATTTCTCTCCACACAGCACTGCCAGTAAAATGCCAGACTGCACAGAGAAATTTCAGGAGCAGAAGATACTTGAAGACCCAGCCCAGCTCTGTCTCCTCTCTCTAATGCACCTCCAAGTCCAAAGCAGCCGTCATGTCATGCTGAGGCCTGTAAACACAGCCTTTGCAGTGTATCACAGCTCCTCTGAACCTGATCTCAAGCCATTCTCCTGCTCTTTCGCTGGTCCTTTCATCGCCAGATAGCCACAGAAACTCACCTCCAAATACCCAAACCACTACTTTTCTAGACCATTTGTTCCAGCTAGTCCCACCTTTTATGGTGCTGCTCTCAGAAAAGCTTACACAAACCATATAGCTGCAGTGTTACCATTGAAATAACTAATGGGGGCAACCAGCTAAAAGTAAATCATGTATATGTTCTAGAACAGCATGCAGCAGAAATAGTGAGAGGAGATTTCTGCTCACGTGCACCAAAAACAGCTTAAACTCAGACCTGCAGAACATGTTCAAACTCCCTTTGGTTGGAGAAGTAAGTTTTTTGGTATACAGAATGAGAAATCACAGGGGCACTGCAGGTCACACTTAAAGTCATTGTTGAAATGCCCAAGCTAAATTTTCACATCACACAAATGAGAAAATTCAGCATTTTGCGATACTCAGTTGATGGCCCTGTGCAATAGTATCTGAAAGGTTCAACAAAACCCACAGCATCACCAAACCAGTTCCTGTTCCCTGCTATGCCACTGCAACTGTGCTCTTCCCAATCTTTAGTGGCTAAAGGAACAAATACTGTCATGAATAACAGAGCTGGATGGGTACCTTCACCTCCAGAAGGTGACAGGACAGCTTCCCATTAGTTATGTATGAGGCAGGGCCTCTAGATGCCAAGCACAGACAGATGTCCCTCAGAGCAGCCACTGTCCTAGGGAAGTGACAGCAATGGACTAGTCAAGAAACACAGGGGTGTACAGGGTTGCAGGTGAGAAAATGAAGCAATAACATAAAGGCAGAAATTTCAATATATGGTCTATTCATTATAGGTTTTAGAGGAAAGATACTAAAACAGGGCCAGAAAAAGTCAGAAATCAAGTAGAGCAATTCTTTCTCCTCTTTGTGGCCTGTGAATGCACAGTGAATGCATGAGATCTGCCACTGAAACTGATTTGCTGGATAATTTCTATGAAACATTTTCAGTGCGTGTAAGGTTTGCCTTGAATATTCAGTGCCCTCTTTGTTTTGTTGATAAATCAGCATATATTTCTTCTCTCCAGTTGGGTGGGCACTAATCCAGAGAATCAGATTTCCAATTAAAAATAAGGTATGTCTTTTATGCGAATGCAATTTTTCATAATTTGTCTTTCCCTTGAAGCATCCTGCCAGCAAACTCATTTGCTAGGGCATTCACGGACAGCTGGAGTAGAAAAACATCAAAACAGTCTTGGGAGCATTGAGATGACTAAGCTGGATTTCCCAGCATGTCTACACTCATCCAGCCTTAGCATCCCACTCTGGCACGTGTGGGATTACTGACTTCGGCTGGCCAGAGGACAGCCAGGGCATGGGGCTGCTGATGGAGCAGTCTGTGGCCACACAGAAAAGCCAGGCTGAAGACCTAGACCTAGAAAACAAGCATCTATGCTACCTGACTGCCTCTACATCCTTCTTCCATCACAAGTAGATTGTGGCCAGGCTGTGGAAGGGAAAAACAAGGACTGCTGTAACAGGGAGATCAGGTTCATGCCCTGGTGTGCACAGGACCAGGCAGGCAGGCAGGCAAACCTCCAGGATCCCACCATGCAGGACTGCAGTGACCGACCTTGCAGGACTGCAGCGACAGGAGGGCAGGTAACCTGAGCCACTGCCACTTAGCGCGGCTAACCAAGTACCTTAGGATGGGAAAAGGCTCATCAACAGCCTGCACTGAGCTCAGCACACACCCTGGCAGTTTTGGCACCACAAGGCATGCTGACCTCTCCATTCCTGTGGCTTGGTGCATGGGAGAACAGGCACACCACGGGCCACATCTGTCCCCAAGGGGTATGAGCACAGAGGGGATAGGACCAGAGACACAGCCTTCCAAAACTCCACAGAGGTCCAAGGCATTCCTCCCTGGCTCCCCCTTCAGCCTTCCCTCTTAAGATTAATGGCCTCCAGGTCCAAAAAGCAAAGAGAGGATCTGGCTGGTCATGGTCTGCGAGGTGAGCACCTGTGGGGCAGCAGCATCCCTGGGCAGAGCTCATTGACTGGTGTGAATGCTGTGCCCACACCCTGTCAGGGTATGAGACAGACAACCCACCAGCAGAAGACTCCATCCTGTCACCAGCAGGACATGGGACATACACTAGCCTGTTCTGTTAGCCTGTTGCAAATCAGATGCATCTTTCAAACAAGGAGAACCGTACCACAAGCAGCAACATGGCTTGTGGGCTATGGAGGCTGGGGTTGGTAAGGTTTGGAGGCAAAGGACTGCTCTGCAGCCACAGATGACGCCTAACAGGTAAAAAACATGTGCTCAAATACTAGTTTTGTCACTGCCAATGAAGATACGATCACTCAGAGAGGTCATGAGGACTTATGTTTCATTGATCCTACTCCATCTCACACCCATACTCACCACTCAGTGAGAAAATGAATGTGAGTGCATGAGAAGAAAAGAGAAGAGAGTGCACTGTGTAAGAAAAACCTGCTTAAAAATGGTATAGATAAACTCCATTTTCCCTACCAGTAAGCTCTGGCACTGCTCTCTCACTGAGGAGTACAAAGCCAGGCTCACTGCCAGCCAGGGCAGGAAGGCTGGGGAAAGAGCCAACCTATGAGCCCACCCAGGCCCTGGGGATGCATCCTATCCCCAATGCTTCACCATTCACAACCTGCCCTGCCAACACTGTTCATCTAAATAATGTAACCCACTAGGAGGCTGAGACTGACCCCATTTTGGGGAGGTAAACAAGTTTTTCTGCACTCAGGATTGGCAGGTTGCCACTACCTTCAGGAAATCCTGTGCAGGGTCACGCTGCCCCAGGGACTCACCTGAAACCAGTACAAACCCCTCCCCTGCTACGTAGTCCTGTGGTGGCTGCCGCATCATCCACAGCTCCCTGCCCTCTCCTTCTTCCCCAGCCCCACCATGCAGGGTGGGTTTTTGGCACTTGGACAGACTAAGTTCCATGAAGTTTTTGAACAAGAAAGCATCCCAGTCCCCAGCCTCCCTTGGGACTCTCTGCAGGACAATGATTGTGGCCTTCGAAACAGCCACCTGCATAAGCTCCTTCTCCTGCAGGGATGCTGTGGACCGAGCAGGCCAACGTTGACTTGCTGCAGTGCTCCTTGGCAGAATAAAGCCAAACCCCAGGCAACCGAGAGCGAACAGTGCTTACAGTGAGCTCTATACCCAGGGAGATTTGTTCGGGCCAGTGCGTGGGAGATGCCGTGCAGAGAGCAGCTCTGCTCCAGTGCCTCCTCCACACATGTGCGAGCCAGCGGCTGCTGGAGCCAGTGCACTGAGATTGGGAAGGAAGAATCGGAGCGGAATTTATTTATTCCACCCCCAGCCATTTTTGCCACATTTGACTAAGCTGCCAGTGCAGGTTGGCTCTAACCCATATTTGGTTTGCATTTCACTCTCCCGCTGTGCACAAAGGCCCTCACACCACACTTTGTGTGTGCAATGCACCAAGCAAACACAAGCTAATGGGGCTGCAAGCTCCCCAGAATATCATGGACCCTTGTCCTCTGATAAAACTTAAATCAACACTCTTCAGCACAAAGTAATACCCGGACCAGGACCAGCCCAAGCAGAGAGCAGGGTGCTGCTGGGCTGCTGGTAGGTGATAGCTGGGAGCAGAGAGATGGGAAAGAGGCCTTATAATTAAGATAGGAACAGACTTTTTAATAGACCTTGTAGTGACATAGTTTTAAACTGAAAGAGGGTAGATTCAGACCAGAGATAAGAATTTTCTAAGTGTGATACCAGGCTTCCCAGTGTGCACCCCTTTCATGCACAACCCAACTCCTCTCCTAGCCAGTCTCCTTCCCTCTGGGATGCAGACTGGGAAGCCCAGTATCACACTGTTTGGGCCAGGCAATTCTGGTGGCTTTGCATCCCAGTGTCCTTCCTGGCCAGGACAGCATGACACACCTGGGGATGGCAGTGACCTCACTGCTGAGTTGGTGGAGAAAGCAGGCACATTTCAAGCCCTTGTGCAGCTGCTCTCAGCTGCTGAGCTCCAGCCAGCCCTCCTCACGGCTGATGCCCATCAGCCTGCTGTGCAATGTGGAGCAAGCACACATGGTGAGCTACCAAGGGCCTGGGACTCATGCTGCTGGGCACAGCTCTGCTCCATTCCAGCCTGCTGCTGCCTGGCAGGGACCTGGGAGCGCTCTCCCACCAAGCACCCTCATCCCACAGCTTCCTAGGGGCCAATGGGCAGTGTCATGGTTATCCTGTTGATCCCCTTCTCCTGCATCCAGACGTGCACCTTCCTCCATGCTGCTGTGGGGGATGCCTTGGTGCCGGGCTGCCACCAGCCTCTCCACCCTTCACTCCTCCCCATCTTCAAGCAGTCACAACATCCTCCACAGCTGACTCTGCTGCAGAAGCAAAGAAACACTCCTGCCGTGCCCAGCTCCCCTCTCGGCAAGCACAAAAGCTTTTTCCTGAGAGCAGTGGATTACAACACTACATACACACACACACACACACAAAATATGATTTTAGAGCATCTAAAATCTAGAGCAGAGCTAGAACGTTTCTATTGCCAGTGCTTGGTGCCAAGAGGAGAGTGAGGTTTGGACTGCAGCAGGAGCCCATGAGCACAACCGCTCACTAATCCTGGCCTTGACAAGGCTTTCCTCCCACTTCTGCCCAGCTTCCAAGCAGATTTGGGTGACACCAGCTGACACCATATGACTGGGATGAATCATGCTGCCCAGGGAGCATGGGAGCTGGCAGCTCAGTGAAGGTTGCACAACCAGTGGGTTGCACAAGTGGGGATGGCCCCAGCAGCCGCTGTGCCAGTCACATCCAGCCATGCTCATTGCATCCAACTGTGCCAGAGGGAGTAACACTCAGCAGAATGGTTTGAGTCAATAGTGCATCAGAGGGAAGGGAAAGCTTTTGATGGTGTACACCATGCAGGGCAATCCTGGCGCTGCTTTTCACTGGGCAAGTGGAGGGAGCAGGTAGTCACTCTCCTCCGGTTGCTGGGGCACTCACCCAGTTGTCTCTGCAGCCCACACAGCTTTTGGGGGAGATGAATGGAAAGCTGCTGCTGCAGCCAGGAAGGAAGGCAGCTCTCCCAGGCACATGCGGAGCTGCAGACATGTGGCTCTGCAAAGCACGACTGTTTCAACCTCCTTCCAGTGTGACAGGTGCTCATGTATGGTGACAAGACTTGTCCCCATCACTTGCATCATCTCCAGGCATTCCCCTTGCCCATAACACCCAAGCACAGCTATAGTCATGTACCTGCTGCAGGGCATGGCAGAGCCAAGCAGAGCAGAGCAGGCAGCCCATCACACCCACCAGCCTGCTCTCATCTCCTCCATGGAAAGGATCTGGGGAGTCAAATGGCCCTACAGTACCAGAGATAAGAAGGAAATCACAGGACTTTTGCAACAGGAACTGGGGTTCATGATCCCCCCCCCAGTTCACATCTATCACAGGCAGGTGGCCCAGTACAGGGGATAAATGGGACACAGATGGTCAGCAAACAGACTCTGTTGTGCCAGTGCTGCAGGCTGGCACTGCCTGCATCCACTGCGCTGCTGTCCTGCCCCGCTCTGGCTATACCCACTGGCCAGCAGCTGCCCACACCAACGCAAGGGGTGTTGGGAGTGACGGACGTGATGGAGAAAAACACAAGAAATGTTTTTCTTTCCCTTCAGGCACAGAAGGAAGTGTCACATCTGGACATGTACAGTAGCCAGGCTGCGAAAGGGACAAGGCGTTGGGAGAAGAGAAGCCGTGGGCTGGGAGGCACAGCATTGCCCAGAGGATGTGAGACAGATGGCAGATTTGGCAGTGGCGTGGTCACAGAGTGACCTGCAAGCTTTTTCCGCTGCAAGAGCACACAACACAACACTGCACAGGGACTGCCAGCGCAGCCTGGCAGGTTTGCTGGGGGCTGTGCATCCTTTCAAACATGCTGCATCCCAAAGGCAGCATCAGAGATGCTTCACGGGCAATTCAGCCTTGGAAAAAGGCTGTCTAAGATCAGGGGGAAAATGGGAGGGAAGGCAGAGAGATTGTCCCTGACTTCTCTTCACAAGCTTACCTTCCCTGCACACAGGGCCACACAGCCAGGCTGGTGCTCAGGGAAGGGCTGGCAGTCCCTGCGCTGATTTGCCCACTCTGCCAGCAGCACAGGGTGCCCAGGCAGACACCCCCTGCCCTCCACATAAATACTGCTCACATGGAACAGAAAAGAATGGGAAATTAAACATGAGGCATTGCAGAAAATGGCTGCAAAAGGAACCTCCCCAGGTTCACGCCTCCTTGCCTCCCCAGGTTCATGGCTCTTTGTCCTTCCAGGACAGTTTGGACACAGCAGAGTCAGCACTACAAATACAGCTGGCTGAAGAGATTTGGGGACCCAGTGTCAGCAGGATGGTATCCCTGTCTCTGATGACCCCACCCGGCAGAGATCTGTGTCCCAGCAAGAGCCACTGCAAATCTCTCCTCAGCCCAGCAGTTATGGAGTCCCTGCCACAATTAGCAGGAATCAGACAGGCTCTGTGTCCATTTTGGAAGAGCTGTCTGGGGATGCAGCATCGATATGGAGCTGTTTGCAGAGTGGCTGGGTACCCTGGCCCAGTCCCAGACAAAGCTCCTGCTTTATGTCTGGCTTTGGATACGCTGTCTCCCTGCCTGCATCCCCACCCAGCACACCCCAACTTGCCACCGTGTACTGTGGCTCTGCACTGAGCACCGCAAGAACCTGATCCCACATTTGGCCTCTGCAGCACCAGCAAGGCATTTACTAAATGAGTGAGGGTCTCCACCTCCTCATCCAGAACGTGACTGACGTAAGGGGCAGTTTGGTGCTCACTGTGCTGCATAGCTGCCGTCCCTGCTCTGGGAAGCATCTCCCCACCTGAAAACACCTCCAGCCAGTTTGTGAAAATGCAAGGTGCAAATGCATGAGGCCTCAGCACAGCTGCCACCTCCCAGACTGGCTCCCTGGGGCAACCAGCACTTCCAGTAAAGCATGGACACATCCTGCAGTGAAATACCCATCGGCTTCCCTATTGCCAGCAGCGCACCTGTACTCACTAGAGACAAAAATCTGTGCAACCACAGATGCTATGAAGGTTCTGGCTCATCCCAACATCCTTGTGCCAACCACAGCTCTGGTGGGGTGAGCAGAGCTCTGAACAGGCAGCCCAGAGCAGTGGGCATCAACGTTTAAGTGAAGCTGAATCCCCACACTGTTGCTTTTTCCCTGGGGATACACTGATACCTGCAGGACACACTGGTCTCCAAACCCTGCCCAGATGCTTTCCATGCTTCTCCTGGCAGCACAGGTCTGTCACGGGGCACATGAATGTCATGCTGGAAGGAGGGGACCAAGAAATAACAAAAGCCAGGTGTGAGGAGCCACAGGAGGACACTGGAAAGGCTCCTCCTAACGCTCATCATGTCACAGAGAGACCCAGCACTGAATGAGCTGCAGGACCAGACTGAACCCAAGAGCTCCAACAGTGCTGCTGCTGCTGTGCAGAGCACCAGGCTGGCCACACACAGGACATGGCCACAAAACCCAGCTACCTGGCTTAGCTCTGTTCAGTCAGGTGGGAGATACCTGCTGACACACTCTCCCTGCTTTCTACCTCTCAAACAAGGTGAGCTCTGAGGAACAGAGAGCCTTCCCCAGCATGTTCAGGGAGCACACAACCAGCCTGCAGCACTGAGAGCAGGACTGGAGCTAAGGGTTGGCAGGGTCCCGTCAAATGCAGCTCTTCTGCTGCCCCAGGGAATGGGGAGCACACAGCACTGGCACGGAGGGCTCCATGAATGTGGAGTGGCATCTCTTCTCTGCTGAAACAAACTGCAACATGCCTTTTAAGAGGGCTGGAAATCCACCTTCTCATTATGGAGGGAAAGAAACCCCTGAAGTTTAACTCTGTGCAGGGACTGTTCAAATAAACAGCTGATCCTTCAGACGTAGCTGCCAGGATGAAGGAACCCTGAAGCCTGGAGCACACATAAAGCTACAGTCATCAAAGTGCATGCACGTACCTAAGACAAGACTTAGGGCATGGTCATCGTTTCTTTAAGTTCTATTACTAAAGTTTTCCACAGCTAGCTTTTCCCAGCCTAATGTGTGGGATATCAGAGGACTGTATTTGCAAAGACATCCATCCTCTGACTCCTGAAATGACTGAACAAAACATGAAAGTCTTTAAATTGCACAATTCTCAGGAGGATACACAGCCGCTACCGCAATTATTATCAATATTCCCTTTGTTTGGGGATTCTTTGTTTTTAAAGAAGGAAGAAATTGATGAAATTTCATGAAAGAAAACATTAGAAATTAAAAACTTGGATAAAAGAAAATTAAGCTTGATTAAAACCTCCCAACAGAAAAATCAAATGAAACTGCTTGATGAGAAGATTAGCAGCTGTAATATGAAAGGAAAAAGCAATAAAGAGGACTTGGAACCAGAACAAATAAAAGAATTATGACTCTTGGAAACATATACCTTACTGAAAAGTAATCAGATTTTGTCTGAACTAAAAACTTTTTAAATTAAAAAGACAGCCAATTTAAAACTGGAAGTTCTTGAAACCTACATGATAAGACCTCAGATCCCTCTCAGTGAAAAATAAGTCACTAGAAATCCATGCAGTATGTCCTTGCTGCCACATCTGCTCAGTGGCTGAGCACCTGGAGCTAAAGCCTGATGAACTGCAAAAGTGGCTCTGACAGCAGCAACCTTTTTTGAAAGTAGAGGGGAAAAAATGTTTCCATTAACTTAGTACACTGATTAGTTTAGTAAAAGTTCTGGAAAATCACTGGAGGTTAATGCAAGAAAGCCTGGTTCCCTTTCAAAGCCTAATGAAGATGAACTGTGAGAGGATAATCTCTACTAGTTCTGAATTCTTAAATGTCAAAAATAATCAGGTTATATCACTGGCTATATTTTGTATCTCCTATAATAAAATTTTGTTCCTATGATATAGTATAGCAGTATAGTATTGTTGAATTCATTACATATATAAATAATGTCTTCATCAATTTATTCTCTTTTCTTTTGTGGACTCATACATTTTAAGCAGTTTTATTTAACCAACTAGGAATCACCTTTCAAATGCTCACATTCTGCATTTTCAATTGGACTTCATTTTCCACTGAAATACAGCTGGACCAAATTTGTAATAAATAATTGACATCTAGTAAGAAATGCATCATTCACCATTTTGTAATGCAAGAAATATAGACATTAAGTATCTAAAAAACCATATGTTAGCTATAAACCCACTCACTTAAGCACAGTGCAGCCTCCTGCTCAGCCCTAAACACCACATCATGCTCATCACTGAGAATCAACTTGTCCTTAGGAAAAGAGCAGAAGTGTACAAACATAGTGAGATTAAAAACAGGTACTTAGGTTCTTAGTTTGTGGCTTTCTGATCATTAATTTAAGTCCTGACTTTCGTCCATCCATCCTATTCAGCAGCAGGTTAAGAGCCAAACAAGACACAGTCCAAGGTTACTCTGAAGTCTATAAAGTTTGGTTCGTTTTTCTGTCCTCTTTGCCAAGATATTTCCACATAGTTCTGCCCTCCCCAAGAAAAGCAGCCCAGAAACACAATGAACAGTGCACGTCCCCAGGCTGGAGCCCGCAACTCCTGTCAGTCTCCTAGTCTTGTAGAGTCCTCCAGACGCTGCTTACAGACAAAGGGAAGCTAGGCAAACTTCAGCTTCTGGTCATTTCTCTAATGCTGCCTTGGGGATTACCCCATGGTGACTGAATTTGTCAGAAGACAGGACAAATAAGCTCAGAGGCACTGAGGCTGAAGGGAGGTCATGTAGTCCTGCCTCCCTTCTCAAAGTAGGGTCAGCTAGAAGAGGTTCCTCAGGGCAGTGTCCAGGCAGGTTTTGAATATCTCAAAGTATGAACACTCTGCTCCAAACCACAGCCATGCCAAGAAGACCATCCCAACCTGCTGCTGGAACCAGATCCTCCAAGCCGGGTGTGTCCCATTACTAGAGGCTGTCCCAGTGCTGGCTGGGATCCTAGCTGCACAGGGGCCTGTGGTCCATGGCCAGCCACTTCCACACCTCAAGAGTCACTTCCCAGCTTGCCCACCCTCACATGATCTCAACACCTCAGCCTGTGCCACGTCCTGGTGTGTCCTCCCAGTGTGGACCACCCTGCTGCATGGGTAGCACAGCAAGAGGATTCCTCTGGCAGGGTCACCTTGGTTTGGCCAATGCAGAGGCCCCAGACCCTGCCTCAGGATACCACAGGCTCACTTTGGGCAACAGCTGGGAGCCACTCCCCAGCTACATTTCCAAAACTGTTGTTTGCCCTAACTTCCGTACCTCTAGCTTCTCTGAATTTTGGTCTCCTCTTGCCCATCCAACACAGCACTAATTAAGGGGCTCATTGTCTCAATCTCCATCACCTCCTGCCCCAGCTGTCTCCTACCACCAACTCCCAGCTAATAACAAAGTGTTCTCCAGTGAAGCAGGGCCAGAGCACTTTCCCATCTCTGTTAGAGGAACTCAAAATTACATGATGACATATTTTTCCACCTCTCACAAGCTGCCTTTTAGCACTCGGGGGTGCAGTGGAGCTTGTCCTGTTCAGATCCTGCCTTCCTCTCTGTTCACACACAAATCTGCGGATGACAGGACACAAGACTTTGGTGCTGGGGAGAGGGGAATCAGGTCACCCAAAGTTTTCACATGCTCCCACTGAATAGGAGCACTGAATCTCTCTGCTCTGGTACTCCATTTTAAACACATCTCTATTTAAGATCAAACTATGACTGCAAGGAGCCCTCCTTGGTCAAAATGGTAACCCCAGCTTCTCATGGGGACTCTGCTTGGAACTACACAACTGATTCCAGTGTTGAAATGCTTCTATACAATGGTGTTCATGCTCCTCAGAGGCTGGACAATTTTATGCTAGGTGAGGGTGACACAGGGACCAGGGCAGCAGGCTGAGAGAGGTAAGCCCGTGCTCCCCTCCAAGCAACTCTGCAGAGAGACCCAAGGGGATCTGCTGTGCCCTTTCTCACCCATTAACCAGCAACAATAGTGCCCCGCGTCATGGGAAGGGCTGTGCACCGCTCTCTCTCCGTCCCATTGTTGCTGTAATAGTGTGAGCAAACTGCTGACATTGTCCCCACCTAATAACAAGGTGTGATCACAGCCTAATTACTAGTCTCAGACACATTTGAAGCAGTAACTTCAAACAAGCTTTGAAAGGATATTTAGGCACCTTAAAGTGCAGGTAGATGCCAAGTGGGATCTTTTAAAGCTTTAAGTTCTCTTGTGTTTGAGTATGACAGCTGGTTAGGGACTGAATGTGTTCAAGCCACAGCTGAAGAAAATTAGGACTGGAGCTGCTGCTCGTGAAATAATCTCAAAGCAAACCCACTTTTGCTCTGAGCACAGTGCATCAGCAATTCAACGTTTTCTTCAAACTTAGGGCTAAGCACACAAAATATATTTACAGCACCTAATGTAAGTAAGAAACTCAGGAGTGACAACAGTACAAGGCTTTGGTGTTTGTAGGACTCGTGGAGGAGTCAGCATTTGCACAGCACACTGATGTTTGCCTAGGAGTTTAGTTGATTGATTAGTTTAATATCAACTGAATTCACTTGTGGGTGTTAGAAACATTTCTCCCTCTTCTTGGTGCTTTCGAAAAGCTCCCAAAGTCTCTTAAGACGAGAGTATTTCCTACGAGAAATATTTTAAAGCAGAGATTCTCATCCTTTTACAACTCTGCAGATGCAGGCTCTGAAGCTGTGCTGAAATCTGCCTTATGTTCCTGTGAGACAGAAGTCTCTGCATGGAAGCAGGACAGTATTTACCTGCAAGTGCCTACGCACACCCCTGATCAGCATCCCCAGCAATCACTGCTATTTCTGTCCTGCACGGGACCACCCTATGCTTACCATTGTCAGCAGCCACCAAACCAGAGATGAAATAGTTAACCTTAGGGAAAGCTTTGAAGAGGAGAGTCGTTACAGAGAGATTCAAATGTTATCCTTATAAAAAAAAAAAGAAAGAGCTGAAAGGCATTGGAATGGAGTTTCAGGAGCCAGGATGGAGCCACGGGAAAAAGGCAGAGGTTTAAGCTCACAGGGAAGCCGGAAAAGCCCATATGTGCTATGGAGTCAGAGGCTGCAGGGGTGCTGGTGGCCTCCTTGCTTTTATTTATTACTTATTTGTTTGCCAGTGGCTCTTTGCCAGGATACTTTCGACAAATCCTTCCTGAAGGAGCTGCTTCTGCTTCCCTCTCCATCTGTTGCCCAGCCTTGACCACCACTTTGCAGGGCAGCAGGGAAGGCAGCGAGGCCAAGGCCCTGGTCTGGTATCAGAGTCAGTCTTTCTGCTTCCTATTTTTTCCACTTTCTCCCCTCTCCCCTCTGAATAAATACTGCAAACCACTACAACAGCTCTTTTTCTCCCAAACAGCATATTTTGTTGTCTCTGTTCTGCTCAGACAGGCAGCCTGACTGGTCATACAGAATTGTAAATATCCAACATGGAGCAAAGTGCTTTCTCATATCTTGTTTCCCCACCCAGTTTTCCTTTCACACCCTGCTCCCCCCCAAACTCTCTGAAAGGGGAAAAGGCTGGCATGTACATCAGTCTTGGAGACGGTGGCTAAACAGTTAAAAGGAAAAAGATGTTAATGCAGAAATAACATCTGTCAGCCAGACAAAGGTCTCTCTCTCTCTTTCTCCTGGATAACACTCCTTCTGTTCAGGAGGTTTCTGAATAGCAAACCCACTGTGCAGCACTGCTGGTACTAGTGAGAATGGGGAAGCAAGCAAGGGAGAAGGCAGGGCCTTCATCCATGGACAAATCTGGATACAGTCGTAAACTGGGGGAGAGCAGCTTGGCCAGAGCATTAGATCACCCTGACCTACCAGCCCTCTCAAAATCATCAGTATAACAAAACTGGAGGGGGAAATGGGGAGAGGTTCCTCCTCCTTCCCCTGCCAGCACAAAGCACATCTAACACCCTCAGGTGTAGCTCCCAGAAGGAGGATTCTGTGGCCAGGATGACGTGGGGGCCGAGCACAAGCCATGACATGACACAGCGGTGGGGTGACATTTTATCTCACATCACCGGCCAGTGGCGCAGGCCAGTGCATGTGCACTGGGAGAGGAGACTGAGGGGCTGGGGCTCCTTGCTTCTGCCACCAACTTGTTCCAGCAGCCCAGGGAAGCCCCTGTGCCTTGCTGGGCCTCAGCCACCCATCAGGCAGGCAGACACAAGCATTAGTTACAAACACTTTGGTACACGGTCCAAGATGAAGGCGGGCAAACAGTGTCTAAAAAGAGCCAAGTACCCAGAAATCTCCCACAACACCGACCCAAACCCGTCCGTGCCTCCCGGACCCGCAGAACGGCCCTGGCGAGCTGTTCCAGGGCTGCCCGAGGGGATGCTGGCTTACCCGCCCGATGAGCATCCCCCGCCGCAGTCGCACCCGGCAGGCGCAGCTCGGCGTGGGCGGGCCGGGGTCAGTCCCACGCGAGTTTACTCCCCACCCCAACCACCGCACCGCCAGGTCGCGCCCCCAGGTCCGTCCTGCAGCCCAGGGGCACCCCGGTCCCACTCGCTGGAGCGCCGCTGCCCGCCGGGCCCCCAGCCCGCTGCCGA
>VZTF01007680.1:12078-39815 GCA_013397755.1 Cnemophilus loriae
TCCTTTCCTTTCCTTTCCTTTCCTTTCCTTTCCTTTCCTTTCCTCTTCCCTCTTTCCCTTCCCCATGGGTTTTGTTGGGACAGAGGGCACTTGAGGGGTATAAACAGAGGCACAAACCCAAACCTGACCCTAAACGCCACGAGCAGCCCCAAACCCCTCCCAGGACCCCACTGCCTTGTCCTCCCTCCCCCTCCTCTCCCCACCCCACCCCGGGGTTGTTTTCTCCTCACGCCGTAACTGAGGCGATGCTGAGGCTTTCAACACAGCACAGGAATTATAAATGCCGAGATCAGAAGGAAAGGAGGCAGGGAAAAAGCAGGCTCCGGTTTTCTCCCTCCTCGTGTCAGGTGAGATGAGTCATTTCTGCCACAAGACATCCAAGAGGAGTCTTTTAAGGATGCAGAAAAAGCAGAACACGTGGATGAAAGGCTGTTAAGAGCAGAGGGTTGCAATTAAAAATGTTTCTGTATCACTACCGCGGAGCTCTGCTGAAACCACGGGGGATTTTCAGCCTCGCTCACAAATCTAAAATTCTATTTTAGGGATAGAATAGAGCTCCTTAACCAGGAAAACTACCTGGGAAAGCGGAGCAAAACCGTCGGATTCCCGAGCCAGATGGAGCCGCTTTGCCCCGATCAATCATTGTCTGGTTTTATCCTCAAATGACCCCCGGAAAAAAAAAAAAAAATCCCTGCTGGAAAGGGAGCAGGAATCTCGTGCTCAGCACTCGGCATTCGCATCCTTCCCCCGGCTCGGGGATTTTGGAAGGAGCCGTGAACGTTTCCAATGGCAACGGCGAAATGTCCCATCAGAGTCAGCTGTTGATTGTTCTCCCAGCACCGAGCTGACAGGCTGGCGATGATCGCAGGAATTAAAATCCCGTTATATCCCTGATTTCCATCCCTGCTCCCCACGGGACCCTGTGGTGACCATCTGGGCAGGGCCTGCAAATCTCTCTCTTTTTTTAAACTGCTTTCTGTTTGTTTTCCAGCCAGGATGGGGTTTGATTTCAGCTCTCCTGCTCCACTTGCAGCTCGCTTCCCTCCGCCAGCCCGAGGCCGCGTCCTCCCAAAATGCTAAAAACAGGGAGCAAAGGCACCGCTGGAAACAGGGCTGGATGTGGAACACGGCAAGGGATGTTCCAAAAAACCCGGCCTGAAGGGGCTCAGACCAGCCCTGGACTCTGCTCCCACGCAGGGGCTCATCCCACAAATATTCCTGGGTGGGAATGGGGGGAATCAGGCTCTGCTCCCAGGGAACAGGGACAGGAGGAGGGGGAACGGCCTCAGGCTGGGCCAGGGGAGGCTCAGGGTGGACACCAGCAGGAATTTCCTCATGGAAAGGGAGGTCAGGCCTTGGCAGGGGCTGCCCAGGGAGGTTTGGAGTCCCCGTCTCTGGAGGTGTCCCAGGAATTCCTGGATGTGGCACTCAGAGCTCTGGGCTGGGGACAGGATGGGGATCAGGCACAGCTTGGACTTGGTGACCTTGGAGGGCTTTTCCAACCTCAGTGATCTTGGAATTCTATTTATTTTTATTATATCTTTATGGACTATTTTATATTTTATTCATGTATTATACAGTATAGATATGTTATACACTTATACATTTATTATTATTATTATTATTATTATTAATTTTATATGTATGATACCTTATAATTATGTTCTTTGTAGCAGTATGCTGTAAGAAATACAGCATTAATAATATAATATATAATATATAATATATATTATATATAATATACNCTAAGCTGCTGTTTGAAGTTTTAGTACTCATTTACAAAACAAACATTTGGGTAGCCCATGCACTCATCTATATATATTTACACATATATATGTATATATATATAAATATATATGTCTATATTACATAGTATTATTATAAAATATAAAACACAATATGAAATATGAATATATAATTTTATGTTGTATAGAATTATTATAAAATATACAGTACGGATATAGAAATTTATATTATATAGTATAATTACAAAATATAAAATATAGTATATAATATAAATATACAAATTTATGTTATAAATGTGCCATTTTATCTGTAAAATACCCCTATATTTGTATGTTTGATGTCTGATCCAGTGCATGAGCTGCAAACTAAAAGCCAATTTTACAATTCCCGACTCGGATTCTCCACCGGATCCCCTTCCCTGGCCATGCCAATCTCCCGTTTTTCCCTTCAATCAGCCCTGCAGCGTCGCTGGAGCCCCCAGGCTTTGTTAATCCCAGCCTGGGCCCAGCCTGGCAGATCTGGCCAGGATCCAAAGCCTGGATCCCTTCCCTGGGGTGTTCAGCGGCCTCGGTGCAGGTTTGTGCTCACAGCCCCGAAATCCATCGATCCCATGGACTGAGCCACTCCTGACTCCGAGGAAAAACCTGCTCCTGCCCCAGCACGGGGCTGGGAAAAAAGGAAAACAGGGGGAAAAAAGAGAATCCAAGGAGAAAAGAGTTTATTCCTACCGACAATCTCCTGCAGAAGTGTCGGGGTGTGGGGAGCTCGTGGAACGGTGCTGGAACCACATTTGGATGGGATTTCCTTGGGGAAGCTGAGTATCAGCAAAGCTGACCTTTTGTGGGGAGTTTCTGCATTCCTTAGACCTTCAAACCCATCAGCCAAACCCTCTCCAGAATCCCAGGCCTTCCCAAGGTCAGGGAAAGAAAAATTCCTCTCGATTTTCCAGCGAGCAGCGCTGTGGCCGGGATTTAAACGTTTTTGCCTCGTTTGCCACCTCAAGATTCAACCAGTGGGCCTGAGAAAACCCAACCCAATCCATTTCTTCTTAATTATTATTTTGATTTTTAAAAGCAAGCCACCTCAAGATTCAACCAGTGGACCTTATAAAACTTAATCCAATTCTTTTTTTTTTTTTAATTATTATTTTGATTTTTAAAAGCAAGCCCATATTCCAGGGGTTGCTAAGCCCAAAAACCTCGGGATGGACCGGCAGAATTTTGTTTCCAGCCACCAAAAAAAAGGAGCAGCAGGGTCATAGAGCCACTGAGCCACTTCATCAGCCCTCGGTGACCGCTGGAGGTGAGCTGATGATGTTTTGGCTGAATTAATTCGCTTCCAGCAAGGAGTTAATCCTTTTTCCTTGGCCGAGGGGAGACAACCGCTCTTGTTTTCAGAGCACTCAGGATAATCCCCAGGCTTCCCCGGGTTATCGGCGGCACAAAAGTGACAAGCGGCGCTCAGGGATGAAGTGGCCGCGGGAATTTCTGCTTTTCAAGGGTTTCAAGTGTTGGAGTTGCCACAAATCGGGGCCGGGAAGAGCCCGGATTAAAGCCGCAGCCGTGGGTGGGTGAGCAGCGGTGTCTGCCTTACACAAGGGGATTAAACTCGAGATTAAGGCTCGGATTCTCCTAAATGATTTCTGCTTTTGGATGGCTCCGGTCATGACTTGGCACGGGTTTGTGCCGGCTGGAAAATCAGCCGTGCTCCCAGGTAATTCCAGGTGGGAGCAGGAATTCCAGACTCAAAATGAAAAGCCATTTTTCGGCTGTTAGTCCTGCTTATGCTTTACCTTCTTTCCCTGCCTAATTAGGCCAATTAACAGGAAAATGCACTTCAGAGCTGTGCTGTGAGGTGTCTGGGAAATGCTTGAGCAGCACAAAGCGAGCTCCCATTATTGCACCAACCCTGCTCCCTGTGGGATCCCATCCTTGCTCCACCTGGAATCCCATCCTGCTCCTTGTAGGACCCCATTCCTGCTCCCATCCCTGCTCCTTGTAGGATCCCATCCGTGATCCCATCCCTGCTCCTTGTGGGATCCCATCCCTGCTCCATGTGGGATCCCATCCCTTCTCCTTGTGGATCCCATCCCTGCTCCATGTGGGATCCCAACCCTGATCCCATCCCTGCTCCCTGTGGGATCCCATCCTTGATCCCATCCCTTCTCCACGTGGCATCCCATCCCTGATCCCACCCTGGCTCCATGTGAGATCTCATCCCTGCTCCATGTGGGCTCCCATCCCTGCTCCCAGAGAGCCCAGCCGGGGAGGTTCAGGACAGATTTCCAAGCAAAACCCTTTTCCCAGCCTGGGGATCTGTTCCAAATGCAAACTGTACCTCGGAGCCACGGATTTGCTTTTCCTGCCCCCACCCAGCCCTCGGGAGGAGCAGGGCCATGCCAGGCTGGGCCGTGCCAGGCTGGGATGGGCCAGGCTGGGCCGTGCCAGGCTGGGCTGGGCCATGCTGGGATATGCCAGGCTGGGCTGTGCCAGGCTGGGCTGTGCCAGGCTGGGATGTGCCAGGCTGGCTGTGCCAGACCGGGATGGGCCGGGCCAGGCTGGGATGGGCCCACAGGACTCTGCTCCCCCTGGTGCTCACGGACATCCCAAACATTCCAGGTCCCGCTGATGTCCCCAAAGCCAGGCCTTGGCGCTGTCACCCATCCCAGGCAGTGGCGGGGCTGCCTTTCAGCCGTGCCATGTGCACAGCGATTCCCAGAGCAGCAGCAGCAGAGACTTTCCTGGATTTAATCACAGCTTTAAAGTGATTTCAGCCCCAAATTTAGGATTTGTTTTAATCACACCCCCTCTGCTTCTTGCTGCGAGCAGGAATTGGAGTTTTAATGGTCCAACAAGGAAGTTCAGCCTGGTTTGAAACACTTGGCCCTCCCTCTGGCCGTGCCCTGAGAGAGGCAGGGCTGTGACACGGATCGAGGCAGGGCTGTGACAAGGATCGGGGCAGGGCTGTGACATGGATCAGGACAGGGCTGTGACAGGGATCGAGACAGGGCTGTGACAGGGATCGGGACAGGACAGGGCTGTGCCCTGAGCAAGGCAGGGCTGTGACAGGGATCAAGGCAGGGCTGTGACAGGGACCGAGACACGGCTGTGACATGGATCAGGACAGGGCTGTGACAGGGATCGAGACAGGGCTGTGACAGGGATCGGGACAGGACAGGGCTGTGCCCTGAGCAAGGCAGGGCTGTGACAGGGATCAAGGCAGGGCTGTGACAGGGACCGAGACACGGCTGTGACATGGATCAGGACAGGGCTGTGACAGGAATAGAGGCAGGGCTGTGACAAGAATAGAGGCAGGGCTGTGACAGAAATGACCAGCGCTGGCCCCTGCTGCCCCTGGAACACACACAGGCTCCTTTTCAGCCCAGGATTTGAAAGAACCCGGGGGTTGAGCCCAGCCCACGCTCACAGTTCACGGCGAGTTCACTCTGCTGCAGCCCCACAGCCCCACATGGCACTGAGAGCATTCCCAATAAATCCGCACGGATTTTGGGCACAGCCTCCAAACCAGAGGATCTGAACTCAGAACACCCCAGGACAGGGCATTTCACACCCTGAACTGAGCCCCTACAATCCCTTTACAGCTGAGTCCCTACAAACCCTTTACGTGGAGTGAAAGCTCTGCCCCCCCCAAAGCAGCCTCTCCACCCAACCCCACTGGGGTTTGGCACTGCCCCTGTGGATCTCGTCCCTGTGGGCTGTGCCACCCCCTCTGTCCCTGTCTGACCCACAGGATCACACTGGGATAAATGGGAGTGGTGGGTGTGCAATTCCATCGTATCCCATCTCTGAAGAGGCTTGGGTGAAGTGAGAGCTGGGGGTGCTCACCTGGAGAGGAGAAGGCTCCAGGGAGAGGTCAGAGCCCCTGCCAGGGCCTAAAGGGGCTCCAGGAGAGCTGCAGAGGGACTGGGGACAAGGCATGGAGGGACAGGACACAGGGAATGGCTTCCCACTGCCAGAGGGCAGGGATGGATGGGATATTGGGAAGGAATTGTTCCCTGGGAGGGTGGGGAGGGGCTGGGATGGAATTCCCAGAGCAGCTGGGGCTGCCCCTGGATCCCTGGCAGTGTCCCAGGCCAGGCTGGACGGGGCTGGGAGCAGCCTGGGACAGTGGGAGGTGTCCCTGCCCATGGCAGGGGTGGCACTGGATGAGTTTTGAGGTCTCTTCCCACCCAAACCATTCCCTAATTCCATGATTCTGTGGAAGGTGGATACAGACACCTGTGTGTGCACAGGAATGAGCAATTCCATCACCAGCACTCCCCTGCCAGCTGTTCAGAGCAAGATGCTGAACGTGGTAACTCCTCCCCACCAGGCTGATTCTGTCCAGCCAGGGGTAAAATCCTGCAGGATCTCAGTGAGCAGGACACAGGCAGAGCGATCCCAGCGGCAGGGATCACATTCCAGCGGTGTCACTCCGAGCTGCTCTGCCTGAGGTTGATCTGAAAGCTGCCAACTCAGCGTTTCCCCAGAATATCCCGACACTGCTTCCCTTAAAGGCCCCGTTCCGTTCCTGGAGCTCCATGAGAGTTCCGCTTTTCTTTAACAGCCCCAGCGCCGAGAAAACTCGACCCTAAATCCTCAGAACCCATGAGAGAAAACGCCAACAAGTAAATAAATAATCACCGCTAAATCCTAAACTGCTTCATGCTTAAAACCTCGCAGCTTCCAAACCATTTCCAGGAGTTCTGGAGCTCGGCTTTATTTTTTTCCTTCATTTCTTTCCCCCTCATCCGAAGCCCGCCAGTTGTTTGGAAACACGGGTTTGATGTTGGGAAGGGGGTGCTGGGAGGGGAGGGAGCGCTGCTGACACAACCCAGGGCGAGAAGCACTGATTCACAAACCCGAGGCACATGAATATGATAATGCTGAACCGGGGGAATGAATTCATCCTCCTGCAGCCTCCCGCTGCCAGAAAGGCTCCAACACCACCCGGGGGCTGAGCAGCCACAACAACGCCAGGGTGGATTTTGGGAGAGGAAATGAAAGCAAAGAATCAGCTCCCCAAAAAGGCTTGAACGACCTCCGGCAGCAGCGCCTGCCCCGGCAGGATCCCACTGCCATTCCCGGGGAGGGAGGCGCGCCTGGGAATTCCCCTCCTGCTGCTGCCGGCGGGGATGGGTTGGGAATGCTGGAACCTCCCCGGGAAATGTCTGTTCTGGGGTCACAGCTTAAAAACCTCTTTACTGAGCCAAATGCCCCCAAAGCTGCAGAGCTCGGAGCTCTCCAGGATTCCTCGCTCAGCTCCTGTTAATCCATCATCCCCCTCTTCCCAATTTCCAGCCCTGTGACCCCTCTCCTGTCCCTTCTCTAGGACATCTCCCCACTCCTGCCTTTCCCGCTGCCTCCCCAGCCCCTTCTCTTTTCCAGCAACAACGCTGCTTTTCCCCAAAACACAGCAAATTCCAGAAAAACGGCCCCGTGCTTCCCAGCATCGGCACTGAAATGATCCAACGGCGCATTAAACAAATATTCCCTGTCCTCTAATGTCCATTAGGTTTCTTGGCATTGCCACATAAATCAAAGGATTCTCTTTATTCCAGCTTATTCTCCACTTCAAAAAAATGATGCTGCACTTTTTAAGATGATTTCTTTTCGCTGGGGGAGAAAAAAATAGCCAAGTTCTGGGGAGGTGGGGTAAAAAATATCCCCCATTCCCATTTTATCCTGGAGCTGAAGCTCCAGGGTCACATCGTTAAAATGAGCACTGGGAAAATCATCGGTGTCCAAGGCCAGGTTGGACGGAACAGCCTGGGATAGTGGAAGGTGTCCCTGCCCATCCACGAAAAGGGCTTTTAAGGACCATTCCAAGCCAAACCATTCCATGGTTCTGTGATACCTCCCTTGGAGTTCTGGATCACCAAAGAATTTATGGTAGGAAATCTGCAATTCTGATAATTTCCGATGGGACAAAGCCCCCGAACTGTTGGCCAAGGAATGCTGCTCCCAGCTGGAAGTGTGGTGTCCTAATTGGTTTTTTCCCTGCATCTGATTCACTGATTTCTAAACTTTTTATCAAAGTTTTCTCCATTTCCTTTAGTTTGTTTTTAAAGCCCTTCAACCACCGTCAGTACCAAGGAAAATCTAGGAAAACAAACAATGAAGAAAAAAAGTCAAAAATCCTCACAGAACAACTTTTCGTGCTGGGTCAGGTCCCAGAAGCTTCAGTTTTATATTATTTATCCCTCACAATCATTTCTCATTAAACTCGATCTTCTCTTTCAGAGGTCCTCACAGCTACCAAGAAAATTTCTATTTTATTTTCTGTTTTTTTTAATGCTGTCATTTAACCCAGACAAGGGTGTGAGGTTCTTTCTGTCAGTTCAGGATTTCCAGGTTAAAAAAAAAACCTTCAGGGACCTTTTTACCTGCCGAACATCCCTCTGTTCCAGTGGCATGGGGTTGAATCCAGTGGGGATGAATAAATTCAGGAAATGATGATTCCACACCTGTGAGGACCACATCAGCTTTGTCAAACAAGAATTTCTTAGAGACTTAAATATTAAGAATTTGATTTTTTTTTCCCCCAGCTGGGCTCTACAAGTTTGATTCTGAGCCTGAAACCAAGTTACTGTCATTGGAAGGGTGACTGTCACCTCCCTGCCACCGTGGCTTGGCCCCGTGCCCACCTCGTTCGATGATTTGCTAAAAATGAAGCCCCAAGGTGCCGGGCTGAGCTGCCAAAATGCAGAGCCTGGAGCAGGACAGGCAGTGGGGACAAAATCGCCCAGCTCTGGGGGCTGGGGGAGGAGGGGTTTGTATCTCAGGAGCAGCTGCTGGGGTGGGTGTCACCTTGGTGTCACCTTGGTGTCACCTGTCCTGGCAAATGGGGATGGGGACAGGGACCAGCACCATCATCTTCACCCCAGGGTGACGCTCCTGTGAGCTGGCGCTGAGCAACGCAGAAGGAGCAGGGGGTGGTGTCACCTTGGTGTCACCTGTCCCAAGTGAGGGCAGGAACAGGGCCCAACCCCATCATCTTCACCCCAGGCTGGTGCTCCTGGTCAGCTGGGAATGAGCAGCACAGAAAGAGCTTGCAAGGATCATCTGCTGGGGTTGGTGTCACTTTGGTGCCACCTGTCCTGGCCATGGGGACAGGACAGGGACCAACCCCATCACCCTCACTCCGGGCTGATCTCCTGTGAGCTGGGGCAGCGGGACGCAGATGGAGCTTGCAAGGAGTACCTGGTGGGGTTGGTGTCACCTTGGAACCCACAATGACCTGTCCTGGCAGTGGGGACAGAAACAGGGACCAAGCCCGTGATGTTCACCCCAGGCCGATCTCCTGTGAGCTGGGAATGAGCAGCACAGAAGGAATCTGCCAGGAGCTTCCTCTGGAGGCAGAAACACCCTTGAATCCAGCCCTGCCAGCGCTCTGGAAGTGCCGCGGAGCGGCAGCTCCTGCCGAAGGCAAAGCGACAGGGGCAGCTTTCCATCATCCCCGCTCAGCTGCTGCGGCCTCCAACCAGCACCATCTGGGGCTCTCCTGCTGCCGATCCTCTCGGAGCCCGGCAGCTGCAAATCCAGGCAGGAATTCTGGGAGCTGCGGAGCCTCATCCTCACCTGCAGGAGAGCCTGGCAGCCGGGAGCAGGAGGAAGTGCGGACAAATTAATTACCTGCCTGAGGCGAGCTGATATTCCCCTGAACTAGGTCAAACAAACTCCAGCAAATCCTCTGCCTCCCACTCCTTAAAAAAAACTACGGAGCCGCAGGTTTAACGAGCTGAGATTCCATCCGGGAATGGCTCTGCAGGTTGGGGCTGCACAAAAGGAGAGGGGAAGGAGCCAGTGCTGAGCACGTTGGTGCCCAACGTGTCCAGGACGAGCCCTCAGTGCTTCCAACCGCAGGGAACAGCTCGGCTTTGGATGCATTAAGAATAAGACCTTGGGACTGTCACCTTTAAGCCGTGGGTGGTTCGGTGCCCGAGGCAGCTCCGGTGTTCCTGTGATCCAGGGGGAGTGGCCCAGCTGGAATCCGAGGGCAGGATTCCGTCTGCCTCCATCCCTGTCACTGCTGGGAGCTGGGGATAACGTGCTGCTAAATCCAGGGAATCCTGGCCCTCCTTGGCACAGGGACACAGAACCAGCACTCCCAGGCCATAAGCGTTGTGTCCAAGTCATGGACAGTGTCACCAGCATGGGTGATGCCGCCTCTTTTGTCCTTGGAGCACTGACACCATCCATGCCTCTGGAACTGCTGCCTGGGCTGCGTTTCTCCAGGGGCACAGCCAGGGACACGTTCACCTCCAAATGGTCACACTGCACCGAAATGGGGGAAAAACGCAAAGGAATCTTGGAATGGTTTGGGTGGAAGGGACCTCAAAGCTCATCCCATGCCCCCCCTGCCATGGCAGGGACCCCTCCCACTGTCCCAGGCTGCTCCCAGCCCCGTCCAGCCTGGCCTTGGGCACTGCCAGGGATCCAGGGGCAGCCACAGCTGCTCTGGGCACCCTGTGCCGGTGCCAAACCTCTCTAACAAGGCAAGGCTATAAACAATCCTGCATTTTTCCAGTGGGGAATAGCACTGGGGGGACCTGGAAACACCCAGGAAATCATTGTGGGAAATCAGGAGTGAGAAGTAAACCACGGAGTTTCATTCACCGGCGGGATTTTCAGCAGGAACCAGACGTGGCAAGGCCACTGGGCCTGAAGTCGGACTCATTTTTTTCCAGGTCCGTGCCAACACACGCCACTCATCTGCTCACAGATTTCCCACCAGGAATCCACAAATCATTTCTTAATTACTATGGATTCAAACTCCCTTTGCTTCCAGCTTCTGCCCTAAAGCTGCAATGCTCCATCCTGGCATAGCACAAAACCAGCTCAAACACACCTGGGATTTGTTTTAAATATCCAGCAAATATCCAAATCAAACCAGTTCAAGACCTTGCTGAGGGTTTTCCATCATCCCAGTAAAAAGAAGCAGTGCAACTCTCGGTGTTTTGGGGTGATTCTGCAGTGAAAAGGGGAAAATTGCTGTTTTCTTGGTTTATTGTTTGGAGCCCAGGGGTCTCTGCACAGGCCAGGGGAATCTCAAAAAACCCCTGCTCCATCCAGTTGGATTTACTGCAGAAAACATTCCTGGAATCATCAGTGTTGGAAAGAACTCCAAGAACATCAAGTCCAGTGTTTGATGAACCCCACCACGCCACTAAACCCCATCTCCTAGTGCCACCTCTGCTTGGATTTGGAACATTTCCAGGCATGGGGACTCCACCACTGCTCTGAGGTGAATGTTCCAATGCTTTGAGTAAAGACATTTTCCTTAAATCCAACCTGACCCTCCCCTGGTGCAACCCGAGGCCGTTTCCTCTTGTCCCATCTCCAGCAGCCCAGGAGAAGAAAATGCCAAGAGTTTAAATGTTTGGATGAGGGATTTCTCTGGAACTCTTGGATATTTGGAGCCCACTGAGCGGGAGGAGTTTGCTCAGCTCCCAGAAATACGGAATATTGCCCCAAGGAGCAGGAAATGGAGGTGCCCAGGGGTTGTTTGCACCTTTCCAGCACCTGTGGGGTTTGTTTGAGCCTCTGTCCCACAACGAGTGTTGGGGAGGGAACAGGAATTCCTCCAGGACATTTGGGGAGGGAAAAGGAACAGCAAGGAAGGAAACCCGATGGGTTGGGCACAAAGTACAGGGACAGCCCTGCTTTACCTCAGAGCAGGGATTTGGGCATTCCAGCGAAGAGCCAGCATCAACACGGGCTGGAATGGCGCTGGTGGCCAAGGAAAATCCTCTCCAAACCCACTCCTGGTCTCCATCAGTGACCAGAAGCCTCCACTCCAGCAGCTTGTGCCATTTAGGGTCATCCCAGGATAGCATTTGGGGTTGAACCACGGAATTTTGTCCTCCTGAACAGTCAGCCCCACGATTTGTAGCACCGCAGCAATTCCTGGTTTACTCCCAGGTCCTCCAGACAATCCCTGTAAAACTGCTGGGCCCTTCAAGCTTTTGGAAAGCCTCAAATCAAGGCACAGCTGAACACATAAAACCACACTTTTTACTTTTATTTTTCCTTGTTTTAAAGCGCCAAAAGATTTTTAAAGCAAATAAAATAAATCCTCTCCCCATCCCAAAAACCTCATCCCACCTTTGCTAACAGTTCCCAAGCTGAGCTCACCTTCAGCTGTACCATTTGTTTGAATATTAAATAAGAATTAAAATGGGATTTTATAAAATATTTTCCTTTTTGCACTGAGCTCCAGGCCCTAGCAGTGGAAAATGCTGCATTCTGCAGGGAAGGGGAAAAGAGCCTTTGGAATGAACAGCTGCACTTCAGATTTCTGTTTAATTAAAAAACAGCTGGGCTGAAAAGTGGCTGCTTCTCAAGAGCTGATAAGTGCAGTTCCCTCTAATCTACAGAGTGCTCCATCAGGGCAATCGTACAGAGAGAAATACCACAGAGATACAGATATAAATACAGATGTAAATACAGAATTGCAGGTATTGGCTTTGCCAAATGCCATATTCCAATCTGGAATATTCCATATTTGCCATATTCCAAGGAAGAACCTGTCCCCATGAACAGCTCTCAGTTGGGCATCTAAATAAATCTTTAAATAAATGGAATTATAATGAAATCTGCCCAGCTCACACCAAAACCATCCAGCCTGGGCAGGCTCCTGGATCCCACTGGAGCATCGGGCACAGGGAGCCTGAGGGCAGCACAAAATCCTCTCCCTGCTCCTGGAACCTGGGCACGCTCCAACGAAACAAATCCCAGTTTGGGGGAAAGAATTCCAATAAAATCCTGCTGGGGAGGCGCCTCCAGCGACACGGACAGCAGGGGAAGGGGGGATTCTGTCCTTCTGCCCCGCTCAGGTGATTCCCTACCTGCAGAGCTGGGAATTCCAACATCAGCAGGACCTGGAGCTGCTGGAGAGAGCCCAGAGGAGGCCCCGGAGCTGCTCCAGGGCTGGAGCCCCTCTGGAGCCAGGCTGGGAGAGCTGGGGGTGCTCACCTGGAGAGGAGAAGGCTCCAGGGAGAGCTCAGAGCCCCTGCCAGGGCCTAAAGGGGCTCCAGGAGAGCTGCAGAGGGACTGGGGACAAGGCATGGAGGGACAGGANGTGATGATTCCCAGGAATGAGGAGCTGTGAATGCAGTGGGAGTGAGGCAGAAACAAAGGGCTGAAATCAGGGAAAATCCAGCGCTGCACATTTTGGGGGACAGGGGGGATTTTTGGGGCCTGCACCCACTCTGGCATTCCCAGCTGAGGCTCGGGCCCTGCCCAGCCCAGGAGGCCCCTCCATAACCTCGTTTTCCCCTCACGTTTCTCTGCCCTGCACACCTTGAACCCCTTCCCTGGCCCGTGCAAACCGTGCGGATACAGGCGGGGGATCCTCCTTTCAGCACAGATCTCCTCTCCCAGCACCACGGTGCCCTTTTCCCTCCCTCAGCACCAGGAACCAGCTCAGAGGAGCCAAAAAACGCCAGGAGCAGCTGAGATTGAGCGAGTGGAGCCTTTTCTTGGCCTGCTCCAAGGCCGGCAGCTCCATCCCTGGGGTTCAAATCCACGTGCGGAGAGGAATTCCCGGAGCCAACTCAACCTGAGCGGTGTGAGAGCCAACACAGCCCCGCTCCTGGGACTGAACTTCCAGATCTGACCAAAACCAAAAGGAAATAATCCCAACTGGCCAAAACCAAACAAAAATAAGCCCAACACCTCCCAAAGAAAAAAAAGAAAAAAAAAAAAATTCAAGCAGAACAAATTGTGCGGTCACGGCATCCCAAGTCCCACGGTGAAGGAATCCATTTTTCCGCAAGGAATTCCTGCTCCCAGCGGTGCATCCCGGCTGCAAATCCCGTTATGCTACACCAGGGTGCCTCTGGCACCTCAGCTCAACATCTGCTTTCCCTTTCTGGCCTTTAACCTGTGCGCTCCCTCTGCACCTTTGATCGAGCATCTGGAGAGGGTTAAGGACAATTTACGTCCTCTGGGTGCGTTCCAGATGGAGAAGGAGGAAACGTCGGGCTGCGGGAAAGGATTGGGATCCAAAAATCCAAACCCTGAACCCTCTTCCCAGGCGTGAACCAGTGGATGGGGCACCTTTGGAGGTGCCACACCAGGGGCTGTGCATGAGTGGGACTTAAAATGCTCTGGGATGATCTCAGGTCGAGTCAAAATGGGGTTTTTTAGCTCTTTTCCTACTAATATCAGGGAAAGGTTCTTCCCCCAGAGGGTGCTGGGCACTGCCCAGGCTCCCCAGGGAATGGGCACGGCCCCGAGGCTGCCAGAGCTCCTGGAGCGTTTGGGCAGCGCTGCCAGGGATGCCCAGGGTGGGGTTGTTGGGGTGTCTGGGCAGGGTTTGGACTTGGGATTGATCATCCCTGTGGGTCCCTTCCTGCTCAGGACATTCCACGATTCCATCTGGAGGTGTCTCCTACACGAAATATCATCCCCCAAAATTTCACCTTTGTTTTATTCTCCCAAACACTTTCACACCTCCTGCCCTGAACGTTTTTACTTTAGAGGAGCCCTAACTGATCAATTCACCTATCATTGATCAGCTCACCTGTAATTGATCCGCTCATCTGTAATTTATGAGCTCACCTGTAATTTATCAATTCACCTGTAATTTATCAATTCACCTATAACTGATCAGCTCACCTGTAATTAATCAGCTCACCTGTAATATATCAATTCACCTGTAATTTATGAGCTCACCTGTAACTGATCAGCTCACCTGTAATCTATCAGCAGATCTGTAATTGATCAATTCACCTGTAATTCATCAATTCACCTGTAATTTGTGAGCTCACCTGTAATTTATCAATTTCTACCAGCTCACCTTCCACCTTCAAACCCCACAGGGACACATTTGGCTCCAGATTTAGCACAAGGTAGGAGAATAAAAAGGGGAAAACACAGAGAAATAAACCACGTGAAGGGTTGGAACTATCCAGATTCATTCCGAGAGCTGTTTCGGGGTGTGGAGGTGTTCAATTGCTGGCAGATAATTGCTGTCCCCTAAAGGCCACACCTGCCCTTCCCCAGGTTATCCCTGCGGTTTTTCGGGATCAGCTGCTCCCCATCAATCAGCATTGTGCTAATCAGCTAATGACAGACTCCAAATAACCCTCTAAGCTGCTTTCCAGGGAAGTTTTGCCCGGATTAAAAAGGACATCACAGCTCCTGGGCAACTACAGAGACCGGGGGGGATTTGGGAGCTTTTCCACCGTTTCCTTCCCTGGCTGCTGGAGCTTGGAGTCCCCATCCCTGGAAGTGTCCATAAACCCAGGGATGTGGCTTTGGTGGTGATCTCAGAGGGCTTTTCCATCCTTCACAATTCCATGATTCCCTGTGGGGACACCAGGGAAGGAGCAGGGGGCTCTCCTGGAGCCCCATCTCTGTCAGCTCAGGGACACCTCAGCCCTGCCAGGATCCGCTCCTGCCCCTCCACCCTGGGATGCTCCAGGATGCTCCAAGAGCCGGCAAACCCAGCCAGGGCACTCCTGCAGGTCTGCAGGGAGCAGCCACAGCTGCCAGAGCGTTTTGGGAAGCTGGGCTGTGAAGGGTTCCCCAATCCCTGTTCGTTTGTGGTAGCACTGTACAAATCTTGGAATGCTGTCCTTGGAAATCACCAGAATGGCCCCGATCCCGAGGTTTGGGTTGGGAGGGCAGGGGCAGGGGGAAGTCAGGGCAGGGGGCCTGAATTTTGTCGTGAGACGGTGATGGCTGCATTTTGTCCCAAAATCCCTGAATTTTGTCCCAAAACCACTGGGTTCCATCCTAAAATCCCTGCATTTCATCCCACAGTGTTCCATCAGGAAATCACTGCCTTTCATCCCTAAATCCCTCCATTTCATCCCAAAACCACTGTTTCATGCCAAAATCCCTGCATTTCATCCCCAAATCACCACATTTCAACCCAAAATCCCTGTATTTCATCAGGAAATCACTGTGTTCCATCCCAAAATCACTGCATTCCATCACAAAACGACCACATTTCATCCCAAAATCCCTGAATTTTGTCCCAAAACCACTGGGTTCCATCCTCAAATCCCCACATTTAGTCCCAAAATCCCTGCATTTCGTCCCAAAATCCCTGCATTTCGTCCCAAAATCCCTGCATTTCGTCCCAAAATCCCTGCATTTCGTCCCAAAATCCCTGCATTTCATCAGGAAATCACTGTGTTCCATCCCAAAATCACTGCATTCCATCACAAAACGACCACATTTCATCCCAAAATCAGTGTATTTTATCACAAAATCCCTGCATTCATCCCCAAATCCCTTCATTGCATCTCAAAACCCCTGCATTTCATCCCACAATTGCTGTGTTTAATCTAAAAATCACCACATTTCACCCCAAAATCGCTGTGTTTCACCAGGAAATCACTGTTCCATCCCAAAATCACTGCATTTACTCTCAAAATCACTGTTTCATCCCAGAATCACTGTGTTCCAACACAAAATCTCTGCATTCCAACACAAAATCTCTGCGTTCCATCCCAAAATCTCTGCACTTCATCCCAAAATCCCTGCATTTCTTCAGGAAATCCCTGTTCCATCCCCAAATCCCTTCGTATTTCATCCGAACCGACACCACGCAGCCCACTCTGTGTCCAAGGCACAGGAAATCACAATTACATCCAAACCAAGGCCCTGTTTTTAGGGATTCTTTCCCATTTTTCCCTCCCTTCCCAGGTCCCCAGCCCTGCCAGGTGTCCCCAGCCCGCTGCCACCTCCCTTTCCCATCCGCTCTCCATCCCCTCTCCCACTCCAGCACCACAACCACCCCAAAGTCCCTGGTGACACCACGGAGATTAACCCAGACCCCACAAACATTCCCAAGTCTGCCTGCAAATCCCTCTTTCCCCGGAAAATGTGGATTCCCAGCCCACCCGAGCTCCCCTCACAGCACACCAGCCACCGTTTGCTGTTCTTCCCTTTCCTTTTTCTCCCCCTTTTTTTTAACTCTGGGATTCGTTTTTTCCTTTTTTTTTCTTTTTTTTTTTTTTTGTAACCCTGGGACTCTTCAAAGGGAATTTTCCCCCTTTGGACACCTGCTGGGTTGAAAGGCTCGGGAAGCCTCTTTAATTCGAACAAGGCCCCGCTGCAAACGGAACCACTTGAAAGGAAAAGCACTCAGGAAATATTAATCCCCAAAAAAGAGGTGGGATCCATGTGCCTTCCTTTGAAAAGTTCCCCTGTCTGGGAGCTCCGACCTCTCCAGACCCCAGCGTGGGTCACACCCCAGCTCTGGGAGGCCGCAGCTCCGTTTTTATTCCTTTTTAAATATTTTCACCGCGGTTTAAGCTCTAAAAACCGCTCACGATCCAGATTTGTCTGTCCTGTTGGACCGAGTGATTGCACAGGCTGGAAATGCGCAGGGATGTGTTTAATTAGCTGGAATTACAGAGATTTTTTGAACAATCTGGATGTTTTCTGCAAGATCTAAAGCCAGTTTTGGGTGGAAGAGGAGTCAGGAGCAGCCTGGTGCTGTTGAAGGCACCGGAGGGACACAAGAATTTCTGAAAAACTCCTCAGAAATATTTGTTTCCAAATTAAGTCTCTAAATCTGAGTGGAAAATATCCACCTCAAAGCATGGCTGCAGCTGTTTGGGCTCATCTGGAAGAGTTTGGAGGTAAAAATGCCAAATCCTGGGGTAATCTGGGACTGGGGCAAGGGCAGAGCACCCACAAGAGCCAGAGCCTTGGGATCACAATTATTTGGGACCACAATTATTTGGGATCAGGTTTGACTTCCATGACTAAAAAAAACCCCAGATCTTCTCCGTGGCTCTTTTGCTGAGCAGGTCAGGCACAACTTGGGGTCTTTGCTGGAAAAACTGGGATTTTCCCCCAAAATTCCGTGTTTTGGAGAGGCTGGGATGCGTCCAAAGCCAGCAGTGCCGAACTGGTGACACCCAAGGAGGTGACAGAGCCCAGGCTGTGCCCACCTGAGGAGAATGGGGGGAGGAGGAGGAGGAGGAGGAGGAAGGAATGAAAATTCCATCATCCGCAATTCCTTTCTGGATTCCAAACGCTGCTCCAGAGAACGAGGTTAGGTCAGATCATGGAATTGTTCCCTGGGAGGGAGGGGAGGGGCTGGGATGGAATTCCCAGAGGAGCTGTGGCTGCCCCTGGAAGTGCCCCAGGCCAGGCTGGAGCAGCCTGGGACAGTCAAGGTGTCCCTGCCCGTGGAATCTTTAATGTCCCAACCCAAACCAGCCTGGAATTCGGAATTTCCAGGCTGGAAAGCTCCTGTAACTCAAGGATCTCCAACAACACGTCCACACGTCCTAAATATTCCGGAATATTTAGGAAAAATCACTAAATATTCCGAAATATTTAGGAGGAATTCCTAAATTCCAGTGACAAATTCCAACAGAATTCACTCCAGCAATTCCCTCCGGTTTCCCCAGTGCCCTCCAAGCTGATCCCTGGAGCTGGCCAGGAGGAACAATGAGGGATTCCTCCTCAGCCAAGGACAAATCCCACTTCTCCTGGTGCCTCCAGAGCCACAATCCCTCCCTTTGTCCCCGGGAAGCGCCGCATGGCTCCGGCTTCCGGCGGCTTTGTGCCGCATCCCGGAGCTGGCGGGGAACGAACGACGGCAGCGCCCAGCCCTGCCACATCCCCGCCATTCCGGGAGCACAAACGGCTCCATGAACGCCTGCGAACATCATTCATTCCCTTTTCCAGGGCTGGGAGCGGCACGGAGCGCTCCGGTTGTTTCTCCTCGAGGGGAGCGAGGCACGGGGGAGTTGCTCCTTCACTGTCCCGGGGGGTTTTGGGTGAGGAAAAGCCCGGAGTGGAGCTGACGGCTCAGCTGAGGCTGCCTGGCTGGAAGGGGTGGAAGTTTCTCCCGTGGTTTGTTTGGCATTTGGGATGCGGCCGAGCCGGCTGTGGATGTGAGAATTTAATGTTCCTCAGAGGCCTCGTCCAAAACAAACCCACCCAGAGGAGCTGCAGGGGCTCTGCTTCCTCCCCCCGAGCCCAGGCAAGGCTCCCTTGAGGGAAATCCTGAATTCTGAAGAAGTTCAGGAGAAGTTTTCTGCCGGGTCCAGACCCAGAGCTCACTCCCCAACCCAAATTAATCCCTTTCCTTCGCAGCACCGAGCTCCAAGCGCATCCCAAAGCTACACAGATGAAACATCGCTGACTTGGTCTGCAGGGTGTTCCACCCAAGTGAGGAAAGTGGTGGACTGAGCCAAGGGTTGGAGATCAGGGAAATTCTTCCCCCAGAGGGTGCTGGGCACTGCCCAGGCTCCCCAGGGAATGGGCACGGCCCCGAGGCTGCCAGAGCTCCCGGAGCGTTTGGAAAATCCTCTCAGGAATGCCCAGGGTGGGATTTGGGCAGGGCCGGGAGTTGGAATCCATGATCCTGTGGGTCCCTTCCAGCTCTGGATATTCTGGGATTCTCTGAATTCCTTGATGCTTTGAGCTCCCCCATCTCCTCAGTGGGACCAGCCAGAAGAACCCAGAGGATTAAAGAGGAAATAACAGCCCCGAAATAAATGGCAATGTGGGAACTCTGGGGTGTTCTCTTCCTTCCTCCTCAGATACAACCAGGTGGAAGCTGGTCTGGAGAGGACCAGGAAAGCTCCCAGTGCTGAGGGGATTTTCAGCTACACCAGCAATTATTCACTTTTCTGCTAATTCCAGAATATCCACACTTCACACACACCACCGTCAACCCGGCAGGAGTTCTCCAGCCTCGGCAGCGGGAATTGAACTGTGGCAGAGAAAATACCCCAAAATCTTAACGAGGAGAACCTGGGGGGTGGAACACACTGAGATGAGCACGGCCAGGCCCAGCAGCAGAACCTGAATGAGCAATTCCGAGCTGGGAAGGGCTCCCAGGGGCTGAGCCTGGCGGAGCCCCCGGCAGCCTGGGCTGTGCAGCTCGGTCTGAAGGAAAACAAATCTGCTGCTCAGATAAAGCAGAGCTCATTTATCCCCCCAGCAGCAGCTCCAGCTGGCAAAACTGGAGTTAAACTTCGGGCCCTCCAAGCAGGGAAGGAGCAGCCCCGCTCCCCGTGGGGGGATGGGAGAGGAGGGGACAGAGGTGGCACCAGGGTGGCACCCCCGGGCTGGCTCAGGGACAGGGACCACCCAGGGCCAGCTCGGGGCTCGGGATCTGCTCCTACCTCAAAGAGCAGGAGCTGCCTTGGGGCCGGACACGGCTCCATCCCAGGGGGATCCTCCCGAATCCAGAGGACAGAGGGGAAAACCAGGGATGCAGCAGTGATCGTGTGGGGCACGGGCACAGGGGTCACCTGGAGAGGAGAAGGCTCCAGGGAGAGCTCAGAGCCCCTGCCAGGGCCTAAAGGGGCTCCAGGAGAGCTGCAGAGGGACTGGGGACAAGGCATGGAGGGACAGGACACAGGGAAGGGCTTCCCACTGCCAGAGGGCAGGGATGGATGGGATATTGGGAAGGAATTGTTCCCTGGGAGGGTGGGGAGGGGCTGGGATGGAACTCCCAGAGCAGCTGTGGCTGCCCCTGGATCCCTGGCAGTGTCCAAGGCCAGGCTGGACGGGGCTGGGAGCAGCCTGGGACAGTGGGAGGTGTCCCTGCCCATGGCAGGGGTGGGATGGAATGGGATGGGTTTAAATTCCCTTCCAACCCAAAGCACTCAGCAATCCCACGGCTCCGTGTCCTCCTGGGATTTTGCAGTGGAGCTGAGGGCAGGAACAGGGTGATGGTGATGTCCCCTTGCAGGGCGACCCACAGGACACCTCCCAACCGTCCCTTGCACGTGGAGCCTTTTTCCTTGTCCTGCTTTGCTCGGATCCAGTGAGAAATTCTGGATTTCTGCCTTCCAAGCAGACACCTGACTGGAATGAACTCAGAACTTTTCCCTGTGCACCCCTGGGGATCCACCCCGATATGTCAGGGGCAGTGCTGGGAATTCCTGGTATTTGGGCAGGCAGGAAATGCCTGGATCCAGCAAAGGACAAATCCTTCCCAGCCCTCTCCTCTCCTCCCAGCTCCATCTCCAGCCCCACCCGTCAGAGCCGGAGCCAGCTGCTCCTCGAGCTGGGAATTCTGCAGGATTGGTGACTTTTTCCTGCTGGAGAATTTTGGATGAGCAGCAGCCAAATGGCTGCTCTCGGGAGGGCAGCGACAGCGGAGCTCGTGGCTTTTCACCTTTTCCCCATCTGCCGCACGGGGAAGGTGGAAAGGGAGGGAGTTTTTCCCCTCCAGCCTCCAAATCCCTCTGGAAAAGGAAAAGTGAGAGGTCCCAGCCTGGCATTCCCTGAGGGCTGAGGGTGTCAGCGTTGTCCAGATTTTTGTTTTTCCTTCCTTAAGGAAAAAAAAATGGAAATTCTGAAAATCATTGCATTTTCTTTTGACAGAGAACTCTTTTATGGTCCATCAAGATACGTAAAAGTTCTCCCAGCAGCTGGCACAGAAAGCCCCAAACCAGGTAATTCAAACTCTTAAAATCACAGAATAAACTGAGCTGGGAGGGACCCACCAGGATCATCCAGTCCAATCCTGGCCCTGCTGCAGGTGAAGAAGGAGAAGTTTCTGTTCCTGCACCCTGCTGGGTGAAGAACACAGGCAAAGAACATCAATTTTAAATTCAGAAACCACTGAAAAAGAGAAGAAAACTCCTTGTGGACACACCTTAATAACAAACCCCCACCATATTCCAGTCCAGTGGTTCCAAGCTAATTAAAACATCGGGGTTGCAGCATCACTGAAGGTTTTAAAGGCAAAAAATGCCTTTAAATTGTTCATAAGGTCCACAAAAACCACTTCTGTGCTGTCCCTCCTCTCCTCAGGGTGGGCTTTACCCTGCACTGTTTCATTAACAGGTTTAAATTAATCAACCTGTAATTTACAGGGCAGCCTGACAGGATTTCGGGATGTTACAACAGCAAAGAATTTCAATTTTATTCATGACCGCTGCACCTCTAAACCCACCCTGGCTGTGCCCATCTCTTATTTAGTGCAGCACTGGTTAATTTGAACTCAAACTGCAACTCTTAAACCAGGGAAAATAAAAGTTTTGCTCTTGGATGGGATGGGAGAAAGTTCTTAGAGGGCTCCTCGTGCTCTGCCCCCAGTTCCAGACTGCACCAAAAGGACGAAGGGACACTTCAGGGACAATTTTCATGGAGCAAAGGTGCTCCGGAGTGAAATTCATGCCTTTATAAAACTGGGTGACCCCGAGCAATCAGCCTCTCCCCCAGCTTTTCCTTTTCAAGGTGTGCAAGTTTCGAGTGGCTGCTAAAAATAAACGCGGAGCAGGAAAAAATAAATCGCTCACACCTAAGATGAAAAGAACCCTGACTCAGCTGCCGGCGTGCCCAGAATCCTGAGGATATTCCCAGATCCGAGGCGGGGGAGCAGGAATTCCTGACAAAAACAGGCCGGATCCTTCGATTCCTCACTCCTCAGGTAACGTCACTCCACAGCTCCCGCTGCCAAATCCCGGGATTAGCTCGAGTTTGCTGGGGCAATCCCCTCTCCCAAAGAGTCAGTGCAGAAATTCCAGGTTTTTTCTGCGTTTGTTCTGTAAATGATGCGCTTTGATCTCGCCCGGATAACAGGGGGAGCCTTTGAGGCTCGCCCGGAGCTCCGGCAGCACAGAAAATCAGGAGCTGCGTGGATTTGGCATCCCTAAATCCCTGATATTGAGCGAAGAACGGGATTTTTAAGGCCGGGAGAGAAGAAGGGAGAGGCTCCAGCATCCAGCTCGTGGTCCAGCATTCCCAAACTCTCCAAGTGCTGTGTCTTCCCTCATTTTTCCAAAACAAAAAAAGCAATTCTTATACAATGTAATTATTTTTTAAAGTGCAACTGGTGGAAGAGCAAAGGAGCTGAGCTCAGGTTTTGACTTAAGCAGGACTTAAAGGGAGCAGATTAAAAAGAGGCAGAGAGACTTTTTCCGTGTGCAGAGGGTGACAGGACAAGGGGGGCGGTTTTAAATTAAAAGAGGAGAGGTTTAGATGGGATATTGGGAAGGAATTGTTCCCTGCGAGGGTGGGGAGGGGCTGGGATGGAATTGCCAGAGCAGCTGTGGCTGCCCCTGGATCCCTGGCAGTGCCCAAGGCCAGGATGGAACTGGGAGCACCCTGGGACAGTGGGAGGTGTCCCTGGGGGTGGCACTGGATGGGATTTCAGGTCCTTCCGACCCAAACCATTCCACGATTCTGTGATTCCTGCAGCAGGGGCAGCAAGGACGGCACAGAGGGGACAAATCCCTGCAGAGACCCCAGGAGCAGCTGGGACAGGAGCATCCCCAAGGTTTTCTGCAGGAGCCACATGGATTTGGCCTGTCCAGAGGCTCCTGCATGTCAGAGCTCAGAGCAGCAGCTGGAAGGGACCTCAGGGTTATTCCTGAGGCAAGCGAGGAAAATCAGCACCAAATCGCACATTTAATTCTTGACTCTGCAAGTTCCCCTCTCCCACCGCCCCAGGGCCTCCCGTGGCTGGCACAGGGAAGGTTTGCAGCTCTCCTGGGCTTGGCAAAGTTTGGGGGTGAGCAGAGAACCGAGCAGAGCTCCCCAGAGCAGCAGCCCCCATTCCCACCCATGCAGGAAGGGAATTCCAGTTAGGAAATTCCGAATATAAAATGAATAAATGGCCACACATCATCAATTAGCAGCTCCTGGTCTGCGCTTAATGATTTATGACAGCGCCGTCCTCGCAGGCAGGGCTGAGGAAGAAAAGCCCCCACAGCTCTCAGATGAAACTCAGAGACAAATGTGCCGAGAGAACTCCAGAACGGAGACCCTGATTAAAGACATCCCTATGGAAAAGCAGCCTCCCCCTCCGAACAATATCCCAGCAGCTGTGGGGACGCTGCGCCCCGGGGCGCTCCCACTCCCGTCCCTGCTCTGCGCTCCCAGTGCCTCTGAAGGCATCGATAATTGTTTCTGTTTAATTTAAGGATTTCTACAGCGGATTTGGCAAATCCCGAATTCAGCTCCGTCATTATCGGTTCGCCGCCGCGCTTCCCGCGGGACCGGGAGCTCCAACCCAGGGCTGTCCCTCATTAGGATGATGTGGATGGGCCCTTAATCTCCTCTGGGTGAGGAAATTGCTCCGCTCTCCTCTCCGTAATCGCTGCTCGTCACGTTTATCCTCATTGGAATTCATCTCCCTGACCTGGCAATCCGGAATTTTGTCCAACAGCAGCCGAGATTCCCCCAGGGCTTCTCCTCCTACCCCTACCCTCCCTTCCCCTCGTGTCCTGGCCGATTATTTCCTCTGGGAATTCCTCAAATCCTCGATATCAACAAAACAGAGAGGCCCAACCCACAGCTGGTTTGGGGGCTCCTCTCCCAGTTTTTCCTCATCCCTAATTCCCCATGAGCTGCTCTCTGCTCTCCTTGCTGGGAACTCCTCCATGTGCCAGCGCCAAACACTTCCAGCGATCTCCAGGTTCTGAGAAATCTGCTGGAGAATCAGCTCTGTCCCTGAGCAACGGGGATGAGCCGGGTTTGTTTCATCTTTAATTAGGCCATGAATTAATAATCTGATGGACTTTTCACCTGAACTGGGCTGGCCTTTGGCTGGCTCTGCAGGAGGGCTTTAAAAAGCCACTGGCGAGATGATAAAAGTGAAAAATTCGAATTTTGTCCTTGCAGCTGGGTGGCCAGACCCGAATTTTAGGAGCCAGTGAAGATTCTACAATCCAGCCGTGGGAGGGGCAGGTGGCAGAGGGGATTTCTCCCACCCCGCATTGAGCCCGGGCAGGGAATGCAGGCAGGGAGCATCCCGCGTGCTTCCCACCCGAGCTGCAGCCTGGCATCCAGGGAATCTCAGCTTACACGGATGTCTGGCAACCCCAAAGCTCGTGGAACACCGTGGGGGCTGGCCCGGAGCCCCGGTTCCTGCTCTGCTGTCCCTCTGCGGGGGCCGACCCGGTCACGGGCAGCGATGTCCCCTCGGGGACGCTCCTGCCTCCCTCCAGCTGCATCCAAATTAAAGCCCCACCCAGGAGGAGCCTCCCAGGTTTTTGTAACACCTGGGAGAAGCAATTTGTGAGTCTGTTGGAAATGACACAAGTTCTAAAATTATTTTTTAACTCATTTTAGCCACGGGTTTGTTCGTCTTTGCCCCAAGGGAAACTGAATTTTTCAAATTTTTTTTTTTTAAAGGTTCTGATCATCAGGCGAGTCCTGGTGAGCTGAACATGAACAGATTGGGAGAAGCCAGAGGATGCACAGGAGATAATGATCATTAGCGACAATTAACGAACGTTACCCTCAAACATCACCCCCGGTGTGGCCGAGACACCAGGTCTGGGAAAAGATCGATAAGAGACCGAAGAATGAGAACCTAATCAGCACCGAAGGGATCAATAACCAATAGGAAACCACATACTAAGAATTGGATAATTTGGGACCAATGAGCACTGAACCAATGAATTTCTTTGGGTTTTTCATGGATAAATACGGGGGAAATCCCATATGGGATGGGAGGATTTTCCCTGCACAACCCAGCCATGTGAGGCTGAAACGATTTCTGCTGCACGCCCTGGCCAGAATAAAGCAATGCCTCGATTCTGTAAAGGTGTGCTTGGAGAGGATTTTTGGTTTTCCCGCAGTTTTGGTGACAAAAAATCTGGCACCAAACTCCAGCTCAGGATGTGCCAAGCAGCTCCTCAGAGCCTCTGTCAGGGAGTTCATGAAAACAGGGATCAGCTGTGCTGGGAAAAGCCCGAACAGGGGGGATCTTTCCCTGCTGGATTCATTAATCACCCTGGGCAGGGCCTCCAGGCTGAGTGCTGGTGTTCCCAGCCATCCCATCCCATCCCATCCCATCCCATCCCATCCCCATCCCCATCCCCATCCCCATCCCCATCCCCATCCTCATCCTCATCACCATCCCCATCCCCATCCCCATCCTGGAGCACTGGGACATTGTCACAGTGACATCACACCCCGTGTCCCCTCTGGAGAGCTTTGTCCTGCCGGGATCACAGAGTTTGATCCTCCCTGCACATCCCTCCCGGTGTTTTCCTCAGATCCTCGCTCGGAGCAAGAGCAGCTCCAAGATGTTTCCATCAGGCACGTGAGGAAAAGGAGGAAGAGGCTCCGATCTCGGGGCCCGGCGCTCGGCTCTGGGGCTCTGGCGAATGATTCACTCTGAGTCCCCAGCACCGCTTCCATGGGCAGGGATTTAGGGATCTGGGAGGTGTCTGTGGGATCTGGGATCAGATCCAGCTGTTACAGATGCGAGCAGCTGCCTGAGGGAGGGGGACAGTGACACCCTCAGTGCCACAGCACGGGATGGCGCCACCAGGCTGGAATCAAGGAATCACGGAATCACGGAATCATGGAATCACGGAATCATGGAATCACCGAGGCTGGAAAAGACCCTGAGTCCAGCCACTGCAGGTGGATTTCCCTGGTGGCTGCAAGTCAGGAAACCAAAAGGATCGGCGTAAATCTGAGTGCGAGCCAAGGTGAAAGCCGCTCCTGAGGTGTTCTGCACCTCCAGCACCACGTTCAGCCCTCCCTGGCTGGGAAAATCTCAAGGAAGTGGATGAAGGAGCCTTCAAATGGAGATATTTCCTTTTTCTGAGCTCTTTTGAGAAACGAGATGGGAACTGGACTTCAATTCCCCTCAAAGGGAGGAGGAGGGACCCTGGGAGCCCCTAGCACGGTGTATCCCTGGAATATCCCCGGAAGTCGGGCTCTGGGAGCAGTCCTGGGGCCAAACCCTGGCATCGAGGAGGCCCTTTTCCCTCACCAACGGAATTCCAGCAGGCACTGAAAGGGAAATGTGACCCTGCTAAAGGTCCTGGCTGGTGGCTGCAGCTGGAAAAGAGCCGGGGAGGGATTTCCCTGAGCCTGGCAGCCCCAGATGTGCAGGGCTGGGGAAGGATAAGGATCAGGATACCCAGACAGGGTACGGATCAGGATATGCAGACAGGGTATGGATCAGGATATGCAGACAGGGTATGGATCAGGATACCCAGACAGGGTATGGATCAGGATACCCAGACGGGGTATGGATCAGGATACCCAGACAGGGTATTGATAAGGATATCCAGACAAAGGAAGGATATCCAGAGAGGATGAGGATATCCAGATGGGATAAGGATATCCAGACAGGGTAGGGATCAGGATATCCAGACAAGGTATTGATAAGGATACCCAGACAGGGTATGGATCAGGATATCCAGACGGGATAAGGATATCCCGATGGGGTATGGATCAGGATATCCAGACAAGGTATTGATAAGGATACCCAGACAGGGTATGGATCAGGATACCCAGACAGGGTATTGATAAGGATACCCAGACAGGGTATTGATAAGGATATCCAGATGGGATAAGGATATCCCAACAGGGTATGGATCAGGATATCCAGACAGGGTACGGATCAGGATATGCAGACGGGATAAGGATACCCAGACAGGGTATGGATCAGGATATCCAGAGAGGATGAGGATATCCAGAGAGGATGAGGATATCCAGACAGGGTACGGATCAGGATATCCAGACGGGATAAGGATATCCAGACAGGCACAGACAGAAAGGAGCTGGTCCCACATGTGGAGGGATAAATGCTCAGCCCCGAAACGAGAGCCACACACCCTCAGCCAGGGATGAGCCTCGCACTTCCCGGGGGGTGCACAGCAATGGAAAACAGGGATTGCAAACAGCTCTGGCTCCTGCTCCCCCAGTGCTGGATCAGCTTTGGTTCCTCAGGGGTTGTCCCAAAATAAAAGAGCAGCATTTGTGCACCCAGCCAGGGTTTGAAAGGAGCCACTGACGGATCATCCGGGCAGGCAAAATGGGAATTTGGGCTGCAAGTCCCGGCCGTCCAACAGCAATTCCAGGGAAAAGACACTGGAGCCCAGCAAGGCCGGAGGGGAATTCTGCTCAGCAAGGGCAGGGAGGCACATCCCGGGAGCGCTCAGAGCCAAGGAAAACACGTGGTGTGGAAACAGAGCCTGTGACAGCCACACCTGCGAGAGCCACACCTGGGACAGAGCCATCTGGGACAGCCACACCTGGGACAGAGCCTGTGACAGAGCCTCACCTGTGACAGAGCCA
>VZTF01007680.1:56178-78821 GCA_013397755.1 Cnemophilus loriae
ATCAAAATTTAAAAAAAAAAAAAACAAAAACAACCCCAAAAACCCCAGCAAGTGCTGCTGTCTGCAGTTGGGGCTTAGAGTCAGAACTTATTATTTGTATTTTCAATCTGCCAGGGACTCCCACTGAGAGCTTGGCCAGGAGGCTCCCCCTCCCTCCCTCCTCCCCGTTTCCCACACAGGAGGAAAAGTAAAGACGCAAAAAGGTTAAAAAGGAACAAAAAAGGCCACGCCGGACCCCCCCTCCACAGCACCGAGAGCAAATCCCTGACTTGGGGAGCTGCAACGTTTCCATTCTTGGCATGAAAAAGTTTCGGAGCTTTTTAAAGAACCAAAGGGAGAGATGTGGCCTGTGAATCCTGACAGCCCTGCCACAGGAAGGGCAGGAACGGGGTGAAAGTGGGTAAATATGGGGCAGGAATGTGGGTAAAAATGGGTCCAAAATATGGGTAAAAATGGGTAAATATGGGTCCAAATATGGGTAAATATGGGTTAGGAATACGGGCAAAAATGTGTAAATATGGGTCAAAAATATGGGTAAATATGGGTCAAGGATATGGGTAAATATGGGTCAGGAATGTGGGTAAAAATGGGTCAGGAATGTGGGTAAAAATGGCTCCGAAATATGAGTAAAAACAGGTAAATATGGGTCAAGAATATGGTTAAAAATGGGTCCAAAATATGGGTAAAAATGGGTTAATATGGGTAAATAGGGGTCAGGAATATGGGTAAAAATGGGCAGGCAACTTCAAGATATTTCGGACGATCCTCTTCAGGTATCACCAGACACCTTCAAGCAGGGGAATAAATCAGGGAGCTGGGCTTGCTATTCCCGTGCTATCCCACGCTATTCCCGTGCTATCCCACGTTATCCCCGTGCTGTCCCACGCTATCCACCTGCACGGACTGAGCCAGCGGCAGAGCTTAAGCCAGACACGGAGAAAAGAGAGGTTTTTAACCCCAAACTAACCCAGAGCTGTTTGTGCTCCTCCCAGCACGAGGCAGACAGGCTCCCTATTAAAAATGAGGGGTTTAGGTCAACGGTGAGTTCCTGTTCTCCCTCACCAGCTCCACATCCTGAGCTGAGAGAAAATTCTGGGACTTTTATCCAGGTGGGAATCCAGAATTCAAGCGCACCTGAGGAGGAGGAGGAGGCCTTGCAGCGCTCCGACCCCGGCTCCTCCAGGGCTCCATAAAACTCCTTGGCCCACCAGCAGCTCTCTGAATTCCCCGCAAATCTCCCCATTGCCATGGAACTGCCACGGCCGTTCCCAGGAACAGCCAAGGCGCCGCAGAGCCGTTCGGAGGCCCCGGCCTCGCGTGTTGTGTGTGTTTACAGGAGTTTTACAGCTCTTTCAAAGAAAATAATGACCAGAGTCCTTTCCAGTGCCAGATGAGCTGGGCTGCAGTGCCTGGGACAAAACCAGTTTTATTTCTCTTTCTCAGGGCGGGTGAAATGATAAAAATCATGGGGATGCAGGGCCACCAATCCTCACTGATCCCCGAGGTTTTACAGATGCCTCAGAGCAGCTCCTGGCAGGACTCAGGTGCCACCAACTCTGCTAAGAACCCTGGGGCAACAACAGCTTCATTTCTCTTTCTCAGGGGGGAATGAAATGGTAAAAACCTTAATGGTGCAGGGCCATGAATTCTCACCGATCCCTAAGGTTTTGCAGAGACCTCAGAGCCACACCTGGCAGGGCTCAGGTGCCACCACCATCACCGAGAAGCACCCTGGCACACAAACAGCTTCATTTCCCTTTCTCAGGGGGGGTCGAAATGACAAAAACCATAAAGATGGGGCCACCAATTCTCACCGATCCCTAAGGTTTTGCAGAGACCTCAGAGCCACACCTGGCAGGGCTCAGGTGCCACCACCATCACTGAGAAGCTCCCTGGGACAAACCCCACGGTGTCCTGCCCAAATGGCTGGAGGAGGGTTGGGTTGTGCTCGGAGATGTTTGTGGCCCCAGAGGCAGCGCAGAAGCCAAAACTGAGCACAGGAGACGCTTTAATAGGAAAAACACCACTTTCCATAGGGGAAACACCACCATCCATAGGGGAAACGCCACCTTCCATAGGGGAAACACTGCCTTCAATAGGAGAAACATCACCTTCCATAGGGGAAATGCCAACGTCCATAGGAGAAACACCACCTTCCATAGGAGAAACACCACTTTCCATAGGGAAAAAAACAACTTCTATAGGAAAAACATCTCCATAGGGGAAACACCACCTTCCATAGGGGAAACGCCAACATCCATAGGGGAAACGCCAACATCCATAGGGGAAACGCCAACATCCATAGGGGAAACATCTCCATAGGCGAAACACCACCTTCCACAGGAGGAACACCTTCCCATCCTCTCCCTGCTCAGTCACCACCCTCTCAGGCTTCCTTGGGAGGTTTCTCATGCCAAACGTTTCCCTGAGCAGAGCGAGTGCTGGGCATGAGAGGAGCAGCACGCAGCACTGCCGGGACACATCCAAGCGCTCCGGCTGAGCCGGAGGGGGAGGGAGTAAAGCCAGACCCCCCCCATGTCCTGTCACAGCTCGGAGGATTTGCAGTCTTCAAAAGAAAAAAAATTTTAAAGTAGCGTTGGGCAAACTCCGTTACTGGCACGGCGAGAAACGAGTGCTGCAGGACCAGCAGCTGTCTCGGCACACAGAACACGAGGTTTTGCGGAAAATCCACGTTCTCACATCCCAAAGCCCGAGGCTGGGGGTTTCCAGCAGCCAGCAGCACCTGGATTTGTCGTTTAGAGCAGCAGGGCAGGGGGACACGAGGTGCTGCCGGCCCCTCGCCCGGCCCAAACCAGGAGCAGGGGAATATTCCCATCCTGCTGGCTCCAGAACACATTTTAATCCTATTTTCCTGCACACGCAGCCCATATCAAATCCTTAATTAAAAATCATCTGCTTTTCGAATGGGGGAGGGAGGGGGCGGGGGGGGGCGATGGACAGCCCAGACTGCACATTGAGTTTTGCTTACTTTCCTCTGTCAGGTCAGACATTCCCAAGTTCTCTTTCGAGGGAGCCTCAAGGGGCTGTTTACATAAAATAAATATTTTGTTTCACGTGCTGCCCACCCTCAGCTCGCACAACTCATCGGGGGAAACTTTTCTTGCAGATCCTTCCCTGAACGCTCAGGCAAAACCCCTCCAAATATCCTGCGTGCACAGCCCGAACAGAAATCTGTAACACTTCAACACGCCGAAATATAAACGCAAACTTCCAGACAAAGGGCTAACCCCTGCCCTCGGAGGCTCCCACGGCCAGAGGAGCTGGATCATCCCGAGGAGGGCTGGATTTGGCCCTTGGAGAGGCCACTGCAGTCCCTGCTGCAAGCCCGGGCTTGGGAACACGGCGCAAAACCCGGCCAGAGCCGCGGGCAGGTACCGCAAGGGGCTGCGGATGCCTCCACCTGCCTCCAACACCGGGAAAAACTCGGGCTTCCCAAAGGACAAACCTCGCAGGATGATCCCCGAATGCTACAGCCAAATAAAACCCGGCAGCGGCGGGGAAAAAGCCCCAGCGCTTTGTGCGGGGATCCAGCCACCAGCAGGGACCTCGCTGCTGAAACGAGGCTCGCAATCTGATTTTATTTTTTCATTTGGATATTTCTCTGCGCGCTGTAGCATCAAGGAGCAGCCGCAGGCAGCGGGAAGGGAAGAAGGGATGGCAGCGGCGCAGGCCCCGGGCTCCGCTGCCCGCGGGGCCCCGGGAGGACGCGGCTGCCCCCGGAGCAACACGTCCCCGAGCCCGGGGCCCTCCGCACGCCCCTGGCCGGCTGGCACGTCCCTGTCACACCCCGCGATCGCCTCCCACCGCCCCCAGCGCTGCCTCCCACCAGCNCAGCGCCGGGCTCGCCTCGGGCTCGGGGCGCTCGCCCAGCGCGGTGGCCGCGGCCACCCCCGGCGGGGACGCGGGGACACGGGCTGGGGACGCCAAGCTGACACCTTTGGGGAGAAAAAATGGAATCTTGGCCGGCCGGCTGGGCACCCGCAGCCAGCGAGGGAGGGAGGGAAGGAAGGAAGGAAGGGCGAGAGAAAATCGCAAAGATCCACGCAGAGAACAACAGCAAAAAAATAGCGACAAAACCCCCCGTGCCTACCTTTGCCGGGGGCCAGCGGGCAGATCCCGGAGCGCTTGGGGTCGGTGGCTGTTCCCTTCTTTATGAAATGTTCGGCTCAGCCGGTGCTATTTGCATTCTTTCATTAGCACCTGTTTCAAGTAAGGAAGGAGAAAGCTCATTGCGAGATCAGCTTCCTCTCCGAATAAATTATTAAAAAATTTAAAAAAAAAATAGAGAGAGATGCACGCTGCCAAANGGTGGGAGAAAATGAAGTTGCTGTCAAGCGACGATAAATTCATGCGACAGCCAGGGCTAATTAAGCGGCAAAGTAGCTGCGAGCGTGGCGGGGCCGCGGCTCCGGGCTGGGCTCGGTGACAGCGCCGGGCTCGCCTCGGGCTCGGGGCGCTCGCCCAGCGCGGTGGCCGCGGCCACCCCCGGCGGGGACGCGGGGACACGGGCTGGGGACGCCAAGCTGACACCTTTGGGGAGAAAAAATGGAATCTTGGCCGGCCGGCTGGGCACCCGCAGCCAGCGAGGGAGGGGGGGAAGGAAGGAAGGAAGGGCGAGAGAAAATCGCAAAGATCCACGCAGAGAACAACAGCAAAAAAATAGCGACAAAAGCCCCCGTGCCTACCTTTGCCGGGGGCCAGCGGGCAGATCCCGGAGCGCTTGGGGTCGGTGGCTGTTCCCTTCTTTATGAAATGTTCGGCTCAGCCGGTGCTATTTGCATTCTTTCATTAGCACCTGTTTCAAGTAAGGAAGGAGAAAGCTCATTGCGAGATCAGCTTCCTCTCCGAATAAATTATTAAAAAATTTAAAAAAAAAATAGAGAGAGATGCACGCTGCCAAATAATAATAACGCTAATAAAAATTTAAAAAAAAATGCCACATGGATATTAAAGCCCAAAGTAGGCAGTTTAATAATGGGAGGTCTTGCAGGTTGTGAGCATGCTCCAGCCGGAACAAATCCTTCCTCTGTTATTCCTCTGAATAAAAATAAACCACGATCAAGAAACCCAAACGGAAGCTTCCTCCTAGAATCCCTGCTGCTGAAAAATATGTAATAAATTCAGCCCGAAGACGCAGACTCTAATCAGCAGCTGTTTTCTGGATCCAAAGCCAGCCAAAGCCTCTCTTGTCTTTTCCCACTATGAGTCGAGGCCTTTTTGAAAAGGGTTTTAACCTTTTAAAGACACAGCGCACCAATTATCACTTCTGGAGGACTGTCACTCACGGCGCAGGGAAATTAATAAAGCGGCAGCGGTGGCACAGTCGGAGCACGGGGAGGTGTGGTTTGCCCTCCCAGGGTTGCCTCGGGAATATTATTGTATGATTATTATTTTTAATCGGACCCCCTCCACTTCGGGGAAATAATAATAATAATAATAATAATAAAGTGCGAACTCGCCAGCCGGCTCCGGGATAAATGCAAAGTCATTATAAAAAGGAGCAGCTGCTGGATGCCGTTCCCGGAGTTCTGCTGTGGCTCCTCAGCGGGGTTAAATTTGTTGCGAGTGAATTTTGGGGATTAACAGTTTCCAGCCCGGCCGGGGCTGGGAGAGGGTTAACGACAGGCACAGAGCAGCTCTGTCAAGTGCTTCCCATCAAACTGAGGACCAGGCTGCGAAGTTTGAACCGAGCAGCTCTGGCACAGCAGCACCGCGTCCTTCCAGGGCTGGCATTCCGGGTTTTTACCACACCCGACCACCCCCCCCCCCCCAAAAAAAAAAAAAAGCTCAGCCCTCCGCTAAGCAGCGCCGCTGGCCCCGTGTGTGGCACAGCTCGCCGGGGACAGCGCCGAGCCCTCAGGTCTGGGGTGGGGGGGAAACAGGTCCCCCCAAAGCTGCGTGTCCCCAGGCCCCAGGGCAGCGTTCCCCGGCCGTGGTGCCAGCGTGCCCGGCCCACCTGGGTGGCGGTGGCATCCTCCTGGTCGGAGCTCGGGGCCATCCCCGGGGTGCTGCGGCTCCGCCGGCCGCGCTCGCCTCCGGCCAGGCTGTGCGCAGCCCCCGGCATGCGAGCCAGCGGCTCTCCCGCCCTCTCCCCCTCCTCCTCCTCCTCCTGAAAATCATCATATTTCATGTGTGGCTGCTCCAGCCCCGCCAATTGGCTGGGCACTCGCAGGCGGAAATGTCAGCAGCAGCCCCGCATCGCTGCCCGCCCGCGGCCGCCCCGTCCCCCCCGGGACCACCGGGTCCCCGCGGCTGCGAGCAGCGCCGGGGGCAGAGGGCGCGGGGCCGGCCCTGCGAGCGCGGGGAGAAGGGATTTGGGCGCTCGCTGAGGGTTCCCTGCCCCTCAGGCTCGGCTCCGGAGGGATGGAGCTGCCAGCAGCTTGACCTTGAGCCGCGCGGGTGGCAGCGAGGAGCGCCCTCCGGCCGGGGCACATCCGGCACATCTCCGGGAGCCGCCCGCCCGCACCCTGCCCGGGCACCGCGCGGCTACCGGGGCTGCTCGGAGGGATGAGCCCTGCGAAATGGAGCGTTCCCGGCGTTTCCACCCATTTTCAAGGCGTTTGTTTGCAGCTCTCCCCTGACTTCCAGACCTTTCTGACAAGATGTATCAGTATTTTCTGTGTCTTTTTAACAGCTGGGATTCGGAAACAGCGGCTTGCCTGAAGCTCCCCTGGCAGTGTCCAAGGCCAGGCTGGACGGGGTTTGGAGCAGCCAGCGACAGTGGAAGGTGTCCCTGCCCAAGGGATGGAACAGGATGGGGATTTAAGGTCCCTCCCAACCCAAACCAGTCTGGGATTCTGGGATTCCATCCCCAGCTCAAGTGGGAACACAGCCCAAGGCTTCTCCCGTCTGATCATTTTCCTTCTCCAAGCAGGTGAGGAAAAAAAAAATAAATCCAAAAAGCCTTTGGAAAGGGAGCAATGGAAAGGCAGAATGGAATAATCCCGAGGAAAACTGGCGTCTACCTGCCCTGCAAACACCTGCAAATGGAAGGTGAACACGTCCAGGGACAATGGAAAATGTTCTCCTAAGGAATGACGGAGCCACCTCTCCCTGCTGGGCTCTCCAGGAGTGGGAGGAACAGCGGAAACTCGACAGCCAAAAGCCAACTTTGATTTCCTGGCTGCTTACACAAGGATAAAAAAAAAAAAAGCATTGTCACAGAAACTAAAGAGGATTTGAGCGCAGTATTCGTGGCACAAATCAGCTTAGGGAACCTGCAGTTCTCTGCTGATTGGGAACAAACGCCATGGGAAATGGGCAACAGATTGGATGGAAGAGTGAAAGCTCCAAAGCTTCCTCATCTGCCCGTGTGAGGAGCAGCCTGGAGCCCAAACCTCATCAGCAGGTGGATCCTCCTGCAAGGGGAGCCTGGTGGTCACCACCGCCACCACCGCCAGTGTCCCCCAGGGCCGAGCAGTGCTGTGGCACAGCAGAGCCCATCACCACTGTGTGTCACTGTAGGCATTGAAACCAGAGAGGAGAAACGAGAGAATCAAAAAAAAAAACCCCACTGAGCAAAAAACAATTCCACTGAGCACAAAAAACCCCACTGAGGACAAAAAACCCCGCTGAGCAAAACCAACCCCGCTGAGCAAAACCAACCCCACTGCCTCAGGCCAGAGCAGCAGGACGGAGCTCTTCGCCTTCTCTTCCTCTCCCAAATTCCAGGAGGAATTCCAAAACCGGACATTCCATCATCTCCCGCAGCCTGGGCTCCACTGCTGGATGATCCGAGGGTGTGCAAGGTGCCAGGCACCACCCCGGGGGAACTGGTGGAGATGTTGGGGTGGTGGCACCATGGTGGCACCGGGGTCCCACCAATGCCACCCTCGGCAGCCCAGATCCCCAGGTGCCACCAGGCTGTGCCACCCAGGCCTTGGTGGCCGTCACAGGCCTCAATTCCCACAGCCACAAGTGACTAAAAGAGCTGGGCACAGTTTGTGGAAGCGTCACGAGGTGGCAGCGAAACCCCTGAATGGCTGCTGGGGAAAGGAGAGTGACCAGCGCCTCTTAACTGGGCAGCCAGAGTGACCATAGCTGGGCAACCAGACTGACCAGCACCCCGTAACTGGGCAACCAGACTGACCATAACTGGGCAGCCAGAGTGACCATCACCTCATAACTGAACAGCCAGAGTGACCATAACTGGGCAACCAGACTGACCATCAGCCCATAACTGGACAGCCAGAGTGACCATCACCCCATAACTGGGAAACCAGAGTGACCATCAGCCCATAACTGGACAGCCAGAGGTTGTGTGAGCAGGAGCACACAGTCTCCGACCTCCTGCCCAAAATAAATCCACCCCACTGCCCAAAACAAATCCCAGGAGATCTGAACGAGGAGATTTCCTTTGGGAAAATGGACGATCAGCTTAAAAACCACCCGTGGTGGCTCTGTAGCTTTGCTGAGCCTAATCACCAGCCAGGAGCTCCTCCAGGTTCCTGATTTAGGACCTCGTCCCTCCTGACTGAGCTAAGCCCAGATCTGGTTTATCCCCTGTGAAAATTCAGTGAGAAGGCCCAAAATGGGCGGGAGTTCAAAGAGCTGAGCTCTGCCAGGTCTGCTCTCCGTTTTTCTCTCCCAGCCCATCACCGTCCTGTCCTTCTCTGCGAAAGGGATGGGAGGTGTGGAACAATTCTTCTCCTTCGTTAGGGTCCTTCAAGCTTCCCTCTGGCCCCACACAATTTTTAGGAGTTCCTTCCTGCAAAAAAACCATGGAGTAGAAGTTGAGGCAAAGCCACAAGCACCTGATTCATCCCTGGAAACAGAAATTAGTGAATTCATCCCGAAACCAAGCAGCTATTTAGGGTTTAGTCCTTTTCCTAAGTGCCATGTTGAGGTTGCTGGAAAACAGCATCCCGAGAAGATTTTTGCACCAATCTGCACTTTTTTCCACCACTTTTGGGGCTTTTTAGCAGCGATACAAATTCAGCTTTCCTCCAGCACTCTGAAACTTCCCCAGCAGTTCAAAAAAACTGTTGTAAATCAACCTTACCAGCGAGGAGAACGCCCTGGATAGCCGGGAAAGGCCTGGATTCCAAATTCTCCCCATCCCCACATGCTGGGCGGGGTCTGGAACCTGGGACCCCCCACCCTGAGGGGGATCAGTTCCCTGCTCCCTCCACCCCACAAACCCCAAGCTGGTAACTGCTGCGGGATGATGAGCTGGGCTCCATGCTGGGATCGAGGAAAACCCTCCTGCTGCGTGGCCAGGGACGGGAGCTGGGTGGGATCGGTGGGAAGGAGGGAGATGGACAAAAAACAAAGCCAAAGGCGTTGGTTTTCCTCTTTTTTTTCAAGGAGGATGTGCTGCTGGCACCCCCAGGTATTGGTTATATTTCAGAGGTCAGAGATATTCCCTCCGTAGCTCGTTCCTCCTCCTTTTTCTCCCGTGAAGATAAATAATCAGGTGAAAAATCCACAGCGTGAAGAAGTGTTTGACACTTCCTTGTGGATGCTTTTCCCGTGACAGCACCGACTCTGGGGGGGAAGGCTGCAGGTGCAGGGAGCAGTTTAGGGCTCCTCTGAATCTCTGGAATATTTCCAACAGGCAGCCTCGCCCCTTCCCCCAGGATCCACCCCTAACGTGCCCAGCACAGCAGGATCAGGCTGATCCTTCCATGGGAATTCCGACTTTTAATGGGGTTTCTCCTGTGAGGAATGACAGGGAGCCACGGAAACACCACAGGTTCGGCCTTTTCCCTTTTAAAGCCCACCTCAAACCCGCTCAGCACGAAGCAGGGAGCTGCATTTCCTTTAAATTGCTGTTTCAGGAGTGCTCTTGTGAGCAAAAAGGAGAGGGATGGGCTCATTTTGCTGCTGCTCTTCCTGCGCTTTTTTAATCAGGAGCAAAGACAGCAAGGCCAAGCCTGGCTTTGCTCTGCAGCCTTCCTGGGACCCCACCCAGCCCCACAGCTCGGATTCCTGGTGCCACACAGCTTTGGGGTCACACTCTGGGGCTGCGGAGGATGCAGAGGACAGCAGGAGAGGGAAAAGAGGTGGGAAAAGCAGGGAGCAGCCCACAGACGGGGCTGGGAGCGCTCGCGGGGCCCTGAGGGGCTCTGCCTTAACCGGTGGATGCTGACCCATCTCCTCCCAGTGCTGCTCGCTGCAGCCGCACTGGGGCTGCACAGGAGCAGGGTGGGAAGGTCCAGATGCCGAGGAGCTCCTGGCTGCTGTTCAGGGCTGGATTTTGGGGACGGGGAGCTGCTGCCTCCTGAGCAGCCAGGTCCCAGATGGAAAAGCGGCATGTGCCGTTTGAGTCTTTCTTGGAAATTATAAAAAACCCCAAAACCTTGTTCAACAACAAAAATTACCAGAGCTTGTGGTTTATGGAGTTGGTGTGTGGGCGGAGGGCTCTGCCTCCCATTCCCATCACTGATCCCTGTGCCCCAGCTTGTCCTGAGGGGTGTCCCAGCATTGCCAGGAGCCCTGAGAGGGGCTGAGATGCTGCACAGGGGAACCTTTAGCACGGAATCATGGAATGGGTTGGGCTGGAAGGGACCTTAAAGCCCACCCAGTGCCACCCCTGCCACGGCAGGGACACCTGCCACTGTCCCAGGCTGCTCCCAGCCCCGTCCAGCCTGGCCTGGGACACTTCCAGGGGTCCAGGGGCAGCCACATTTTCCCTGGACAGCTCAGCCTGGTTCATTTTGTTTGAAGGAGGCCCAGTCTAACGAGGGGAAATGAGGATCACTGAGCAAATCAGAGCCCACTTGGTACCAACCTCTCTATTTTTGTACAACTCTCTGCCCTTTTCCTTTTCTCCTGCGATTCCTTCCGGGGATGGGCACTCTCTGAGACACCAAACCGTGTCCCACACGTGGGAATGGGATTCCCATTCCATCGTCCGCCCTGATTTTAAGGTGCAGATCCCTAAGCTCATCTGCACACCCAAACGAGCACTGATTCACTGCTTAAAGACAAGCAAACCTCTGCAAATATTTGGGTTATTACTCCCGTGCTCAAAGTTACCATCTGACACCAAAGGACAGGTAAATCAGAACAAATTCGAGTTTCAGATTTGAAAACTGAGAGTTTAGGAGAGTTTTTCCTGTTGAATTTTCCCTGAGCCCACAACATTTTCAGGTCAGACACATTTTTGCCCGGATAAATAAAAACCAGTATAAAACCCCACAATCTGCCCTCACGAGATAAAGAATGCCACAGCAGAGCAAGGACAGCCACAACAGCTTTGCTGCAGTCCCTACCCTGCAATATTTGGCCCCTCAGATCTGTCCCCGGTGGCATTCAGGGACAGAGCATCGAGTCCCCGCTCTCCGTGAGGCCGCAGCTGCCGGGGTGTTTTTGATCCCTCATCCCCGCTGCCGCCCCACCGATCTTGATGCTGCTCAGGGCAGGTTCTGGGGCTCTCCAGCACCCTCAGCCGCACCGGGGGTTTGGGTGATCTCAGCGGGCAGGAGGGGAGCAAGGAGAGGGAGCAGCTCCTTCCCAAGGAATGATTTCCTGAGGTGTGGCACCGTGATTTGGAGTTTGGTGGATCCCACCACCACTCAGTCCCACCCCAATCCTGGCTCAGCTGCCTTGCTCTCGGCTTGGTTTCCCCTCCCTTTATCCAAATCCTCGTCCGCAGCCAGGGAACGCTCTCTGATTCCTGCATTATCCCCCTGCAGCATCCCCATTAAACCAACCACAGACAGCAACCTCGAACCATCCCGAGCAGGAAGCGCCGTAATCTGCCGTGCATTAAAGGTCTAAAAAAACCCTGCCTAATGTTCCAGGAGTCTCAAGCTGTTAAGCCACTGCTTAACTCCGGTAATTCACCAGGAAGCCTCTCCCGTGGCACAGCCACCGAGTTGTTTTCATTTTCTAATAACAAGCACGTGACCCAGGCGTTTAATGAGTTCCCGAAATAACCCGACCGAAAGGCAAAATCCGAGAGGTTTGGCTGCCCAGGGAGGGGAAAAAAAAAATCATAATTAAAATAGTGAATGGGCAGAGAATAAAATAAAGGCCCGGGGTGAGTATAAAATCATTTAGGTGGAGTAGGGCGGGAGTTGCTTTCGTTTCTCAAGGACGGTTAAGTGTGACAGGAGCCAGCCAGCCTTGCAGGAGGCACCTGGGGCCCTCCAGCCCTCCTCCCACTTCTCATCAGGAATTCTGATCCCTCACCTTGGATTCAGCACAGGGATGATTTAAAAGAAGGACCAGGAACGTCACTGACTTTGGAACCACTTTCTGCTCTGTGAATATCAAAGCACATCCCAGATGTTACTGGTGCCTCATTGTGTTAGTCCAGAATTGTCTCTTTGCGAAGCGCAGCTGGAGGGATGGAGGGATCAGAATTCCTGAAATTGTGTGGAGAGAGAGGGAAAAGAGTCTGCAGGTCCTGTGAACTCCCTGCTGCAGGGAGGATGGATAACCATGGTCCCCCTTCCCAATTCTCATCAGGAATTCTGATCCCTCACCTTGGATTCGACTCAGTGAGGATTTAAAAGGAAAATCACTGCCTTTGGAACCACTTTCCCCTGAGAACATCGGAGCACACGCCAGATGTTAATTCTGTTATTCCTCATTGTGTTATTCCAGAACTGTCTGTTCATATCTGCAAGTGGAGGGATGGAGGGATCAGAATTCCTGAAATTGTGTGGAGAGAGAGGGAAAAGAGTCTGCAGGTCCTGTGAACTCCCTGCTGCAGGGAGGATGGATAACTGTGGTCCCATATCCCAGCTGGGTCTGGAATTACCATTGATCCCAAAGAACCATCACCAAGGTAGATCCAGTTTCAAAAATTCTTCAAAAGCCTGAGCTTTAAATAGTTTGGGACTTCATTTTGAATCCAGGCAGGGGAGTGATTTCATCTTCTGTCCGTCCTCCTCCCAGTGCAGCCTCCCGTGTGCCACTGCAGGGCAGCAGCAAAACCCTGGGACAGAAACTTCCTTCGGAGCAAGAGAGACCCAGGCAGTGCCAGAACTGCCCTGGGGGGTGGATGGGGATTCCAGCTGCAGGGCTGGACACGTTCCTGGCACGGCAGCCAAGAGGGGCTGCTCGGGACTGGGAACAGGATCCTCACCAGGATGGGAACAGGACCCTCACCAGGATTGGGAACAGGATCTTCACCAGGATGGGAACAGGATCCTCACCAGGATGGGAAGAGGATCCTCACCAGGTTTGGGAAGAGGATCCTCACCAGGATGGGAACAGGATCCTCACCAGGTTTGGGAAGAGGATTGTCACTAGGGTTGGGAAGAGGATCCTCACCAGGCTGGGAACTGGATCCTCACCAGGATGGGAAGAGGATCCTCACCAGGCTGGGAACTGGATCCTCACCAGGATTGGGAACAGGATCCTCACCAGGTTTGGGAAGAGGATCCTCACCAGGATGGGAACAGGATCCTCACCAGGCTGGAAGTCTGGGACACAGAACGTGTGCCCACACCCTGGCCTTGGGCAGAGTGGTCCATGAGTGACCTCTGGCCGTGCTCAGATCCCGGTCCTGTGGAGGTTTGGGTGTATCCAGGTGCCTCCACCAGGAAGGATGCTTGGAATTTTGGAGTCCCCCAGTAACCCCACATCCAGAAGTTTGGACACTGGGGCAGCCCAAGCTGCAGGTCAGAATCCCACCCTGAGGATGGTCCCTGGCTCAGGTTTTGCTCTGATCCCAGCCCAGGCTGGGCCTGCAGGAACGGAGAAAACGAGTCCAGCAGGAGCTGAGTGGGAGCCGCAGGTAGGAGCTCCAAAAATGGATTTTAAAAGGTTGAATAAACACTGAGCTGGGAGATTTGACCAGAAATATTGATTATTTACACCAAAAAAATCCATTTGACTTTTGCTGGACCAAACCCTGGGACAATTCCAGGGAAGCTCCAGAGCTGTACTGGGACCAGTACAGGCACTGGGCCCTGTCTCCATCCCACTGATGGATTGGGGATCAACATCTGATCCCAGGACACCCTCCCTGCACAGCCAGGCCTGGCTTAGAACTCCCCCAAATTCCATTTTCATATTTAAATAATTCCACACATTTCAGTCATTGGGGTTTTGGGATTTTGGTGTTTTTTTTTTTTTGTTGGTTGGTTGGATTTTATTTGGGTTTTTTTGTTGTTTTTTTTTTAACAGCAGAAAATAAGAGCTAAGAAAACTTGTGACTATTCTTTTTTCAGCTTAAAACCTGCCCAAAGATTTCATTTCAAATTGGGCTTGGGGAAAATAAATTACATTTTGGCCAAAGGCCAAGTCCTGAATTTCTAATTAATTGAATCAAACTTTTTCATAGTGGAACCCTTGATAATTCCTATAAGCAATTTCCCTGGAAAGGCAGTCAGGGAGAGCCCTGCGCCAAATCAGACAGAAATAAGCAGGGAGTTCAAAGGATTTGTTCTCATTAACCCTGGAGAAAATGAGTTCAGCCAGGAGCTGAGTGGCAGCCGCAGGTAGGAGCTCCAAAAATGGATTTTAAAAGGTTGAATAAACACTGAGCTGGGAGATTTGACCAGAAATATTGATTATTTACACCAAAAATACGCATTTGACATTGATATCAAGCAGTGACCAGCACACAGGGGAATTCAAGCGTGGAATAATTTGGATCTCTATTAAACCAATGGATTAAAACTGGAATTAACAGCCCAGCCTGCCTAAAACCAGGCCTATTTTTATCAGTCTCGGCAGCTGGTCCAGTGAAAGACGTGGCCGGTCCTTAGGAACTCCTTTAATTCCTCGGGATGGGAAAACAAAATCCCACATCTCTGGTACACACCAGGAATGGATATTTAGAATAAATAACAGAAATCCCCATTATCCCTGATTTTAGCAGGGAATAACTGTTTGATTCCCAGCTAAACAGCTGCCCGTGGGAGCAGAAATTAAGGAAATTAATGGAAATATCCACTGCAGGAATAATTAATTGGTTAAAGAGCTCAACAGCATCACACTCAGGGGACTTGGAGAGAAATTCTCTGCCCTGTCCTGGAGAGGTCCCACTGCTCCTCCTGTTCCCAAAAAATACCCCAGGGGCACCCATTCCATCCAATTTCGGGGCAGGTTTGGCTCTGCGGGATCCTCTGGCTGGAATCGGGCTCAGTGGTGCTGTTTTATCACGAAATATTCTGTTTTCTTTTATTCCCCTTTCCTCACCAAGGGGGTGACCCTCGGAGTTCCCTGGCAGGAGGAGCCTCTCCCAGGAGTTCTGTCAGACCACGAATCCCAACTCCTGAAGGATGGGAAGGAGAATCAGCCCCGGGAGGGGCCTGGGGTGCACAGGGGGAGCAGGAAATTGGGAATGAGGCCCTGCGTTGCATTCCCAGTCCCGGGTGCCCCATGTCAATAATGAGTTATTTAAATTCATCAACTAAATTGAGAATAAAACCAGAAAATTGTAAAATGCACCCGTGATTCAAAGGAAAATCTCTTATTAAAGAAAAAACTCTGTTTAGATGAGCTTAAGGATGGGAACAGAGAGGATGGAGTTCTTTAGTATTGGGTGTAAAATTAGCAGGAATTGGCATTTCAGAGAAAGAGGAGGCGGTGGAAAATGATGAAGGGAAGCTCCAGACTAAGGGGATTAAATCTCTCTCAGAAGATGCAAGAAATAAGCAGAGAAAAAGCAGAGGAAGAGAAGAAGAAAGGATCCCAAAGGAAGTTAAAAGGAAAGAATCCCAAAGAATGAGAAAAAGAAAGGATCCCAAAGGAAGCTGGATCTCAAGGATTGAGGAACAGTGTCGTAAAAATAACGAAGTCAAACTGAATTAGAGTCTGCAAAGAAAATTAAAGAGGAAAAGGAAAAGGAAAAGGAGAAAAGGAAAATAAAAATGAAAGGGAAAAGGGGAAAAGAAAAGGAAAAGGGAAAGGAAAAAGGGAAAGGGAAAAAATGAAAAGGAACAGGAAAAAAGGAAAAGGAAAATGAACAAGAAAAAGGGAAAAGGAAAAAGGAAAGGGAAAAGGAAAAGAAAAAGGAAAAAAGGAAAAGGAAAAGGAAAAAAGGAAAAGGAAAAGGAAAAGGAAAAGGAAAAGGAAAAGGAAAAGGAAAAGGAAAAAAAGAAAAAATGAAAATGAAAAAGAAAAAGAAAAAGAAAAAGGAAAAAAGGAAAAAAGGAAAAAAGGAAAAAAGGAAAAAAGGAAAAAAGGCTTTAGAAACAACCCTGGGAGTAGAGAGCTGAAGTCAGTCTTGTTTAAACCCATCCAGATGAATTATGGATTTTTAAAAACCTGAAAATCATGGAGGAAACAAAAAAATTCCACCAAGACCGTCAGGAATAAACACCCACCTCAGCCCGGGAAGCAACTGGGCTGTGAAAGCCAAAGTCAAGCGAAGCCTAAAGCAAACCCAGACCTGCAGCTAGGACAGACCAACTGCTCCCGAGCCCAGATTTCCCTCAGGGAGGGATTCAGGGGACGGATTCCGGGTGTGAGGAAAAGCTTGGAAGCAGATTTGGCACCGACACTTCTCCTGCATGGCCGGAGATAAACAAGTCCCCTGCTCTGTTTGGTTTAGCAGGAACGGAACAACAAAACTGAAATATCTCAGGTGAGGTTTCACCATTTCCTTTCTGTCCAGTGCTTTTTATTCCTGAAAACATCCTGCCTGAAGCAAGAAAATATCCCAATTAAATTCCAAACGGTGTCCAGCATCCCAGGAGGAATCCGCACACTGTTGAGCTTGACATTCACTGGAGTTTCACTGCTGGGAACACGGAGCCAGCTGGAATTTTTTCCCCTTTTTCTCAATTTCTGATGGATTTTTGCAGCTTCTAAGTCTGGTCCAACTCTGGATTCACTGAGAAATTCCCATTGAACTGATCCAGCAGGGACAGCTCCGATCTCTGCTCTGGGACAGGGACAGCACCCAGGGAACGGCTGGAGCTGGGCCAGGGCAGGCTCAGGCTGCAGATCAGGGCAAGGTTCTTCCCCCAGAGGGTGCTGGGCACTGCCCAGGCTCCCCAGGGAATGGGCACGGCCCCGAGGCTGCCAGAGCTCCAGGAGCGTTTGGGCAGCGCTGCCAGGGATGCCCAGGCTGGGATTGTTGGGGTGCAGGAGCTGGATCAGCGATCCCTGGGGATATTCCAGCTCAGGATATCCCATGGTTCCATAATCCCAGGTAACTCCTCCGGCCCCTCCCAGCTCTGCCCCCCCTGCATTCCCTGCGCTGACAGCAATAGGAAAGAAAACATTTCCCGAATTCAGGATTAATAGGAATGATGGAAATGGAAACAACGGAATAATGGGAAGAGCTCTTCCCTCCCCCTGCCACATTCCCAGCCCCATCCCAGCTCTCCCAGCTCAGCCCCAGTGCCCGAGGGGGAGGATGGACAGAGGGGCTGCAGGACCCCCTGTGCTGGGCCCTTTCCTGTCGCTGCACCCTGGAGATGGGAACAGCCATGGGCTGGAATTCCACGGATTTCCAGAGCAGGAATTCCACGGATTTCACACGGAAGGAAACTTCCCAGTGTGGCCACGCAGGAGAACTCCGCCCTTCGCATCCCAGCACCGGGGACTGGCCCTGCTGGGACCGGATCCCTGTCCCAGGGGGGCTCTGGTGACCTGACAGGTCCCTGTCACTCCCCACCCCCACACTCACAGCCAGCCCCTCTTTCCTCTCCAGTTCCCCCTGAGCTTCCCCTGGTGGAGCCGCAGGAGCCTCATCCCATAAATCCATTTATTCCAGGGCAATAACACAGGAAAAGCCCCGAGCTGGTGCCTCCGAGGAGGAACCCCAAAAACACCACCCCGGTTCCCCACATCCCCAGAAATAATCCTAAAATCCCCCAGTCCAACTGCTCCAGGGACTGGGATGTCGCTGCTGGGTGAGTGTCCCTCACCCGGCTGTGCCCAGGTCCCCAGGCCCTTTGTTGCCCCCAGGGTTGGCAGTTCTTGGGCTCCCACCCAGCGTGTGCCCCCCGAGCTCTGAGTGGACTCCTCAAAACTTTCTCTGAATTCTGAGTTCTGCATCTTCTCCAGCAAATTCCCGGGGAAAATGCCCAGGAAATGGAGATTCCTTTGGGACCTCGCTGTTTCTCACCAATTCTTTCGAAGCACAGAGGCCGCAGTGATTCCGTGTAGGATCACTGAATTCCGTTCACAGTTAAAGCAGATGTTGATCCTGCATCCCAGACAAGCTCATCCCATCCCTGGCAGTGCCCGAGGCCAGGCTGGACGGGGCTGGGAGCAGCCTGGGACAGTGGAAGGTGTCCCTGCCATGGCAGGGGTGGAATGGGATGAGCTTTCCAACCCATTCTGATTCCATGATTCCAACAGGATTTCTGAAATCATTCATTAACACACACTTAATTTGCATTATTAAGTCCTGAGAATCAGAAATTTCCGGGGCAGCAGAGGGGCCGCAGCCACAGATGGGCCTCACAATAAAACAACCCCTCATAATCAATATCCCTGAATAAAAATAACGAGGATTAAGCAGGATGTTCCCATCTCCCAGTGCCACCACACCTTTCATCTCCCAGCACTGGCAATGTTTTGTTTTCCCCTTGAATTGCACAAACTTCTCCAGAGGATTCGTTATCCAGCAGGAAAACCAAGCTGTCCCTGGCGACCTTCTGCAAAAAGGGAAAAACGCCTCCGGGCAGGGTTTTTTCCTGGGTTGGTTTTGTTATTTAAAGAAGAACTTTTAACTGTTCAATAAATCAGGCAAGGGGAGGGGGTGGGTGCAGCCATTTGGCAATAAACTCATACAAGGAACGGGGAAGCGTGGCAAAGGAAGGCAGGGGCTTCACAGGTGCCTCAGGAATTTTATCGAGGGAAATTGGATGCAGAAATTGGAAAAACAGGGTTGGAATTACACACAGGGTTTCTACAGGGCAAAACAGCCAGGAGCGGGCGAAGGATGAGCTGGCAGGGAAAGCTGATGGGTTCAAAATTCACATTCCACCAGGATCCAAATCTTTTCCAGGCCCCTGCCCCAGCTGTTTGAGGTCTTTATTCAGGTGCCATCCTCCCCTTCCCAGCTCAGACCGTTTCCCTGGAGTTCCTCTGCTGGGAGGTTGAAAATATGAACGGTGTGGAACTCTCGGGAGGGCCAGGATGGGTTTTGGGGAAAGGTGGTCTGCAGCCACAGCTCCCAGCAGAGGAACCAGGTAATATCATCTCAGGAAGCCACGTTTTCATATTTACAAAATGTTGGAGATTCCCAAAGAGGTTTTCCATCCAAGTATTGCCCCAGCCAGGTTTAAACCCCAAGCCAAGGAAATTCTGGGGTGTCTGAGGATCCCGGAGGCTGCCAGAGCTCCGGGAGCGTTTGGGCAGCGCTGCCAGGGATGCCCAGGCTGGGGTTGTTGGGGTGCAGGAGCTGGGCTGGATCATCCCGTGGGTCCCTCCCAGCTCAGGATATTCCATAAATCTGTCATAATAAAGTTTTAATCCCACGAAAGTCACCAGAGCTCAGTGAGGAGCGAAAATCCCTCACCAAGGCACTTCAAAGCCTGACCGTGGCTCCAGAGGTTCTGGAAGTTCCCCCTGCACCTTCCCACACTAAAATATTCCTTTTCCCCTTTGTGTTCCTTCGAGTTTCATCCTTTGCAGGGCTCTGCCAGTGGTTTGCTGCTCTCCAAACTCCAAACTGGGAAGTTTTAATTAGGCAGGAGCTCTGCTCCCCGAGCGCCCGAAGCTGCCCGCGTCGGCTTTGGGGAGCGAAGCTCTGGATTCCCCACGGAAAGGCGGGAAAAACATCGGGAATGAGGAGGAACTGGAGGCCTGGCAGCTCAGCTGGGTGGGAGGCGCTGAAGAGGTCCCCTGTTTTTCAAATAATCGAATTTAAATTCCTCCTAGCCATGAAATGAATAGAACCTGTTTACACCGAGCGTGCTGTCGCGCGTTGCAGGAGCTCAGCTCGCTGCTGCTCCCAGTAAAAATAGCAATTCCTGGCTCTAAGAATAGCTGGAGGCAGCAGCTGATCCCTGTCACCTGCCCGGGCTGCCCCAGCACCAGCGTGTCCTTCCAGCAGCAGGGACAGCAGCAGCTCCAGCTGGGCGTGGGGAAAACGAGCCCAAAAATGCAGGAAAAACCACCCAAAAATGCAGGAGAACCACCCCAAAATGCAGGAAAACAACCCCAAAAAAGATGCAGGAAAATGACCCAAACATGCAGGAAAATTACCCCAAAATGCAGGAAAACAACTCAAAAAAGATGCAGGAAAATGACCTAAAAATGCAGGAAAATGACCCAAACATGCAGGAAAACCACCCCAAAATGCAGGAAAACAACTCAAAAAATATGCAGGAAAATGACCCAAAAAAAGCTGCAGGAAAACGACCCCAAAATGCAGAACATCCCAAAAAAGATGTAGGAAAACTACCACAAAAAAGATGCAGGAAAATGACTCAAAAATGCAGGAAAATGACCTAAAAATGCAGGAAAATGACCCAAAAAAAGATGCAGGAAAACTACCGCAAAAAAAATGCAGGAAAATGGCCCAAAAAAGATGCAGGAAAATGACCATAAAAGATGCAGGAAAATTACTCAAAAAAGATGAAGGAAAATGACCCAAAAAAGGATGCAGGAAAATGACTCAAAAATGCAGGAAAATGACCTGAAAATGCAGGAAAATAACCCAAAAAAAGGTGCAGGAAAACTACCGCAAAAAAAATGCAGGAAAATAATCCAAAAAAAGGTGCAGGAAAACTACCACAAAAAAGATGTAGGAAAATGACCATAAAAGATGCAGGAAAATGACTCAAAAAAGATGAAGGAAAACGACCCAAAAAAGGACGCAGGAGAATGACTCAAAAATGCAGGAAAACTACTCAAAAGAGATGCAGGAAAACAACCCCAAAATGCAGGAAAATGACCCAAAAAAATGCAGGAAAACGACTCAAAAATGCAGGAAAACTACTCGAAAGAGATGCAGGAAAATGACAAAAAATGCAGGAAAACGACCCCAAAATGCAGGAAAATGACCCAAAAAAATGCAGGAAAACGACTCAAAAATGCAGGAAAACTACTCGAAAGAGATGCAGGAAAATGACAAAAAATGCAGGAAAACGACCCCAAAATGCAGGAAAACAACTCAAAAATGCAGGAAAATTACCCAAAATGCAGGGAAATCCCGTTTTGGTGGTGCTGGGAGCAGAGGCACAGCCCCATCCTCCCCTCCCGGAGCTGGCAGAGACTCTCCATGAGGATGGGAAACTTTGGGATCTCTCTGCTCAGCTCTTCCTCACCCATGGAAGTGTTCAAAGTGAGGAAAAAACCAAAAAAAACAGGAAAAATCCCTGAAAAATGAGCACCGCAAAGTCCTCCCATCATTTTTTTACCAGGGGCAAGACCCAAAACTTTCTCGTGGTGGGTGTCGGGAGTGGGGTGAGGGGAAAAAATCCTGCAAAGACGAAAGATTTCTGCTTCTCCCCGCAGCTGAAATCTGCATTTCCCTGAGCGCGCTCGGGGGCGTCACCTACCCCGGGGCAAATCCCCTGAGCAGCTGAGAAAGGAAAAAACAAAAAGGGAGGCACAGGTTGGGTTTGGAAAGGCTTTGGGGATTTCTGGAAATCCTCTCGGCTGGATCAGCTCGTCACCGAAACGAGACGGAGAGCAGGAGCCGAGCTCGCTCCTGGCAGCCCCGCCGGAGGCAGCAGACGGGGAAGGGCCTCGGAACACCCGGGCTGGGAGGATTTCAAACGGGGGGGTTGGCTTGGGGCAAAAAAACACAAAGGAAGAGGAATTCCTGCACTTCATTCCCATTTTTTGGGCTTGGGAAGGGCGATCTCCTGAAGCAGAGACTGTTGGTATTGACATCTTATAGGTCACACAGGTGGTTTTTAAAATGATTTTTTTTATTATTTTATTTTTATTATTTTTATTATTTTTTATTNTGCTTTCCCCCGAGACAAGGAGCAGCATCTGCCTTCTCCACAGCACAGCTGTGCCAGGACCCAGTGGCCAGCCAGGGGATGCACAAGTGAAAACCAACAGTGTCCATCCACCTCTGATTTATATTTATATTTATATCTATTTCTATATGTTTCTATTTCTATTTCTATTTCTATTTCTATTTCTATTTCTATGTCTATGTCTATTTCTATCTCTATTTTTATTTCTATGTCTATTTTATTTATATTTATATTTATATTTATATTTATATTTATATTTATATTTATATTTATATTTATATTTATTTATAATTTTATTTCTATGTTTATGAATACGTATATTTTTAATTTTTTTTAATTTCTATTTTTATATTTATACATTCCAAAATCAATGTCAGCTATTTCCCAGCCTTTCCTGTTTTCTGCAGATAAATCAGCCTCCGTGGCACGGGCTGGGAAGGCACCTGGACACAGAGACACAGCTTGAAATTGAAACCAGAATGGCACCAAAATGGGGATTTTACTGGAAATCTGAAGGAAAAAAATCACCTCCCAGAAATCATTCCAAATCCTGGTTTGCTCCATCCTCTGGCAGCTCAGAGCAGGGAGGTCGGACACCAAATTCCAGAGGGGGTTTGAGCACCTTGGGGAGGTTTCTGTGCTCTGCGGGAAGAGCCCAGAACCTCAAAGGAGCCTGAGAGTGCAACAGTTTCAGCATTTAAGTCTCATTATTATTATTAATAATTCCATATTAATAATAATTCCATATTAATAATAATTTTTATATGGTATTATTAATTTTATTATAGGGAGAGCTGGGGGTGCTCACCTGGAGAGGAG
>VZTF01007680.1:79285-102633 GCA_013397755.1 Cnemophilus loriae
AAACAACCAAAACCTCTAAAATCGACGTTTTTAGACACATCCAAACACCACGACCCTGCTCTCCCCCCTTTCCTCCTTCTCCTGGGCCAGGTGTGGGAAACACCAGGAAAAAGCAATGCTTGCGTTTGTCTGGAGTGGGGAAAAATGGGATTTGCAGGCGATCAAAATCCCAGTTTGCTCTGAAACCACACCCAGGCAGCACTCCGGGATTTCCGTCAGCAGCTGCCGAGGCCGGGCCCAGTCCAGTTCTCCTGCGGCCGCTTCCCTCCCCGGGCGTCCTTGGCAGGCTCCGAGGACAGAAGGAAAATCCTTCTCCAGCTCCTCCAAAAGCAACAATTTGGGCTTTTTTTACAATCCGAAGCAGCAGCAGTGGTGGCAAAAACTGCCCGGAGCCGCGGGGCTTTGTGCTGGTCCCACAGAGGGGCTGGCAGGGATCCCCCAGCACTGCCAGGGATGAATTTTCTCCAAACTCCAGTTGGAATTGCTCAAAAATTCACATTTTTCTGCAGTTTTGCACATCCAGGCCCGTGTGAATATACAGAATGCATATGTGTGTGTGTATATATATTTATATGTTTATATGTTTATATGTTTATATATTTATATATTTATATATTTATATATTTATATTTATATATTTTGTATATATATTTCTTTGTATATATATTTCTATATTTATACTTTTATTTTTATTTTTATTTTTAGTTATTTCCATTTTTATTTTCATTTTAATTTTTATTTTTCTTTCTGTATTTATGTTTTGGGGTTTTTTTTATTTTTACTTTTATTTATATTTATCTTGATTTATTTATATTTGTGTCTGTATCCGGGAGTTATTCAGCAGGTGACCGCTTCACCCATCACGTCACACCCCAATCCCAGGAGTTATTTTGGGTGCCAACCTCCCTTTCCTCAGCCCCCCAGGCTCCCCAGATTCCCATTTCCCAGGCTTTTTGTGGCACAGAAATCCACATTTTTCGCAGCCAGGAGCTGGGAGCAGCTGGGAATTTGTCACCTCCTCCAGGGACAGGATGGCAGCTCCCCAGGGGCTGTAAATTGATTTCTAATAATTGATTTCTAGAATTGATTTTGTCTGGCAGGGGCAGAGCAGCCTCGCTCTGTTTGATCCCTGCTCCTCCTCTGGGGCAGCGGCAGCTTTGGAAGTGGTGGGAAAAGGGATTTTTTGGGAAAATCCTGGTGGATTCAAGGCTTTGTGTGCAAGCCCTGGCAGGGATGGCCCTGCAGCTCCGGGGACATGGGCGACAGAGGAGAAGAACTCCCTGTGAGCCAGGGAAAGGCTGAAATTCCAACGGGGTTATGGAATTCTGGGACTTCCAGCAATGCTGGACAGCAGATCCGGGATCTGAAGGAGGCTTCAAACTCAATTTCCCACGGAGTTTCCCTCCTGCCCCACCTCTCCCTCCTCTCCATCCCCATGGGGCGCCCAGGTGTGGCCCCAGGTCTCTCCAGAACCTCGTTTTTCCTCCTGGGATCCCTTGGCACCCCTGGACACGCCCCAGAGCGTGAGGAAGGGGACGAGAACACCCCTGTGCCCCTTAAATCCCGTTCTGCTCCCACCCTGCACGTCAGGACAGCCTCGGGAGCTTCCAGCGAGAGCTGCCCAAATCCCCCGGGATCTGATTTCCAGCTGCAGTCAAGGATGGCGCCAGGGAGTTTTAATGCAGATTCCAGCAGGTTTGGGAGTTTTCCAGAGGCTGGGGTTGGTTCGGGGACCAAACTCCCCTTCAGTGCCTTTTAATCACACTTAAAGCCAGACTTTACCCATCTTGGTTTTCTGTTCAGCCCTGAGCCTCCTTAAATGTTCATTTCACGGAATCACCGAATCCTGGAGGCTGGAAAAGCCCTCTGAGGTCAGATCCAACCGTTCCCAGAGTCCAACCATTCCCAGAGTCCAACCATTCTCAAAATCCAACCATTCCCAGCTCTGCCCCGTGTCCCCAAGTGCCACATCCATGGCTTTGAAACCCCTCCAGGGATGGATCCTGTGCAAATCCTTGGGATGTTTTAATGACCTTCGCGGTTTTAAGCTGAGTTTAATGATGTCCCAGAGTCCGGGGCAGAAACCTGACCCTCAAATTCCGGAATTTGGGAAGGATGGAAATCCTTCCTTCCATCCATTTCCATCCTTCCCATGTCAGAAATCCCTTTAAATGGAAACCCTCCTTCCCTGTGTGCTGATAAACCATCCCTAAATGTTCATTTCATGGAATCACCGAATCCTCGAGGCTGGAAAAGCCCTCTGAGATCAGATCCAACCATTCCCAGAGTCCAACCATTCCCAAAATCCAACCATTCCCCGCTCTTCCCCGTGTCCCCAAGTGCCACATCCATGGCTTTGAAACCCCTCCAGGGATGGATCCTGTGCCAATGCTTGGGATGTTTTAAACGACCTTCATGGATTTAAGCTGAGTTTAATGATGTCCAAAAGGCTGGAAGAGAAACCTGACCCTCAAATTCCGGAATTTGGGAAGGATTTTGTTCCTTCCCATGTCAGAAATCCCTTAAAACAGAAACCCTCCTTCCCTGTGTGCTGATAAACCTTCCTTAAATATTCATTCCATGGAATCCCAGAATCCTCGAGGCTGGAAAATCCCTCCGAGATCAGATCCAACCGTTCCCAGAGCCCAGCCATTCCTCGTGTCCCCAAGTGCCACATCCATGGCTTTGAAACCTCTCTGGGGATGGGAACTCCACCATCCTGTGCCAATCCTTGGGATGTTTTAAACAATCTTCACTGATTTAAGCTGAGTTTAACAATGTCCCAGAGTCCAGGGCAGAAACCTGACCCTCAAATTCCGGAATTTGGGAAGGATTTCCATCCTTCCCAGAAATCCCTTAAAATGGAAACCCTCCTTCCTGGAGTGCTAATGAGCCTCCTTGAGACTCCTTCTTGGCCGAGGCTCCTCCCGGTTGAAGATTTTCTGCCAAAGCAGCTCCGAATTTAGAACTGCTCTGTCTTTACTCGAATTTCTACTCAATTGACCTCCCGGGCTCCTTCCTCAGTCATTCCATGGAAAATATGCTCCGTGTGCAATTCCCGACTTGGCTTTTTTTGGGGTTTATTAATTTATTTTGAACTTCCCAGCACTTGCAGACTCCAGTCTGGAACATGAAAATTATTCCTGGGCTGTTTTTTTTTGTTTTGCTGTCTATTACCCGGGGTGTCATCACGGCCAGACTTCGCCAACTCAAATATCGCCCAGAATTGAGATCAAAGTACAGGAAAAAAGGGAAGAAAACGGGAAAATGGAGCTGTTTGGCCTCCCAAAGGTGCCCTGCAGTGACACCCCTCCCAAAAGAAATGAGAATTAAGGGTTGTTTGTGGCTTTCCGTGCAGATTTATTACAAATTAATTCATGATGCAATAAATTAATTCCATTTTCAGCTCTGGCCTTGCCAAGGTGCCACAGAGCTGCAGCATCCCCCAGCTGTAGCCTTGAATAAAATAAAGAATAGAAATAATTGTAAATTATAAATAATAAACATCCGTATCTCAAAAATGAAGAAGGGTCAAGCCTGGGGATCTGTGGGGGGACTTCTCTGGAATTTCTCAGGATTTCTCTGTCCGAAATATCTCAAAATTGGCTGAAAGAGAAACCCATGGGTGATCCTTGGGATCCCACTTTGGATTTGGGTTCCTTCCGTGGGATCCCACCTTGGTTTTGGGTTCGGGTTCCTTCCTTGGGATCCTACATTGGGTTTGGGGTTTGTTCCTCAAGATCCTNATATCTCAAAACTGGCTGAAAGAGAAACCCATGGGTGATCCTTGGGATCCCACTTTGGATTTGGGTTCCTTCCTTGGGATCCCACCTTGGTTTTGGGTTCGGGTTCCTTCCTTGGGATCCTACATTGGGTTTGGGGTTTGTTCCTCAAGATCCTCCATTGGGTTTGGGTTCCTTCTTTAGGATCCCCCATTGGGTTTAGGGTTCCTTCCTCGGGGTCCCACTTTGGGTTCCTCCCTTGGGATTCCCCCTTGGGTTTGGGTTCCTTCCTCGGGATCTCCCCTTGGGTTTGGTCTCCTTCTTTCTCCAAGGAAAAGCTGAGCTTAAACCAGAGCTGGAGTCTTAAAAAAGGGAATTAAAACCTTTTCCAGCCTGCAGGAATGATGAATTCCTGATGTTTTTAAGGAACTTTGAGGGGAATTTCTGCCAGGAATCCTCGTCTGAGGTCCAGCGCCATCAACCCTGGACTAACAAAGCTGCTGCAGATGTTTGATTCCTCAGGATTGTGCAGAGTCTCCATCAGACTTTGCCTCAAATCCCTCTTTTAGCCTTCTTTGTGTCCAGTTTCCCAAAATTCCAACCGTTTTTGGATAGAAGAACCAGGATCAGCTTCTCAGGGCATTTTCCCTGCTCCCTTTTTGAGCACAAACCTGTTTTTTTTTTTCCATGGAGAAGCCTCCAGGTCAGAGCGTGGCCTCGGGAGACGAAATTTGACGGTACCACAAGGAGATTTGAACTTCAGCAAAGATCCTGTTCCAAACTGTCAATCCTGGCAGGACAATCTGGAAATTTGGGGCATGAATTGGAATTTTTTTGGGCGTTTGGAAGATGCTCAGCTGGGAGAACCTGACGCAGCAGGAGCGGAGGCAATAACCAAACATTAATAGAGGGATTAATAGAAATTATAGAATTAAAAATGAATAGAATTAAAAAATCCTTAATTCCTTTTAAAATACACGTGGAAAATGTCGGATTTTGTGTGGTTTGTCAGCGTATGAGGACAAACTGAGGCTTCCCAGCTGTTCCTGAGGCAAGGAATGAGGCCACAGGCGTGGTTTGAACATTATTCCCCAAATCCCGCCCCAGGATCTCCCAGGACAAGCCAGGAACCAGCCCAGGGAGGTGAAGATCAGGCCCTACTTTGCTTTTACCTCAAGAAAACCCAGAAATTCCCCACTTAGGGGAGAAATTTAATTAAAATGCTCCATTTTTTAACCTGGCTGTTTAAATACAGGAACGAGAGGCTCGGTTTTTATGGATGTCAGGAGGAACATCAGTTCCAGGTTCCGCGCAAACCACAGAGGAAGTGTTTTCATTTCCAACCTGCCGCGTCTCTCCTCAGCTGAAATAACCATTTTTTAGCCTCTCTGTGCTCCCAGAAGCCCAAAAATCTGAAGGGCTCCCAGATTTTAATTTAGCAGGAGGTGTGAGAGAAGGAACGCAGAATTCCCTCTCTTCCTGCTGCATCCCTGAAAGTGGGAGCCTCTCCTCCAGGAATGGGGCCTTAACGATCCATCCCTTTTTTTATTAATGAACTTTAGGAATGTTTCTTTATGCCGGTTTTATTTATTTTTTTTTAAATCAGATTATTAAGCAGTGTCAAGCACCAAAGTCTGGGTGGTGGGAGGTTCTCCATCAAGTTCCTCCAATTAACTGGAGCAGCCTGGGGTAGTGGGAGGTGTCGCTGCCCATGGAAGGGGTGGAATGGGATGGGACTTAAGGTCCCTCCCAACCCAAACCCGTGTGGAATTCTGTGGAATCTTTGCTCATCGTTATTTAGTTGTTGGTAACGCTTTATCTTGCCATCAATTTAAGGTTTTTTGGGGGAAAAAAAAAAAAAAAAAAGATGGGATAATTACCGGATATTGATTTGGTCAGCAGGGTTTGGAGACCTTCAGTTGTCACCCTCCCAGGAGCCAGGACTCATCTGGAATCAACCCAAATTCCCATTTCCACTGGGAAAAAAATGTCCCCGTGCCATGAAGGATTTTAGGGACACCACTTATCTCTTCCACCACCTTCATCTCTCTTCCAGCCCCGAGATAAGGCCCAGGAATTGGAGGCCACACCCAGGAGTTTCCAGCCCCATTCCCCAGCACTTCCAATATTGAATTCCAGGTGTTCACAGCTGTCCCAGCTCCTGCTGGATTATTTTTTTTCCCCCTCCCCTCCCCTCCCTCCACCCCCAAAAATTCAGCTCTTAATTATAACCCAGCAGCTCCTCACCACCAACCCAGCAAAAACAGAGCCAAAAAAATCCCACAAACCTGGCTTTCCCTATAAAAATGGGAACACAAAGTGTCCTGTCCTGCCTTGGGATGATTCCAGGCAGGAGGAGGGGTGAGAAAGCAGAGGGAAAGAGCTGCACCATCACCGCCGCCCTTCCACCTGGGAAATCTCCGTTCCATTTTCACTCCCAGCCCAGGCAGGATGGAATTGAGTTTCCTTCCAGTCCCCACTGGAATATTTCCCCCCCTCCTCCCTCCCCGTGGCCAGGAATACAATGGGAATGCTCAGGAATTCGGGATGGAAGGTGGGGATGCTGCAGCAGCTGCGGGAGCTTTATGAGGTGCAGCAGAACCAGCCCAGGGCTGTCCTGCCCTGGCCTGGCGCAATTCCGAGGGCTCCTGGCAGCTGGATGTGCTTTAATGGGAACAGCTCCCTGCACTGCATCCAGATTTTCCCAGAAAACAGGATCCCAGCCGTGCCCAGGAGTTCGCTTTCAAAGGGATGCAGCGAGGAAATGCGGTTTTCCCTCCTTTTGCTGTGCGAGGCACAGGAAAAGGGCTAAGCCTGGTTTTAGTTTAAGCCCTTCCGTAAAAACCAGGCCCCACCTTCGGAGAATCGGGAAGATTTCACGGGAAAGAGAGGAACCAGCTGCAGCTGCTGCCAGCCACACAAAGGAACAGCGGGGAAGGTTTTCCTGGGAGCAGGAACAGCGGGGAAGGTTTTCCTGGGAGAAGGAACAGCAGGGAAGGTTTTCCTGGGAGAAGGGGGAGGCCGAGGGAAGCCCTGCTCCCAGCTGGGCCTGACTGGGATGGAGCCGAGCTGTGCCCGCAGCTCCCGAGGGATGAACGGGGCAGAGAGAGAACGGAGGGGGCTGGAGGGATGGTCCTGACAAAACCAGGAATTTTCTGCCTGTGGAATAGCAAGGGCAGGAATTTTCTGCCTGTGGCAACCCATCTCTTCCCTCTGAAAGCTGCTCCAGGCGGGAGGGGAGAACCAGGGCTGGAAAGAAATGCTGGGAGGATCCACCCCGATCCCAGGAATTCCAGGAGCATCTCCCACTGTGCTGCATTTTCTGGGAGGTTCCATCCCGATCCCAGGAATTCCAGGAGCATCTCCCAACGTCCTGCACTTTCTGGGAGGATCCATTCTGATTCCAGGAATTCCAGGAGCATCTCCCATGATCCAGCACTTTCTGGAAGCCCCCATCCTGCTCCCAGGAATTCCTGGAGCATCTCCCATGGCCCTGAATTTTCTGGGAGGATCCACCCTGCTCCCAGGAATTCCAGGAGCATCTCCCATGGTCCTGAATTTTCTGGGAGGATCCATCCCGCTCCCAGGAATTCCTGGAGCATCTCCCACCCCACTGGCTCTTGCTGCTCCCTGGGAAATTCCTTCAGGACTATTTCCCTGAGGTTTTCCATATCTCCACTGTGGGTCTCACCTTCCCCACATCAGGATAATCCGGATTTCTCCGAGGGATTGGAGGATGAGCTTTGTATCCCCCAGGACTCACTCCCAAAAATGCAGGGAAGAGGGAGAGAGGGACAGGGCTGAACCCCAGGAGGCTGAACCCCAGAAATCTGACCCAGAGATCATTTTCTGATGAAATTCCATGAAGGATTTAATAAAATTCCAGCTTTAAATTGCTCCTGGATTACCCCAAATACCCTTCCATGATGGATCCAAGCGGCCTTAAATTATTTTCCCAAAAACTTGGGCTTCTACTAAATTATTTGGCCAAAGTTTGGGTTTCTACCACATCACTCAGACACAGGAACCTCACCTGAAATGTGGGAAAAGCAGGAATAAAACCTCAGTCCTGGCTGGCGAAGGATTTCCAGCTTGGATCTCTCCTCTGATTCCAAAGCTCAGCCTTCTTGGAAGTGCAGGAATGAATTTCCTGCATGCCAAACCCTAAATTATCACTTTTGTTAACTTTTTTCTCCGTTTTTTGGGCTTGCTGTGCTTTGTTAGCCCAACCACAGGATTCTGTCCCGCAGAACTGAAACTTGGGCAAGAATTCCCTTCCCTGCCCTTTAATTTATCCCAGACTCGGAGCAGGAACTTAATTAACACCACGGTTCTGAGCAGAACGAGAAACCGCAAGAAACCTTCATTTCAAAAATTGATTTTTATCTCGTTCCTGATGCTTCCTCACTGCCGGGGAGCTGAGTATAAATTAATTTACCCTTCATGCTAAATTTGGGAGTTCTTGCTACCTAGAGAACACGAAATCGTCTCAAAGTGATGTCAGCAATCATAACCCAGATTCTCTGAGTCAGAAGTTCTATTTGAAGCCCTAATTTATTTATATTCTCTGCTTTATTATTCTAAAAAACCCAGGATGGCTTCCATTTGCTATTTAATAATTTTTAAGAAGCTGTCTTCCAGCTGAAATTGGAATTTGGTTGGATTTATATTAAAAAATCGTATTTTTTGCTTGTCATTTAACTAAAAAAAACTCAGATATGCTGAGAAGACAAAAAGAGTGAATTATCAAAGCATATTTCGTGTATAAAATCAAGCACTTCCACACGAGGTGCAGTAAATGGAGTTTGCAAGCTGAAACTTCCAGTTCGACATCTGATTTTTCCATTTATTTATGTGCCTCGAGACTCCCGTAAAGCTCCTCACAGGAGTTTTAAAAATACCTCAGAAATTCAGATATCAAAGCACCGTGGAAATGAGGAGTTAAGGTCCCGATTCCACAGGATTTTTCAAAGATTTTTAGGTGAAAAAATGGCTTTGAAGGTTTAAATCCGACGCCTGGGAGGTGGCAGAGTCCGTCCCTCCCTGCGTGTTTTCAATTCTGGCTGGAACGAACTCTCCTGGTTTTGGAATTCCTCTCCCTGTGCTCAGTTTTGCGTGGAGAAATCCAAATAAAATAAAACAAAACAAAAAATAAATAAACTCCCCAAATATTCAATTGAAAACAAGAGCGACAAAAGGTTCGGAGAACCTTGGGCTTTGGGGAAAAGAGACTGGAAATAAAATCAGAGCTTTCCTCGTTTACTGGGACAAAGATTTCATCAGAGCTATCCAAACATCAGGGAATCATGGAACAGTTTGGGTTGGGAGGGACCTCAAATCCCATTTATTCCAGCCCAGGGACACCTCCCACCATCCCAGGCTGCTCCAGCCTGGCCGTGGGCGCTGCCAGGGATCCAGGGGCAGCCACAGCTGCTCTGGGAATTCCATCCCAGCCCCTCCCCACCCTCCCAGGGAACAATTCCTTCCCAATATCCCACCTATCCCTGCTCTCTCCTGGTTTCAATTTAACGGATTCCAGCGGCAGGCCCGAGCTGCTGCCGGTGCTGCAGAGAACTCTTATCGCTTAAAAAAACCACTCTGAAATCCTCCAGCCCCAAAGAGGTCCCGTTCTCGGAGCCTCCCACAGCACTTATTTTTTTTTTTTAAAAATGATGCAAACCCCGACTTGAAAGAGAATTCCAGAATTTCCAATTAAACAGCCAGGCCCCAGCAGTAATTTTGCATTTAATTATTTATATTTTATTATTTTAAGCCCCAAATGTTTATGGGAAGTTGGGTTTTTGTTCACATGTCCGAGGCAGCTGCGGGGCTTCCAGCTTCACACATCGTTGGTGGCGTGCCTGGGATTTCTTGGCTGTTCCCCTTCCCAATGGATGGCACAAGGATGGGAGACAGGAAAAGTTCCTAAGGGAGATTTCCAGGAATAATTTGGGCACAGTGGGGCTGGGAGAGGCAGCTCCGGGGTAATTCCAGCCAGGAAGCGAATCCTGGACATCCTGAGGGGCAGAGCCAAAAGAAACATTCCAGGAGGAAATGTGGGATGAGGAAATCATCCTGAACCTGGGGTTTCACCTCCCAGCCTGGGGATTTCTTGCCTGTTCCCCTTCCCGATGGATGGCACAAGAATGGGAGACAGGAAAAGCTGCTCAGGGGATGTCCAGGAATGATTCGGGCAGGGTGGGGCTGGGAGAAGCAGCTCGGCTCTTACAGCCCCGCGGTAATTCCAGCTGGGAAGCGAATCCTGGACATCCTGAGGGGCAGAGCCAAGAGAAACATTCCAAAGGGGAAATTTGGGATGAGGGAATCATCTCGAGCCTGGGGTTTCACCTCCCAGCCCAGGAGTGAATCCTGGATATCCCGAGGGGCAGAGCCAAGAGAAAGATTCCGGGGGGAAATGGGGGATGAGGGAATCATCCCGAACCTGGGGTTTCACCTCCCAGCCCAGGGATTTCTTGGCCATTCCTCTTCCCGATGGATATCACCAAGATGGGAGACAGGAAAAGCTGCTCAGGGGATGTCCAGGAATGATTCGGGCAGGGTGGGGCTGGGAGAAGCAGCTCGGCTCTTACAGCCCCGCGGTAATTCCAGCTGGGAAGCGAATCCTGGACATCCTGAGGGGCAGAGCCAAGAGAAAATTTCCAGAGGGGAATGTGGGATGTGGGAATCATCCCGAGCCTGGGGTTTCACCTCCCAGCCCAGGAGCAGCAGCCTGGAGCCTTAAATCAGCAATTCCCCCCGGCCCCGCATCCATCGGAGCCCCTTCCCAGCAAACCGAGCGGGAATGGAGGGAATGAGCCTCAAGCTCTGGCTCGCAGCCAGACTTGCCACTTTTCCCCTAACGAGACAGGCAGTTGACTCGAAATTGGCATAAAAATACCCAGATTTGCATAAACCCCGGGCCAGGCCACGCTCGGCTCATTCCTTCCCTTCAGAAACCTCCTCCTCCTGTGCGGGGCTGGTTTTGTGCAGGCAGGGAATAAATCCCAGATAACCCCTGACATTCCAAGGGGAGCCTCGACTTTCTCCAGCAGCCACGAGGAGAACAAAGAGGGAGGAAGGAGGAGGCCCCCGAGCACTATTTTTGGCCATTATTAACCAAGATCAAAAGGAGCAGCAGAAAATCTGACCCCAAACCGGCGCTGGGAGCCCGGCCGGGGCTGGTGGGATGAGGTCGCACTCCTGGATTCCCGGTTTTCTGCTGGGAACGCCCCGCAGGCTCCAGGACCTCGTGCAACAGCCTGGAAATTTGGTAGGGACAAAACAAGAAATCCAGGAACAGATGTCTGAGGAGAGGGAAGGGGAGGGGGAGGGATCTGCTCGGACTTGCGAGAGTGAAGAAAGAGAAGTTATGCAAATCACTGCTCCGCTCCAGACAAAAACTCCCCTCCCGAGGTTTGGGCCGAGGGATGGAGGGAAACAAAGGGTTCCTTGGGATTTGGGGATCAATCCAGAGGGGATGGAGGGAAACAAAGGGTTCCTTGGGATTTGGGGATCAATCCAGAGGGGAGGCCAGCAGGAGCTTTGGCTGGGGTCACGTGGGGCACACCCCGCTCCTCTCATCCCAGCCAGGGCTTCCTCGGGATTTGGGCACGTCCTGGACAAGCCAGGCCGTCCAGAGGCTGATCCAAGTCTGGGTCAAAGAATAAACTTTTGGCTAAATCACCACCGTGATCGCTCCATAAACACAGCAAAGGGTTTTCCATAGCACGGAAAAAACCCAACATCCAGGAAAACCCAACACATAGGAAAACCCAATATCCAGGAAAACCCAATATCCAGGAAAACCCAACATCCAGGAAAACCCAACGCCCAGGAAAACCCAACATCCAGGAAAAACCAGCATGCAGGAAAACCCAATATCCAGGAAAACCCAGCGCCCAGGAAAACCCAACATCCAGGAAAACCCAATATCCAGGAAAACCCAACATCCAGGAAAACCCAACACACAGGAAAACCCAATATCCAGGAAAACCCAATGCCCAGGAAAACCCAACATCCAGGAAAATCCAAAATCCAGGAAAACCCAACATCCAGGAAAATCCAAAATCCAGGAAAACCCAACATCGAGGAAAAACCAACATCCAGGAAAACCCAGCGCCCAGGAAAACCCAACATCCCGGAAAACCCAACACACAGGAAAACCCAATATCCAGGAAAACCCAGCGCCCAGGAAAACCCAACATCCAGGAAAATCCAAAATCCAGGAAAACCCAACATCGAGGAAAAACCAACATCCAGGAAAACCCAGCACCCGGCTCAGGGCCGGATCCCTTCATGGCATTCCCAGAAGTGTTTCCTTCTGGGAATGCCTTGTGGATGAGCCAGGAAAGCAGAGGATGTGCCAAAGGCTGAGCCCTGCCCTGCGCAAGGGGCAGAGGAATTCCCGTGGCAATGTGAGCAGCCGGTGCCCGACCCCGCTGCCAACCCTTCCCTGTCCTGCCTGTCCAGGCTGGGCTTGGCTCGTGGATTTTGAGCAAAGTGGGGTTTAAATGCCAGCCTTAAACCCCTGCTCCCTGAAGGGAGTTAAATGGAATATCCAGAGGGTTTTGTTCTATTCAGGAAAATCCCGAATTCAGCAGAGAAGCCGCAGTTTCCATCCTGCCACCACCACACCAGGAGAGCTAAAGTCCCTGCCCCGTCCCTCGATGTGCACAAAGACATTAAAAACCAAGAGATTTAATAATGGAATTAATGTAAGAATGTTTAGATGTGCACAAAGACATTAAAAAAGGAGAGCTTTAATACTGGAATTAATACAAAAATGTTTAGATGTGCACAAAGACATCTAAAAAAGGGGAGTTAATACTGGAATTAATGTAAAAATGTTTAGACGTGCACAAAGACACTGGGAAAAAAAGAGATTTAATGCTGGAATTAATCTAGAAATATAAAAATATATAAAAATATATTTTAAAAAATCAATCTAAAACCCAAACCCACTCTTGCCACTGCCCGCTCCACGCGCGGAGAGCTCAGCACGGCCCCGGCGCTTTGGGTTTGGTGCCACGCGGAGCCTGGGAGGCAGCGGGAATTCTCGCGCTGCTTCCCGGCGGTGTCATTCCAGGACACGCAGGGGATGCGCTGCGGAGGCGGAGGGGTTAAAGGAACTCTCCCGCTCAGCCGCCATCTGATGTGTGCACATTCCAAGTGCTAATTATGCCTCACAAAGGCGCAGCACAAAGCCCTACATGAAACTGGCGGAGACTTCAGCGCTGCCAGCGCAGCTTATTTGGATTTTTTAAAATTTTTTTTTTTGCTTTTTTTTTTTTGGTGGGTTAAAATAGAAGAAAAAATAAAAAGCCCGCCCGGATAGTTGCAACCAGTGCTCCTAAAGTCATGGAAATCTGAATTAAGAGCATTTCTGGGAGAGATTTGGTGTTCTGGGCTTGCAGGGAAATTGAACCAACCGTGGCTCACCTGGAAAAGGAGACGGATGAAGCTAAAGCCAAAAATCAGGAGAGAAAAAAAAGCAGTTGTAAGGGATCAGGGGAAGGGGTTTCATGGCTGAACAGCAAAATTTCCCCCGGCAGAGGCGTCAGCCCTGCCAAAACCAGGGAGAGGTGGCACAGCTGGGACAACTCCTGCTCCTCCACCCTGTCCAGGTCAAAATTCCACACGTGGGGAAAGAGGTAAATTTGGAGTTGAGGATGGCAAATCATGAGAGGTGGAGGTGAGGACAGCTGGGAGCAGCAGCGGAGGGAGTTGGCAGCTCTGGCACGGGACAGGAGAGGAGACAGGGCTGGAAAAGTGAGCAGCTGGAAAAGGGAGCAGCTGGAAAAGGGAGCTCCCAGGATGGACGAGCCCAAATTTCTGTATTCACCTGGAAGAGCCCAAATGTCTGTATTTCCCTGGAAGTGTGCAAATTTCTGTATTTACCTGGTTCTGCCCGAATTTCTGTATTTACCTGAATGTTCCCAAATTTCTGTATTTACCTGCCCAACTCCAGCAGCTCACAGAGCCAAATCCAAACAGTGACCAAGCACGGTTTAATCATAGAATTTTTGTCTTTTGGGGTTTTTTTGGTGGTTTTTGGTGGGTTGTTTTTTGGGGTTTTGGTTTTTTTTTTTTTTTTTGTTTGCATTTTTTTATTTTTTAAAGGGAAAAATAACCNTTTTTTTTTTTGAGTCTGCATTTTTATATTTCTTAAAGGAATAAATACACCTGGATATCCAGGAGGAGAAGCTCAAAGTCCCTGAGTTCCCTCTGATTTTGGGTGCCTGGAATTGCAGGAGTGGGGAGCCCAAGGCTCTGTCGTGCCCTGACACGCGGTGGGATCACAGGGGCTGGGAAGTGCCTCCAGCAGAGGTGAAACCAGAGTTAAAATGTGGCTTTGTAAGAGGTGAAAACAGAGTTAATTGTGGTTTGTAAAAGGTGAAAAGCAGGGTTAAAATATGGGTTTGTAAGAGGTGAAAACAGAGTTAAAATATGGGTTTGTAAGGTGAAAAGCAGCATTAAATGTGGGTTTGTAAGAGGTGAAAAGCAGAGTTAAATGTGGTTTTTAAGAGGTGAAAAACAGAGTTAAAATATGGGTTTGTAAGAGGCGAAAATCAGAGTTAAATGTGGATTTGTAAGAGGTGAAAAGAGGTAAAATATGGGTTTATACGAGGTGAAAACGGAGTTAAAATATCGGTTTGTAAAGTGAAAAACAGAGTTAAATGTGGGTTTGTAAGACGTGAAAAGCAGAGCTAAATGTGGGATTTTAAGAGGTGAAAATCAGAGTTAAATGTGGGTTTTTAAGAGGCGAAAACAGAGTCAAATGTGGATTTTGACCTCTGCTGGCTTTTTGAGCTGCTGGACGTTGCTCATCAGCAGAGTTCCCGGTGCAAACCAGGGTTTTCCGATCCCGGTTCTGCTCTTCCAGGTGGGACCGAGCCCAGAACTGGTGTGCAAACCCCAGGGAATTGTTTGTGCGCGGAGCAGCCTCAAAGCCCAGGGAAAAGCAGCGCTCGGGGAGGGGTGGGTGCCCCAAAAATCGTCCCCAAAGTGTGGGAAAGGCCGGGAACGTGAAGCCATCGCGGCTGGCTTCAGTGAAGGAATTTTTCCTGCTACCCTGGGAGAAGAGGGCGACCCCAAAACTTCCTCTCTCTGGAAAAACAACGTCGCTAAACCGGAAAAATCCCCCCTGGAGCAAAACCAGCAATGCTGAAGGGCAGAAATTCAGATTTTGGGACGATTTTGGGATGAGGGAAAGAGAGGCAGAGAAATTTTAGGAGCACTCAGAGCTTATTCAAACTGTTCCTACAGACAGGAAGGAAAACCAATAAATTATATCCATATTACAATTATTATTTTTTATTGTCTGGACAACCAAGATTTTCTTATTGGTATTTTAATATTGGTGCAAATGGTATAATTAATATTGGTGTAAATGTTTTATTTAATATTGGGGTAAATGTTTTATTTCATGTTGGTGTAAAGGGTATCATTAATATTGGTGTAAATGGTATAATTTAATATTGGTGTAAATGGTAGAATTAACATTGGTATAAATTGTATAATTTAATATTGGTGTAAATGTTTTATTTAATATTGGTGTAAATTGTACAATTAATATAGGTGTAAATTATGTAATTAATATTGGTGTAAAATATTGGTATAAATGATGTAATTAATATTGCTGTAAATGTTATAGTTAATATTGGTGTAAATGGCATAATTAATATTGATATAAATGTTTTATTTAATATTGGTGTAAAATATTGGTATAAATGATGTCATTAATATTGGTGTAAATGTTATAGCTAATATTGGTGTAAATGGCATAATTAATATTGGTATAAATGTTATATTTAATATCAGTGTAAATGTTATATTTAATATCAGTATAAATGTTTTATTTAATATTGGTGTAAATGTTTTATTTCAAGTTGGCATAAATGGTATCATTAATATTGGCGTAAATGGTATAATTTAATATTGGTATAAATGTTATATTTAATATTGATATAAATGTTATGTTTAATATTGGTATAAATGTACTTAATATTGGTGTAAATTGTATAATTAATATCGGTATAAATGTTATATTTAATATTGGTGTAAATGGTATCATTAATATTGATATAAATGTTATATTTAATATTGCTGTAAATGTTATAATTAATATTAGTGTAAATGGTATCATTTAATATTGGTGTAAATGTTATCATTAATATCGGTATAAATGTTATATTTAATATTGGTGTAAATGTTATCATTAATATTGGTGTAAATGGTATCATTTAATATTGGTGTAAATGCTATATTTAATATTGATATAAATGTTATATTTAATATTGCTGTAAATGTTATCATTAATATTGGTGTAAATGTTATCATTTAATATCGGTGTAAATGTTATATTTAATATTGGTGTAAATGTTATCATTAATATCAGTATAAATGTTATATTTAATATTGGTGCAAAGGTCAAGGCTGAACTTTAGGGCACAAGAATTACCCCACACTTCCCTGCTTATTCTGCAAATCTCCCATTTTTTAATTGTTGAGACCAGAAAATCTTGGAATCACTAAGCTGGAAAAGGCCTTTGATATCCTCGCGTCCAGTTGCCCCCCATCTTTCCTGCTGCAGGAGAGATTTTATTCTTAAAGCCACCAGAATATTTCTTTTTCAGCTTTACACCCTCGATTTTTCCCCTGCGCTGGAGCTGATCTTACACCGCGCTCCGCAATTTTACCAGCACGGCAAAATCAAGGGAATGTAAAAACCAGGATTTTCCCTCGATTTTCAGTAAAATTTGCTGCACGTTTAAATTTTGCTGCATCCCTCTGAGGTGGCTCCTTCCTGCCCAGGCTCCGAGGAGCAGCAGAGATCCCAGAGCAGAGTGAGGTTTGTGCTTTATTTCCCAAAATTATTTCAGCATCTGCTCTGGAAACAGGAGTTTGTTCCGTTCCTCAGAGGCTTTGCTGTGGCACTCAGCACTGCAGGCTTTGGATAAAATATTCATGGATTTCTGGGCTTTTCCTGGCTCTGGTTTCCAGGCGGGGAATTCTGGCTGGCATGTGAAATTGGGAAATGGTGAAATTGGGAAAGTGGGAAATGGTTAAAGTGTTAAATTGTAAAATCATGACACGGTTAAATGGTGAAATTGTGGAATGGTGAAATGGTGAAATTGTGAAATTAGTTGTGAAATTGTTAAATTGTTAGTTGGTTAAATGGTTGAAGTGTTAAATTGTGAAATTATGGAATGGTTAAATTGTGAAATTCTGAAATTGTAAAATCATTAAAGTGTTGAACTGTGAAGTTGTGGGGTTTTTTCCTGGACTTCTCTGTTTTTTATGACGTTTAAGTACATCAAGAACTTCATCAGCACAAGGTAAATGAAAATGAAACTCCAACCCAGCCCAGCCTCATTTATCTGATCTATTCTAGGTTGTTCTTCCCCAATCCAAGTTTTTCTCCCCAGTGTTGTCCATTCCCACAGGATATCCTGACGGGAATGGGAACCACAGCGATCACCCACCCCAACCCCTGCCCCTGCACAGCCACCCCAAAATCCCACCCTGTGCATCCCCGGGAGCGCTGCCCAAACATTTCTTGGACTAATTAACAATAATTAATTATAGAACTGTTAACAATGCTGGGCGCTGGGCTGCAGCTGGTCCTTTCAGCAGCGACATTCCCAGTCCTATCCTTGGGTCAGGCCTAAATTAAGGGACAGATCAATTCAGAATTGCCCAAATATTCAGCTCGACCCCAAATGAGCCCGCTCAGTTATTTTTCTCTTCCCATTGTGTCAAATCTGTTCTGTCCCCTCTGGCAGGGAGCAAGAAAGTTTGACCAGAAAAATGTGGAAACTGAATCAGGAATATGAAATTTCCAGTGGAAATCTTGACCCACCGGGCAGGGAAGTCTCAGAGTTCATTCCTCTCTGTGCTCCCCTCCAGCCTCACCCTTTCCAGGATTCTGTGATCTCCCTTCCAGCCTTTTGAGCTCAAAAATAGGCAAAATGAAACTTTAAAAAAGGATCATCCCAGCCCCAATTCCTGCAGCTGCCGTGGGGAACAAAGCTCCTGATGATTCAGGAGCCGAGGCAGATCCAGCTCTGGGCTCTTTGGGAGAGGGGAGGAAAAAAAGCAAAACCCAACTGTTTCAAGCAGTGAAATCAGCAGGGCCTGGCTGTCAGCGGTTTTGTTTGTTTTCCGTGCGGATCTGGGAGCTGTGAACATCTCGGGGAGCTGCTGGCAGCTGGGAATTTTGGGATAAGCTGGAGCCGGCAGGGCTGGCTTTGCTTCCTGCCCTCAGTGGGGCTGGAAGCTCCGGGGTCCTGCTGCTCCCAGCCCCTCCCAGGGGACCAGGACGGGCTCTTCCCTCCAATCCCCCCGGCTCAGCAGCCACCCATTCCCACAAACCCCGCTGTGCTGGTCTGGCACCGCCTGGATTTTGGCAGCAGGGGGGCCACAGAGGTGGCTCCTGCGAGAAGCTGCTGGAAGCTTCCACCACGCCCGACAGAGCCGATCCCTCACGGCTCTGGGGATGGACATGGAGCTGGCCAAGGCTGGGCCAGGGAGAGGTGATGGTAACGCCTCTGTGAGAACAGATTTAAGAAGAAAATCAAAATGAAGCCACTCAGGTTTTCTCCTAGCCAGAGAGGAGGGGGAGGTGAGAACACGTGAGGGAAACAACACGGAGACACCAGGGTCAGTGGGGAAGGAGGGGCAGGAGCCGAGATTCCTCTGCAGGCCGGGGTGAGGATCATGGCGAGGCAGCTGTGCCCCTGCAGCCCGCGGGGATCCGTGGGGATCCATGGTGATGCAGAGATCCATGGGGGATGCAGAGATCCATGGGGAATGCAGAGATCCACCCGCAGCCCGTGGGGATCCATGGGGATGCAGAGATCCACGGGGATGCAGAGATCCACGGGGGATGCAGAGATCCATGGGGGATGCAGAGACCCACCCGTAGCCTGTGGGGATCCATGGGGATGCAGAGATCCACAGGGGACGCAGAGATCCATGCACAGCCTGTGGGGATCCACAGGAGATGCACAGATCCACCCATAGCCTGTGAGGATCCACAGGGGATGCAGAGATCCCCCCNCTCGTGAGAGGGGACCCACACCAGAGAAGTTCACGGAGAACTGTCTCTCGTGGGAGGGACCCCACGGTCTCACAGGGGAAGGACTCCTCTCCCGGAGCAGCGGAAGGAAATCTCGGTGATGAACTGACCAAAACCCCCACACCCTGTCTCCCTGGGCTCTCGGTGGGAAGGAGGGAGGGGCTGGGGGAAAAAGGTGTTTTAAGGGCTTGTTTTACTTCTCATTATCCTCCTCTGATTCTGTCACTAATAAATTTCATTTTACAACTTAAGGGGAGCCTTTTTCGCCCTTGAAGTGTTTTCTCCCGGTCCTTACCTCACTCATGAACCCTTCCCTAAGTTTTTTCTCTCCTCTGCCCAGCTGTAGCAGGGGGGGTGAGCGAGCGACTCTCGTGGGTGCCTGGCGTTGGGCCAGCGTCAAACCAGGACACCCATAAAAATCCCTGGAGTGCTGGATGGGGAAGAACAACCCCACGAAACCCAGGAAATCAAAGGATGCCCCCTCCCAGCTGTGGGGATGCTCCAGGGGGCTGGAGAAGGACCAAAACCAGGAGAGGAGCTGGGGATGGGAATGATGCTCTGGGATCCCAAATCCTGGGTCAGGAAACGCTTTAGGTTCTGGTTCCTCACAGGGTCGGGGTTAGAGGGAACAATAAATCCTGCTTTTCTGCAGGATGATATTCCCCACGTGCCTGGGGCAGCTGGGAACGGCTGGGAAAGGTGAATAAAAAAGTAACGTCAACTTCTGGTACCTTTTCCACGGTGAGGATGAGGAGGAGGGAGCAGGGAGAGGAGGAAGGGCAGAGCAGGAGGGTGGGACAGGGCCCAGCAGTGACCTCAGCCCAAAAGGGACCAGGACAGAGAAAACCTCAGCAAAAAACTCTGCCCAAAGCATTTCCTGGAATTCCCACCCCAGGCCCAGCCCAGGAGGGAGCAGAGAGGGGCTGGAGTCTCCTCACCGGGGTATTCCAGGAAAAGTCTCCAAATTCAGCTGCACGTCAGGGGGGTCAGGTTTTTCTTCCTGGTTTGAATTTTGTGCTCTTTTGGGGGAGATGGGACCATGTTTTAATAGGTATCTATCACTTTTTAATCACTATTTTTTAAATCACTGCTGCTGCAAGGGAGTTCTTTTTTAATGTCTTGATCTATTTTATATATTTTTTTCATATTCTATACATTTTTATACTTTGTATTTTATATATATTTATATATTTTCTCTATGTTATGCATTTATTATATATTTACATCTTTTCTATATTTTCTATATTTTTATATTATATATTTTACATCATATATTTATATTTTATATTCTATATTTTATATGATATATATAATTATATATATTATTATATATTATTACATCTATTGTATTATATATATTATATATTTCATATTACTTATTCTATATTATATTTTATAGCTATTTATATTTTTATATATATTTCTATATTTATCTATATTTCTATATTTTTTCTATCCAGCCCTGATCTGGATGGTTTTCCCCGATGTCCCCTCACTTCCCCATGTCCAAGGTGTGATTTTATTCCATGTTTTCCTGGGTGCTCCACAGGTCTGTCCCCAGGGAGAGCTTTTCTCTGTGTTTGAGGGGGTTTTTGTGGCTTTTCCTCCTCCCTTCTGTCCTGAAATGACAGAGGAGCCACCAGCTGCCAGCCTGTTCTGGTGGCACCGTCCGTGCTTGTGTTCCCTGAGGGTCTCTGATGTCCCTGAGCAGAAAAATCAGAAAGGTTCTGGGTGGTTTTACTGTCTGGGGAAGCTGAAATGAGCAGAATTCCCATTTTCCCGTCCTTTCCTCCGCGGGCCAACCCCTGAAGGTCGGGATAGGGATGTTTTTGTGGGATGGCCTCAGGATGATCTTCTGTACAAATGAAACCCTCCCAGGTCCTGGTTGATCGTCTTCATTTATTTTATCATTTAGATGTTATCCTTTTTATATTTTATCATTTTATATTCGTTTTATCATCTTCATGGATTTTATCCTTTTCATTTATTGCCTTTTCTTCCCAAAATGCTTTTAAATGAGGAAGCGCTAATTCATATTTGGATTTCCCTTCTTCTGGCCATGCAGGCTCCCACTAAAATCCTCAAGGACTCTTCTCTTCCTTTCCTTTCCNAATTCCCTTTTTTTCTTCTTCCTTTCCTGGAATTCCCTTTGCTTTCCTTTCCTGGAATTTCCTGGAATTTCCTTTCCTTATTCAAAGCACAAAATCATTTCATTTAAGTGTAAAATCCAGAAAGTTTGGGCACAACCTCCTCATTTTCGGGTGAAGTGAAGCTGTGCCAGCCCCAGGTCTTGAGTGGAGATTTTCAGGTTTTTTGACCCACCCCCAGCAGTGACTTCTGACTTTTTTTTTTTTTGTGGTTTTTTCAGCTGCTCCAAAGCCCACAGGAGGATCCTGGAAAAAGAATTTACAGGAGGAAAACCCCACCGGGTCTCTTTGGCCCTGTCCCTTCTGTTCACACCTTCACTGGAGGTTTGATGAACTTACAAATTAAATATCATCAAATCAATATAATCTGTATTCAATTAGATTCTAAATAATGTGGAGCAGTCCCAGCTCTGTGCAAAAACCAATGAATTAAAGCCAGGTCTAATCTGAACAGCTCAAAAATAAATTTTGTGTAGGAAATTCGACTTTTTGGGGGTTTTTTTAATCTCATCAATGAGGTTTTAGAGTGATCCTCTCACGGGAGGAGGGGAAGGGAGGAACTTGTGGCTGAAATTTGAGTTGTGGTAGCAAAATCCCAGAACTCAGCCCAGGAAAGTCCCCTCAAATCTGAGGAAAAAACCTTGAAGTGAGGCTTTACTGGCAGTTTTGCAGAAGCAGTGGAAGGGTTGAGCAAATCCCGAGTGATTTATTCCTCCTTGCACCATTTCCTTGCTGTTTGACTCAAAGACCAATTTTCCTGCTGCCCCATTAATAAATAACGGCAGGAAAAGTGAAGTGGGTGAATTACCAGGGGAAAGGCCCTGATTAGAATATCCATGAGCAGAAATTGGGTTTTTTATGGTGGCCCCACTGCGCTAAATCTGCAGCTGCATTAATCCCCTCCACCCTTCGGAGCCACTGAGTGGAGTTACCTGGAGCATCTGTTGAGTAAACTGCGAAACCTGGAGGGTTTGGCAGTTGTTGTTATTTATTTGGGGTGTTTCAAGCAGTTCCTTTGTGTGGTTTGCAGCGAATCCAGCATTTAAACGCAGAGTGCTGGGAGTTGGATGGTGGGGAAATTGCCTTTTCAACTCGAATCCCTCCCCCCTCCGTCTGCTCCGCTGCCAGGAGATTTGCAAGTTTTGTGTTGAGATGAGAGATTTAAAACGGGGGGGAGAAAAAAAAACAACATTTCCATGATGTGCCTGCTCGGATCAATGCTGACAGCTCGGCTTCCAGGGGAGGAGTTAATGCATTCCTCCACCTGCTCACCCACAGAGGGGCCTGACCCCACAAAATCTGCGAGAAAACCTCCTTAAAACCGTTTCTAACTCTGGGGAAATGTGGATTTTAGTCCTGCTGGTGGGAGATCCGAGCTGGTGCTGCTGGGGCTGGGATGGAGGGGTGGTGGGCAGGCTGGCAGGGGTGAAATCCCTCCGGAATCCCTCTGGATTTCATGGAATGAGGCTGGAAGGGACCCCAGTGTGTCACTGCTCCAGCAGGGCCATCCCTTGGCGCCCCAGACCTGACAGCAGATCAGAGCTGGATAGAGAAAATATAGAAATATATAGAAAATATATCAACATATAAAAAACATATAAATATCTAAAACATATAAATGTATAATATATAAAAATATAGACTATGTAAAGGTATCGAAAATATAGATAAATAATATATAAAATATACAAAATGCACAAATATTATATATTTATATATTAATAGATGAATATATATTATAGAAAATATAATATATCATACATATTGTATAATATATAAAATATTAAATATAATAGATATAGATAATAGATAATATACATATAATAAATATATAAATATATAAAAATGTATCAATATATATAAAATAACTCCCTTGCAGTACCAGCAATTTTAAAACATAGCAATAAAAAAGTGGTAAACACCTATTAAAATATGGCCCCACCTCCCCCCAAAAGAGCATAAAATTCAAACCAGCTGAAAAACCCGACCCTCTGCTCTGAATTTATTGCTATTTATGGACCATTCGGGGCTTTAATTCCTGCCTTTATTCCCTTTTCTCCCCGATGTTTCCCCCCCTCCTTATTCCAAGGCGGGTTTGGTTTTCCTGGCACCCTTTTCACCTCCCCCAGCTCCTGCCCTCCCATCCGGGGGAGTTTATTTAAACCCCAAACACCACAGAACCACTTCACAGCAGGAAGTTATTTCAGGTGTTTACTCAGCAAAAAATAGATCCTGAGCTCACGTGGCTGGGGCAGGTGACAGCCAGAACCGGAGTTTGCTGCACGTAGTCCCAGGGTGGCACCTCGGGGTGCTCTGTCAGGGCCCCATCCCTGGGTTTGGGACAGGGACGGGACAGGGGCAGGGACGGGGACAGGGGCAGGGACGGGACGGGGGCAGGGA
>VZTF01007683.1:0-75450 GCA_013397755.1 Cnemophilus loriae
CCCGGATTCATGCGCCGCGCCAAGAGCGCAGCTCCCCATCCGCCCATGCGCGGCCGCGCTGCGCGGGGCGGGGCCGCTCCGCGGGCCCGGTGCGCGGATCGCTCTTAAAGCCGCAGCGCCGCCGCGGGCCGCGGCTCGGCGGGGCTGGAGCTGGGCGGCTTCCGCGGTCCAGACGGGAAAATTAAATCCTCCGAGTTTGTCCAGTGGTCGGGACACGGCGGCTTAGTGGTTGCAGTTCGGCGGGTGTTGGAGCCTGCGGAGCGCCGCAGACATAGGTGGGATGCTCGGCTAGCGGAAGGTCTGACCCATGTTACCTCGATTTCGTGACTTGAAAAGTCATGCAGGGCTGTGTTTAAAAACTCAGACTGATTTCGCATTAAGCTCCCTTAGGTAGTTTGGCCTCTTGTCTTCTTTTTTCTTCAGTTGTTTCTTATTTTAGCAAGACTTTCTCGATTTCTTAAGTTGGCACTCACGTTTGTGTCCTACAGAGTGGTCTTTTAACAGATCTTTAACGCTCTGAAAAACTACATCTACCTTAAACAAAAATTGAGAAAACCCCAACGCTGCAACGTTGGTGTTAGCAGTGCTGTGAATGTTTATGCAGCTTCACGGAAAGCTAGGTGAGGGAACCAACCTCACTGGAAAAGTACTGCTCCCATAGCTATGCTAGTAAAAACAGGGTTGGCAGCAATTAGCAAAAAGAAGGGCTGTGGTGGCAAAGCTGTCATTCGATGTGCGAGTGTTCCTGAAGAAGTAACTCATAGTGCAATTATCCTTTTTTTCTCTTGTAAATCCAGTCTGCCTTTTACTGGTTGTTCTGACGTTAAACTTTTACATTTACAGAATCAGGTCAGTAATTAGGCCAACATATAAGAATTGTCACTTATAGGACAGTCCCACATAAATTGTGTTTAACTATAAAATGCACACTTAAAATAATAATTTTGCAAGTGGTGAAAAAAGGAGGATTATCACAAGTATATAAGGCAGTTTCCATGAAACTCTACTAGCACTCCTAACGTTGAGGTTATGTGGGCTGATAATTTGCCATTTTGACTTCACAATATGAAACCCTTTTAAAAAAATAAGTGGTGGGACAAGACACATTGACTTTGACCTAGCAAAAGCTACAGGTTTTTTTGCCATTATTTGTTTTTGGTTTGGCTTGTTGGTGGAGTTTTGTTTTGGTTTTTTTTTTTCTTTCTACACAACTCGCCCTCCCATCCTTTCGTTTTGGTCCCTGTGATTTAGATCACAAAGTAAAATATAGCATTGAAAAACGTTGGTAATGATAAGACTTTTAAAAAAAGTTCTGCACTATACCCCACTGCAGGAACAGAAAGTTAACTAGTTAAACTTAAATTGACTTCTTCACTGCTTTTAAACTCTTCCAGCCTTTCTCAACCTTTTTTCCAACTGTCCTCTTTCTCCCAGGTTTTACCAGCTGTGAATGATGTGTCTCATCAGGGAGACTGCATTTAGATTCTATCCCTCTGGGTTAGTACCAAACTTTGTGTGATCTTATTTTATTCCGAGTCTTCTCATCTCCTGAATGAGAGAAAGTACCCTCTCTGCTGCTTTAACTGTGTGCTGCGGTATTTCGGTATTTCTTGTACCTTGTGTTTTCGGGTTTGGATCTGCTTTGGGAGCTCCTTAAAACCCAGTGGTCAGAGGCATGTTACTTTTTTTAGAAACTGATCTGAATGACAATTCCCAGTCCTACTGAATCCTTTTCCTTTCGCCTTCTTTAGAGCTGCTGTGCTTCCAGCAGCTCAGTATGTTTTACTAATTTTGGGATGCTAGCAGTAAACTGGAATCTCTACCTGCCCACAAAATTCCTGGCTTATAAATTGCCAGGGGATAGGCATAGAGCAAAGGAAGGGCTGTGATTTTAAAGAGGAGGAGGGTAGCTTCCCTCTTTCTACAAATTAATAGATGAGTGTTTCTCACACCGTAGGGCTTACAAAGTTAGTCTTTGCCTTGCTGTTTCTCCTCACCTGAGAGTGCTTTGAGAACTCCCAGATTCTCATAGGAAGCAAAGTATTCCTTTACTGCAGACATGTAATTAGCTGTAGTGAGTGTAGTTATAAAGCTGGCAGGTAATAGTTTTTATGATGATTATGTTCCCTCATTGCCATGTATAGATTTTATGTTTAAAATTGTTTTAAGATTATTGTAACTCCTAATAATACAATTATGAGTTGGCATTGTCTCTTTAAGGTTGTGATATGCAAGAGCAATTTACTGTAATAAGTTGTGCACTGTGATGACAATGATAAATGGTGCCTCAGAAAATATGTTCCAAGCATCATGTGTCAGCAGGCTGCTGTTTCAGCAGCTATGGAGGTATTTTTTTTTTTCTCAGTCACTGTGTTAAGGTGGTATATTTCCAAACAAAAATTGTGTCTAGAGGAGAACACTTTAAGATGATAATTCCAGGCTTGTGCTCTCTGCACAGTCACTGTAGGAAAAGAATTAGTAAAAGGATGTGTAGAATTCAAGGATAAACTTGATAACCTCGGTGCACGTATGCTGCAATTCACACAGTAATTACACTGATCACATATGATTTCATAGTAATTGATATAAAACAAGACATGAGCACAAGGGGCAAATATACTAGTAATATAGTAGCAACCAAAAATTCTTCCGTGTCTGGAATGAGGTATCTTAACTTAGTGTTAATCCTACTTTAAAATAAAATGACGAGTCCCAACTGTAATTATGTGAGATCCTATTAGGAGCAGCTGTGTTAGCAGCAGAGCTGTCCAGGCTGGCAAGAGGCCTCAGGAGGTCATACTCTGTCACTAGAGGGGAGTGTGAGATCTGCTTTGCCAGCATGGTGTTGGGTGTTCATCTGCCTACATGCAGGAAGAGAATGGAGTCCAAGGGCACAAAGATTTAATTGCAGGCTGTCTTGCTGTTGTAGAACCATTATACCTTATGCTCCGGGCATCTTTCCAACCTCTGATCCTACATTTTTTATTCCTCCACCAAAATGGTTATGAAAATAAAATAAATATAAAACCTATGAAATAACTTGCAGAGTAGTGTCGGTTTTTTGCTTCTGTTGAAATTTTCTTATCAAAATCTCATTAAAAGTCTGTTTGCCAACAGCAGCAAGAAAATGGAAAAGAATATCAAGTAGGTACATAATGATTTGAAATACAAGGATGATTTGGAATACATATGATGTTACTTTTCATCTAAGAAACATCCTGGGGTTCTGAGGGCATTGGGAGGTGTAATTGCTGAGCCATGTCTCCGTCATATTTGAAAAGTCATGATAATCAGGCTGTGACTGCCATTCAGTGAGTGGAGTGACGCTTACTACCTGTAACTATCTCAGGCACTGGAGGAAAGGGATTATCACACCCAGACCCTGGGAACTGCTGACCAGTCAGCCTCACCTTTGTGCCCGACGAGATCATGGAGCAGGTCCTCCTGGAAGTTATGTCAAAGTGTATGAGAAATGATTGTATGAAGGTGATTAGAGACAGCCAACATGGCTTCTCCAAGAGCAAATTGTGGGGCCTGTGTTGGAGTGACTGCATCAGGGGACAAAGGAAAGGTAAGTAATGTCACTTAACTTCTGTAAAGCCTTTAATACTGTCCCTCCCAATGTTTTTGCCTCTAAATTGATGTGGATTTGATGGATGGGCTATCAGATGGCAAGGAATTGTATGACTGCAACTAAAGAGCTACCAGTGCTGAGTGGTATCCCCCCAGGGGTGTGTTTTGGGGCCTATAGTATTTAATATCTTTACTAATGACATAGATACTGGGATTGAGTGTACCTTCAGGAAGTTTGTGGGTGACGCCAAGCTGAGCAGTGCAATTGATATAGGGGGAGGGATGCCATCCAGAGGACCTTGACAGGCTTGAGGAGTTGGCATGTACAAACGTCATGAAGTTTAAAACTGCCAAGTACAAGGTCCTGCACCTGGCTTGAGGCAATGCCCAGTATCAATATAGACTGAGGGATTAATGGATTGAAAGCAGTGGAGAAGATACTGGGAATACCCATGGATGAAAAGCTGGACATCACCCAGCAATGTGCGCTCCCAGCCCAGAAAGCCAAATGTATCCTGGGCTGCATCAAAAGTGATGTGGCCACTGGATCAAGCGGGGTCACTCTCCCCCTCTGCTCTGCTCTCGTGAAACCCCTCCTGGAGTGCTGTGTCCAGCTCAAGGAGACCCAACATAAGGAGGACATGGACCTTTTTGAGCAGATCCAGAGGAGGGCCACAAAAATGATGAGTGGTCTGTTGATGCTGATAGATGTTTGAGATTTTTCCTTGTTCAGTGTAGGGATTGTATTTGTACTGAAGGATAAATGAAAGAACTTGTCTTATTACTGATGCCTGAAGGGAAACACGTGTGAAAGAAAACTGCATAATTCAAAACCAGCACTTTAAAACAAATAACCATCTGGATTAGAAGCTGAGAGTGACAATTACTCTGCCAAAGAACTTAATGTCATTAGAATTTGTATTAAAGTGGATGTATTATCCAAAGGTCTTTTCTGTTTGTTCCTTTTAATTAGATGCTTTTGTGTAAAAGATACATATCTTTATAAGGACTATGGGGATTAAATCCCTTAATGTTCCTCCCTTAGTACCCAAACAGCACAGTAAAATCACGGACAGAGTAAGATGCAGCATGTGCTGAGCTGCGAGTAAGTCTCTCTTAGTGTTACTTTAAATGTCAGACTATAACTCTTGCCCTCTGTAAGGTGTGTGCATTATTTGAATCTCAGAAAGTTTGCAGTTGCTGATTGTTTTTGGATAATTGAACAGGTTTTACTATGAAATTTTCTGGGAAAATCCTATTATGGTGTTTTATATCAGTAGCATCACTATGGGGATGAATACCCACACGCAGTTCCGAATTTAAGAACATCTTCCCTTTTTTTCCCTAATGTTGTAATGGATGATCAATACCAGTAAGGTTTCCTGTGTTGCCAGTAACATGGGTATGTTGGCAAATATACTTTTATTTCAATGCGCTTGCATCCAGCTTTTTTGGAAATAAGTAAAGCAGTTTTTTTCTGAATAGATCTGTAGTATGCTGTCTCTTTGCCATACAATACCTGAAATTCTGTCGTGTTGCAAAATTCAACGTATTGGAATCAAGTTACTTTAGCAAATTGTTTGGTAATGTGTGCTTAAAAAATCAAGAACTATTCATGTGTCTTACTGGGTTTGTGAGAGCTAGAACAAGTATGCAAGAATTTAGTACACTGTAGAAAAGTTTCGTACAAATTTATTAATCCTTTAGCAGATGCTATATAGAATGATTTAGACAATTTTCATTTAGTACATGTCATAACAGGATCATTCATCTGCTGTAATGTGGATGTTAACTGCAAGGGTGAGTCAATGAAAACTGGTGAATTGTATGGAGATGCCTGGTTTGGTAAAATATCTCTTTAGGTATGTATTACAAGGCAACATTTCACCCAAAGGAGAATGATCTAGGGGGTAGAATAAACAGGAACAAGGAATCTAAAATAAGAAATCTAACTAGAAAAATGAGCTCTTGATATCAGAGCTCACTTAAATTTTCAGGAAAAAATGTAATTGGCCAAGTGGAACTATGTTATGCACATTTATAGGTAATTTTAGCAAGTGGCCTTTTAAAAAAAACCCAACTCTTATAACTCTGAATTTTGTTTATACATAATTTTCAGGGATAAGTCTTCTCTGGAAGCACAATAGTAATTTCTTGGAGTCCTGAAGTGAGAATTGTGAGTTAGACATTTATCCTGTTTCTGATTTTTCTATAATCCTCCATAAAATTAGTTTCTTTAGAGTGCACATTTTCAACAGCAGTCTTCTAACAGCAGTAAAGCTAAAGCAAGTGCTTGAAAACAATGTCTACAACTGCCAGGTGCAAAGTAAGACAAATGATAACAATTGTAATTACAAAGACAAGTGAGGAAAAACAATATGCCACAATTATTGAAAAATAAGGAACCTAATGGTTCTTGAACAACTGCAGCTACAAGAGGAGGAAGGGGGTAACTTGAAAAATCACAACAGGAAGTCAGTGGGCCAGTTGTCTTCTGGGTCCTCCACTATGCTTCCATTTTAACAGGCCTTTTTATAGCAGCAAAGGAGGGGAAACATGGTATCCGGAAAGCTGGAGAACAAAGCAGAAGAGCGCAGTCAGTGGAGCAGGAATGGTTTCCAGCTGCACAGCCTGGTGCACATATCACATTTGATCTGAGATGTTAATTTCCTCTGCTAAGTGCTTTCTGAAGGCCAAGGTCTGACCCAGCAGAGACCCCAGGTGCTTAGCACAGGGCTGTGCTCTATGCATTTGTTTGGCAATGTCATAATGCAGGTTTCCCAGCTCCACACCACCCATGCATCCAGTGTCACTGCTCTCTCCTCTGCTGCTGCTTTGTGGCATCTATCTAAGGACTAAGCCACCAGTTTATTTTACCAGGGCTGAGCTAGATTTTTGTTAGTATGCTTAAAAGAATTAGGAGAACTTGATTCTCTTAGGTTAGCTACCCATCCAGCAGGACAGGAATCAGGCAAGGTGTTTCTAGGCAGCAGGGTCAGCTGCTTCAGTTCGGGATAGCTGCAGAGAAGATATGAGAAAGAGACAACATTACAAATTACATCTGCGTTCATCGCTACTTTACCAGAGTAGGGCAGGGACTTGTGTCTGGACAAGGAAAGTCTGTGTCTGTACTAATTTTTTTTGCTTCTTTTTTTTTCTGTTGCAGTGCTGGCTGCTTGGGCAGGAAGAACTTCCCAGCTTGACGGTTGGCAAACCCACAACATGACAGACTACCACAGATGCTTCCTGCTGCTACCGTATAGATTTTCTCTTGATTATTACTCGTGTGGCTGATGCACAGAGAAAAATGAAGGGAGTGGTAGTAGTTTCAGACTCTCTTGTTTTATTATTAAATACATTGTTCTGCTTGTGTGCCTGTATCAAGCACAAAAGCTGCCACTATAGATGATATAGTTAGACACTTGTCTAATTCCAAAATGAGTGGTGTCATTACATCTTGTTAAATCATGCATATAAAATGGTAAAAATCTCATCAACAGGCCCTATTCCACTGGTGAGGCATGCACATATGGTGGGTCATTTTGGGGGTAGAAAGTCCAAACTGCAAATAACTTCCCCATTCCACACGTTCTTTTTTAAAACTCCCTTTCCTTTCTTGCAGGAAGGCTGTATACGTACATAGCTGGATGTGTGTCAGCTTGTGTCAACTGCTTCTTGCACGGGCTCTAATATTATGAAATTTATGCTGATCTGAACATAATGACACGTTCTGTTTCAGAGGACAACTCCTGAATGGCTGAACAAGCCCTGTACCATAGAGTGGAGTGAAGCAGAAGGAGGCATCTGCTTAGTATCACAAAATGGATCCAGGAAGAATGCCTCCATTTTTCTCATTAGAACAAGTTTGCAAAAAAACCTCTCAGGCCCCCAGTAAGATTCTGTTATATCACAGAACATCACCTGTTTTTATCATCTTGCACATTACTAATTGCAAGGCTGAAGCATATGGACACACTACATGCAGAATCTCCGTCACAACCCAGTTGCAATTCACCGGGGTGTTTTACAATAGCAGTTAGCAATACAGGTACTATGGAGACTGGTCTCAGCTGCAGAGAGAGTCAACAGGGCTGCATAGCAGACAAGATATGCAGCAAATTGCTGCAATTCCCTTTTAAAGTTACAAGGAATACATGGGTGCCCCAGCTTTTGCAGGTGCAGTAGCAGGAATTGCCCAGGGAGCGTGGTCTGGTGGCTTCTCCTCGTTCAGAACAAACCTGGGCAGTTTTCCATCAATATGCTGTAAGGCTGCAACCTAACAAGTGTTTTCACACTGCACAATCTTTCTGATTGAGACAAAATACTAAATTCAGTCTAAAATTATCAGAAGGAAGCCTGTTGGAGATGATAGCACTAACTTACTCTGTGCGCTCCTTACATTTTTTTTCCCTGCTGCTTACTTAGAAATTGTTTGCTGTCTACTCTCACTCTAGTTTAAGAGAATTCATCTTTAAGTAGGCTTTTTTTTTTTTAGTAACATAGCCTGTTGTTAGTATAAGCAGCTTCTTCTTGCATCCATAAAACAGACACTGGTTTCTGAGTTTCCCAGCTTTTGCCAGAAAAAGGTCCTACATGCTTGCTACAAGAGCTGCCTTCAAGATCACTCCTGCTGCAAGGAAGTTTTCCTGCCTTAGTATTCAATATGATCATGAAAATTTATGTCTTCATCAAAAATATATGAACACCTGCAGATAGGCGCATTTTACTGTGATACACCACTTAATTATGTTATCTATGTTTAATTTTGGTATTTTAAATAAAAATCACTAGATTAAGTTTCTTACATCAGTTTACCAAGAACAGTTGGTGCTCTAGTTTTGTTACACTTGCTCAGACCTATCATGACTTATGTGAAATCCTGTAGTGCTCCATAGTGGTTGTCAAATTTTGGTATTCAGATTCCCAGCACATATCATAGTAGGTTCTTCTCCCAATCAAAACAAGAAGTAAAGGTGACTGAAATACTCTAGCATAAGGATGAACTGACAGAGGGTGTAGTTTGTAGTGCTTCTGACATTACTGCCTCGAGCTGGATAAATCTGCTTTAAAACACAAGCTTTTCAAATTGTATATTTGTCTTTTTTGCTCCTCTTACTCCTATCCTGTTACCCTGCTTTTCTTCCCCAAAAGTTTTCAAAAACCTTCTTGTTGCTCATGTGTTTTGTTCCACTCTCCCCTTTCAACTCCTACGTGCCTCAGCTGCAGTGCCAGGTTGTCAGTTCCTCGAGCTCTAGGCTGGGGCAGCAGGAGTCACAGGGGGAGCGCTTCTGTGCTGGAGTTTTTGCTGTGCAGAGAACACCCCACAGCAGCAGCCTGCAGCAGCAGTTTACCCAGAAATGGTTCCGCTGTGGTTGACCACACTGTCACAGAAGCTGTTGAAATGGCACAACGAAGGGAACACTGCAGCAAGAGAGGAGCGGTGACCTGGGCCAGCATCACATACTACAGCCCCACTGTGTGAAAGGCTCAGTTGCAACCCAATCACATCCCTGCAACGGGGCAGAACGTTTTGCTTAGAAAAGCTACAGTTGTGCTGGAAAGCCGACAAGGCTGACTGTATAGATACTTGTAAGTTGAACTTGTCTACCCTCTCTGCTGAGATAGCAAAAGAGATCCCCAACACCAGGAGATCTTCTTTGACAGATGTGAAAGCTTGTTCAAAAGTTGAAGATGGTAGAGCAACAGGCACTAACAGAAAAATAACAAATTTCCTTCTTTGAAATGGCTAAGCCCTTTCGTTTCATTACACAAAAGCAAACCTCTTGAGCTGTATAATTTTATTAGGGTGCTTAGTACTTAAATAAATTCTTCTATGAAGTTTTCTCTTAGGCCTGATTTCTGAGTTACAGCACAATCATCAAGCCTTACAAGACTAAAACAAGGCAAGAAAGCCACGGGAGCACTTCTGTTTTATTTGGCAATATCCCAGATGTAGTCAGTTTGGAAATAGCTATCTATGGCCTAACTGTTGAACTTGGATTGATTCCAAGTGCAATGTTTTAAATTGGGTTTATGATAGCATGCATGACTGTGTCCCAGCATTGCAGTCTTTTTTGACAATGATTGTCAGAGATGAAGCATGACTTTGGAAAACAAAAACTGAGGGTTCTATTGGTTGTGCTGATTGCCTTTGGGGACAGTAATGAAGAAAACTAATGTAAAATAGTGTTCTCAAGTGATACTTTATCAGCTCACACTCCTTATCCAGTGATCAAAAAGCCTGTAGCACTTCTTCATTCAAACATATAAAATGCTGATTGTGTTGACTGGTATCAAGCTGACACTTGATCATTTAGTTGATATTCAGACTTGGACTGTTTATAGCCCTTTTGAAAAAGACTGAAGTCAGTGAGACTTAAAGCTATAATAACTGTGTTTAAGTATTGACATGCCTGCAGAATTGGCTGGGCACCCCTGCTGTTCCAAACTCTTTAGAAACGGCAGTTCAGAATACTTTTAACCTCCTGCTGTAGAGTTGTCTTTTATTGAATCATTAATACTTTTGAAATGAAACATGCTTCAATATATTGGCTCTACAGATGATAATTCAAATGATTTCTGAGGTAAGGAGCCATTACACAGCATATTGTAAGTTAGTGTTGTAGACACTCCCTCCACATCCTCTAAACATACTTGTTTTAAGTGTGTTTTAGTTTCAATAGTAACGTGTTGTTTCTAACAAAAAACCGCCATGTTTCTGTTTTGCAGAAACTCAGCTATTTTTTCAATAGTTAGGATGTCAAATTTCAGTTTGAATCATCTCATTACTATAACATTTGATCAGCCATCCAGCTAGTTTTACTATGCAGCTTCTACATGGACTCTTTGAAACTTTTTCCTGTGTCAACATTTTTAAGGTCAGAATGGCAGTTTCATAATGGCAGGCTTCCTACATTAGCATTTAAAGTTTTATTGGCAATTATGTGAGAACCAATAAAAAGAGAATCCAACTCTGATATAACACTAAGTTCTTTAAGTATAGCAAAGTATTTCTGCTACTGAAGACAGAAGAAAGGAGTATTTGTATGCAACATCAGAACTGATATGGCATTTCATTTAATGTCACCAACACTTTGCTCAATTAGACAAAAGCCTGTAACACCACCACTCCATGAACTAAGATAAGAAGAAAAGTCAGCTTCTCAATTCCATGTAAATTGTAGTCTTCGATGACTAAAAACATGCTTTTCCATACTCTTTGTTCTTGATCCATTGGAATAATATAGATTTCATTAACTTTATATGCTTGGAAGACAGCCTTCTTTTTTTTAGAAGCTCATCTTAAACACTTAAAACCAGAAATAAAGCAGAGTAACTTTGAGAAAAAGGACCAGGTTCTTTTGAGAGAGTCCTAAGTAGGGAGCGGGGCAATGAAACCACACAAATCTCCAAATAAGCTGGAGTTTCATTTTCCTTAGAAACAGCTACAGTTTTTTCTTGATACATCTGAAAAAGCCAAATAACAGAATGAGGAATTCTCTTCTTGAGGCGCAGTTGATTTCCACAGGTCTGCAGCTTTCTGAAGATCGTGTTAGAATCTGTGGGCTTTCCTATGAACTACAGACAGCCAGCCATCATTCAAAAAGGTTTACTAGAGCAGAAGTGATCCAAGCTCTGCTATCACAGTAAGCACTATGGCAGGCAAATATCAGCAAGCCTTTTGGTCAGGTCAGTTTAAGATAAGAGAAAGAAAGCAGTCAGTTGCTTTCTTGCTTTGCCTCAGGTTTGATCATTCCAGTGACTGATTTCTTTGTTGAATTCCATCTATGTATAGAAATAATATCCATGAGGATAATGGAGAAACCCTATAGAACTACACCTCCTGCTCAAGAATTTCAGGATCATAGAATTACTGAGGTTTGCAGGGGCCCCTGCAGGTTATCTACTCCAAACCCCTGCTAAAAGCAGCATCAGCTGCAGCAGGTTGTTCAGGGCTGTGTAGCTGAGTTCTGAGAGTCTCCGAGGATGAAGACTCCCTAAGCTCTGTGTGTGTTTTCTTGTGTTCAGGCAGTTTCACGTGCTGTTGCTTGTGACTGGCTGGGAAAATCAGAAATTTCTTACAATGGCATCAATTTAGCTATATTCTGTTAAGACATGATGGGCTTTCTAGAATCTTTATGGGCTAAGTAACCAGCCAAGCCATTCTGGTGATATTTGGGCTGCAAATTCTTTGGGGCTTAAAAACTTCATAATGAAACTCATACTGTTGTTTTTCTAATTCAGAAAAAAAGCTGCCCCTCTCTCTTTAATTTTTTCTTTCTCCAAAGCTAGTTCTTTCCATACATCTTGTTGAAAGAGCTCTCCTATGAGTTGCTCTGGGCAACAAGAAAGATGCTACCATATAAAAAGTACTCCCAAAATTTACTGATAGCGGGTGACATCTTGAAGAAGAAAGCAGAAGAGAAGATCAAAAGGCAAGACAGAAACATGATGAAGGAGACAAATCCACAACTGCACATCATATCCCATCTGTCCTTCACTGATTCCCTACAATCATCCTTGGCAGATTGGAAGGGGGCAGACAGGAAGGAGATAGCAAGTTGTAATTCATGTCTATATATTGTTAGATTTATTAGAACAGAGCCTAGTTGATTTGGCAAAAGGAAAGACGCTAGGAATGAGTCATCTTTTGGGGAAATTAAAATATGACAAAAAGTACCTTTTCCAGAGTTTTCTTTTTATTTAAAAACACTTGTTTATTAGAGTGCTTTTTGGATGATGCTCCTCAATGAATTAAACTGTTGCACTGATCAGAATATTAATGACCAGTACATGGCAAGTGATTAAAGACATATCTTCCCCTTTCTAAAGCAGTGTTGTCCACAACCAAATCTTGGCTTCTACCAAAATGTCAATTCAGAGAATTTTCTATTTCACGTATTCTGTGCCCGACTCCTGCATCCTTTGACAGGTCCTATGACACAGATCTGAATTTCAAAAATTGTTTATTTTGCAGATTCTCTCCTAAAATACATAGCACAAAACACTATGCAGTAGCTGCCAGCACAGTATTCAAAATAAGCTATGTATTTCCCCACAAACATCTGCCAAATACAGGCTTACCTTCAGGAGATCTTGCAGCAAACTTAGGTCATAACTGAAGAGGCCTTGTACCTAACAGCCACCAGAGCAACCAACTTGTGGAAAACTGAGAACGTCAAGTTAAATCCTGTATTTGTAAAACTGCAATTGTCAAAGATAACAAACATATCTTCTAGGGTTTAGTTGTAGAGTGGCTTTGTGTTTTTTATTGTATCTTAAATCAAAGCTGTGGGAGGTTTTCACACAAAACATTTGAATTGTACACCCTGATTCTCTACAAGACTGAAAGCTTTAAAACAGGAAAAGCCAGTATTCACTCTGTGCCTGAAAGTGAATCCAAGACGGTGCCTTTGCCAAGGAGGAAGCCATAGAAAAATTTTCTGTATGATCATACTTACAATCTTTCAGCTTGCTTCAGCTTCATGCCCTGCAAGAGAGGCAGCCTAGGAAGGCAGATGAAGATGTTCAGAATAGTTAGATGCTGCTACCTTTGCAAGGGCTCAAAGGGATCCAGAATGCATACTTCCATTTTAGTGAGCAACTGCTGCTTCAGGTTTGGATTGACACCTGTCATTACACTATAATGTGAGATGATGTTCCAGTATTCCAGAATGTACACTTCCACCAAAAGCTGTTAATTCCCAGAAATACTCCTGTTAGTTATTTTTCCAAGTTTAAATTCCCACTGTCTTCCATTTGGGGCAAGTCAAGGAACCTTTTTCAAACTAATAATTGTATAGATTTTGTAGAAAACTCTACGTTATGTGCACATAACAGTAGCAAAGAGTCACTATCCAGTGAGCTACCTTTTACATGCTGTCTTTTTTCAGTTGTCTGAGCCCATCCCATAATTTTCTAAGCAAACCCTCATCTTTGAGCATAAAGGACAAGTAGTACCTGTAGGAGGCTTCTGTTTTAGACACTAAGTCATGCCTCCTTGATGGATGCTGCAACCTCTTGAGGAAGGTGGTTAGGTATTTCTGTATACAGTTCAGGGGAGAAGATAGGCAGGAACAGCTCTAAGGCTCTTTATTCTGGCCCAGAATTTCTCATGATATGGCCCTGAATAAGCAGGCCTAATCAGTCTGGGGATAAATTGGAGCTGGACCCTCCATGCTGGCCAGGCTCATCCAACAAAGTTAAGGTACTTCAGTGAGGGCTTGAAATCTGTAAGATCAGAAGAGATGCACTGCTGGGGGAGAGGGTGCAGGTGGTAAAAAGCAGGAGCTCTTTAAAACCAAGTATTTGCATCAGATATGATGAAAAATAGTACAGACATGAACATATTCTACTTTAACTTATGTAATGCTAACTATGATCTGGATTACTCTAGAGCTCTGCAGAGGCTAGAACTACTAGCAGTAGAAATTGAACTTATCAGGCCTTTGGAATCACTTTCCAATACTCAGCCATACACAAGTTATCCTTCCATGAATATTACATTTGCTTGCTTACTTCAAAACACATTGGAAAATTTGCTGTTATTCTAAGAAAGCCTCTGAATATGTTATTTCATATTTTTTGGCTGCTTGTACTTGCTACAGACCCCTACATTTACCCACTCATTTGGCATTAAGGCTTTTGTTTCCATTATTCTCTCCAGACTACTCCTTGATGCAGCATTTTCCTCTTCCTGTTAAGGCCAATACCGAAGATAATTAGTCCTCTTTTATTACCATTTTCAGCCCTCCTTCAGAGCCAAGATGAGGTGTCCTAACATACACACAACTATAGTAGACAGCCCACCCAGGAAACCACATTTTAAGCCACTCCAAATAGTAGTCAGTCTAGAGCCGAGTTCATGTTCAAAGTCACTATTGCTCAACCATGTATAGTATTATATACACCACGACCTCTTGAAAGCAAATGAGCTTAAAATTGTAGCAAGACCTATTTTGTAGAACTGGCATGCATTTCGGGTTTCAATCAGTACTGTACTGACATTCAAGAATTTCAGTCCCCATCCAGACTGAGATGAACAGCACTTTTATTTATTTCAGTTACAGGAAGAAAGACAAGTAAACCTTACAACCAGAAAGGCAATGAAGGCCTCATGAGCTTAGTGAAAACCATTTCATAATCTAGGCAATGTTATGATTTCTTGAGATCACAAAGAAAGCATACCCCCTCTTAAACAACTTTTCCTTATTTCTGTAAGGAAGTTTCCTGTAAGAACACTGATGTTAACAGAATCAAGAGGGACCACCATTGTACAAAGCCTGCATTCACCTTCCCACCCCCCACAAAAGGCTTAAGTGTAGATTTTATTCCAAAAAAGATAACATGCAGTCATGACCACACCTAGAGAAGAGGGGAAAATAAAGTCTGTTTTGAAATGAAGTCAAATCATTACTCATTAATGAAGTTAAATGAAGATACTTTTTCACATGGCAGTGTACTTCACAGGTAAAGAAAACTCACCTTATTTTAAGCCAATACTTATCTGACATTTGTAGTAAAGAGAAAATAGCTTACATAAAAACTGAACCCCCTACCAAGCGCTCTAGATAAGAACTATGATGTAAGAAAAGTGCTAGAAACATGTGGGAGGAATTACTATACAAAGTGTCAAGTGCAACCCCCCACCCTCGACCCCCTTGCCTAGAATTCAGTGTATTTACTGAAGTACAATAGAAAAGATGGAATTCAGGAGTGGTTGACAGTGGGATACAGTGCTACAGGTTGAACAATATCCACTAAAGGACAATCCCAAGCATGCATGTACCCCACCACAAGAGAAAGATGTGCTTGAGCTTCCCAACCTGCTCATTTCTGCAGTTTGCTCTAGTATTATCTCCTTCCTCATTACCAACTTCATTCTTGCAGTCCCTTTGAATGGACCACTTTAAAAAATTGTCCATAATTCTCGATTATTTGACAAAAAAATTCACTTGCTATTTCAAAGAATACAGAGCTGGAAAAAGAAAATCTTACGGCTCATGTCTTCTGTTGCTCTTTTAAGTAGTATTGGACCTAGAAAACATGAGGAAGTACCAGACCAAGTACTGTTCCATCATCCTTTGCTGTTTGAACAATACAGCAGAGGCAGACCATAACTTCTTCAGTCCATCTCTGGTCGGTCAGTTCTGGTGCATTTCAGCTGTGCTTTATGTCTGCTCTCAGTCTCCCTCACTTAAGCAGTCAGAGATACATTTATTACACAGTACTCACAGTAAGTCTCGGAATTTCAGGCAGACCTACTAATGCCCCAGGAGTATCCTTTTGGCTCAGTGAAGACTTTTAAGTACCTTAACTTACATTCATTCAGGAGGCAGCCACCATGATTCCATTTACCCAAAGAGCTATTTGGAGTGGGGCTGTTACCATCTTGAAATTGCATTTTAAAGGTAACCAGTAACACAAAAGAGTACTTTCTGTATTTCCAGTGAAGGAGCTGAGAAAAAAAAAATCTGTAAGAAACCATTGCTGCAATTTTATTTTAACAAAAGGGCAGATTTATTCATGTTTACAAACAAGTTTCAAAAACAAAAAGGAGAACATGTATGCTACCCACTAATAACCTTTCAAAATGCCAACAGCCCTCATGCTGCATGACGGATTCTATAGATTAGAAAAAAATCACAGTTCCACTCACAGTTCACCAAGACAGCACTAAACTAACATGATTAGACAAAAACAAAGGACTAAGATTCTGATGTATTTTGATTTAATCCATTTTGCCCGAGATAACAGAAATATTTCAAGCAAGTTCCATCACGTATTGATGTCCTGCATTAAACAATCCTACTAAGTTCTGAACAAAAGTTATTCATTAAGTTTCTCAAAATTTTTAAAAATTAAACAGTTGTTTCAAAACCATTAAGTAGTAAATGTATTTAAGAAACTAATTAGGACAGAGGCCATAACTTCATTAGAACACCACTGCTCATGTTTTTACAAAGCATTAGTGTTATCTATTTGGCTATTAGTAGTAGCAATTTATCTACAATATTTAACAAGGTAAATTGCAGGCAAAATTTAGTACAGTTTCAATAGAAACACCCTTTTCCTGAAAATACAGCAGTATTTGAAGGACTAGTTTTTTTGGTTTTTTTGTTTTGTTTTTTTGTCTTCTCTGCATCATTTATAAGGAAGCTTCCCATCTATGAACAGGAACAAAAAAGTATCTACAAACCTTGTAAACAGATCTGTATCATTTATAAACATAAATAATCCAAATTATTAACAGCCAACAGCAGAAATTAAAGTATCAATTCAATGATCCAGGGCCTCCTTGCCCTTCCCAGCTTTCCCCTCAGAAAAGGATCATGATAAACTAAAGCTCTGCTAACACACTGTTCAGGACCATTCTTAGTACAACAGATGATCCACAGGTCACTTATGCTGAGTTACCGTTTATCTGTCAGAGTTCATTATTACTCCCACCCCCAGAAAAGCACCCTCCAGTCTGGCAGAAAGCTTTTTTTAAAAAAATAAATCTACATTCGTACAAGTGTTTCTTCTGTTGAAGTCCAAGACAAGAATATCATCTTGTCCATCATAATGTGTGAAGAGACCCAGTTTCAATTTCTTTACAATGCAGCTAGTGTGTTAACATTCAGCTTACAATCAGAGTGATGTTTCCAAACTATGTAGTGGGCTCCCTGGGGATGAAGAGGTAGCAGACTTGTTCTTGTCTGTTGTAAGGTGAATTCCACTGTCAACCGCATTGTTATTTCTATTGGGAGAGGGAGGGGGACTAGAGTTGCGTTTTGTTGGAGCATCATCTTCAGCATCAGTATCATCAATAAGGGGAATATGAGGCTCGGAGTCTTCTATTCTAAACTCAGGATGCGTCATAAAATTGTGAATTGAACTTCGTGTCTCAGGTTTCTCTAGCCCCTCGTACAAGGAGCTACGAAATGCATTCACCACTCGGATCTGTAAACAAAGAAAAAATGTTGTTAGAATGCTGCAGATTTACTGATAATGGCATGGTTCTTATGAGTTTGAATCCACAAACAGCTAGACATGAGTGAATCAAATTTGTATGATGCAGTGGAACTTGCAATAAACTGTAAAAAATGAAGAGCATTTCAGTAGAGCACTGCCAGTAGGAATAAAAATTGTGAAAGTACTGCAAAAAGCTGAAGGGCCCTAAAAATTCAGACATTGCACTAATATTGTTTAATTATTTAACATGGGCTAAGCATTTTTCAGAAGTGAGGCCAACAAATATTTACTTAGTCACAAATTAAATAAATATCAATGAGTGTTTTATTGAATATTTGGGTGAAACTGGAGGGAGGGAAGGAGGGGAGAGGCTGAAAATAAGTTAGGGGATAAAAGGGTCACTAATTCTCATGCTAGGAATTAGGATGTCAACTGACTATGAGAAAGCCAAGCAAGTGTAAGCCAATGTCACAATGAACGAACATTTACGAGGTCATGCAAAAAAGGATACCGCTGTAACAGCTGTAAATATTCGAGTATATAGCCATTTACCACGCTAGAGAAAGCTCCTTAGTGAACAGTGCTTTGGAAACTTCAGACCAGAACTAGGAAATTGAATACTGTATTGTACAGTTTAGTAGCCAGGACAGGTTGGAACTTTGAAGAGACTACTTAAGTAGCTCCAAGTACGAGAAAAGCAGGATGATCAGCCTTTGCACGAGTCTTCACTTTACACTGAATTCATGGACAAAATTCCCAGGCTGAGGACTGTTTCATGCCTTTTTGCTGTTTAATATTTTTTGAATCAGAAAGCCAAGATAACAGAATTCATTAATAAACCTTTCACAGTTAAATTAGATAGAAAAAAAGTACAGCTTTGTTTTGCAAATTGTGCGTGTCCAGGCTGACTTGAATTTAAGCTTTCCAAACTATTATTGGAATGACGAAACCAGCTGCCCACACCTCCTTTCTCCCATGCCCCATGTTTCCTTGATCAACTAGAGAAATTCAGGATTCATTCTTGAACTGATAGAACAAGTAAGGCGAGGCAGAAGTCAGTGACCCATTTGTCCGACACTTGTCCCAAGATAGTTTCCCCCTACTGTTGACTCAGTCTTCAATTCTCAACATCCCTATCCTGAGCAAGTCTCCAGCAAAGCAGTGTGAAATACTGTCAAACAGTAAGCAGCAGAGCAACTCTGTAGTAAACAAGAACTTGCTGTTACAAACAGCAAGCTGAATTTAAGCTCTTTTTAGCGCATCCGAGATGACTTGTTTCAAGCTGAGAAACACATCATGACTAGTGCTTCCAGAGTTCCTCAACAGAAAAAATAAAGTGACTTCCAGGTGAAGGAATGAAGCTGGAAGGTCAAGCAGATCAAGAGCAGAGACTTCAAAACAGCTAAGATACACCAGGGAAGTTCACTGTAAACAGAGAAGGGCTCCCCAAAAGCAATGTGTTAAATCAAATTGGTTAAATAGAACCACTGCACATAATAAAAGTCTTATGTCCTGACTGTGTTCTTTGACCTCTAGAAATAGCATCATTTCCCCACCTCTGCTCCCTCAGACCTCTTGCACAAAGAATTTTACTCCAAAGCGATCATGTCCCCGTTTTTATGCTTCAGGGTACATGCTGAGCCCAATTAACCATGGAGGCAGGGAAGAGGGCACAGGGGATGAGGGGATACAGGGATGGGGCACACACTCAAGGGGAAGGACATATCTACCAGTAAGGGGAGGAAAGGAAAGAGAGTGAATGTGCCGGAGAAAAGGTTACACCAGCAGCTAGTACTTTTCTGTTCATCTCATGGAAAAAATTGAGCACGCTGTCAAGGAGTTGGCACATTATATGAGGTTTAAACAAGTCCAGCCAGCTGCCTAAACTGTATTGGCACTTACCAAGAAAATTAGCAGTGACAATGCCAGACTGAAAATTTGCACTGACTTTATTTGGCATGTAGCATCCCACTGCGCCATTTATGTGGCAAAATGAAATATGAATGTCTCATGGGACTGTTTTTTCATTGCTTACAGATGAGAATTTAGAACATCAGCAGCAATGAAAAACAATTCTGGCTGAAGAGGACAGCTATAATTATCATAGAATATAAGCATACCCACAATAAAGGCTTGGTTCCCATGCAGAATGTGTACTACACGAGTGGACTAGACACTCCAGCCAGCCCAGGACCCTCAGAGTCCAGCCACGAAGGCAGAAATCAAACTTTCAGCACTTTAAAAGGGAAAATCTAGTGTTTTGAAGGCTCTATTTTCAGCCACTCAAGATAATTAAACTAGAGGGATAACTATAAATAAATCATGTAAGTGAGGTGCAAACAAGACAATTTGTTAAGTGTAATTCATACTGTCATCAGGCCTTCCTCATATTAGTACCAGAATAGCAAGGAATGCAGTTGGCACTCCGAATCCTCCTAACCAGATGGCTGCTCAAGAGTCGCAACCTTACTTCATAGGGACTATTTTCCAACAAACAGCTCCAAAAAAGAGACAATAACACATCTGCTTCCCATTAATCTGTATTAGTTCTCGAAAGTTGTTCTTCTGGAGGGTGTAGCAGAAGGCTGTAATAGTGAGGATAAAAAACTAGTTCTCTGCTATGGTAGCTCTGTATCTGCATTGGTCATTTGATGCAATGAGGTGCTGCAGTGCCCAGTAGATTCTGCTCAAATAGCAGCATGGAATGACATTGCTCTCTAGAGAATTCTGAATGTCTAATTAATGTTCTGGAGTGTAGTTAGGGATACAGGTTACTAATTAGCATTTTAACTAGGAGATGCAATCCTGTTCCTCCTTAAGCATTAAATCTACTTTTCATTTTGTGTTCTTGAGGCATGCAAATTTGTGAGCTGAGCTTCTCAGTACTACTGCAAGTTAGGGAAATACCTGTCTCACCCATGGAGAACAAATACAAAGGTAAATACCTGTGCAAGCTCACACGCAAATTCTGGCCGAGCCCAAAAATAAAAAAATAAATTACAAAAAAACTCTGAAGAGACCATTTCACTTAAGACAGCTCCTGAAATTAAGGGTCTTCATCCATCTGGTAATCTGAAAGTTTAAGCAGGGAGGGGAAGGGGGAGAAGAAGCCCTCTCAGAGTTATTTTAAAAAACCAATTATTTCCGTCTCTAGGAAGTTAGAGAAGAAAGTTAAACATGTATTAAGATGGAAAACTCTGAACAAAGATATTGGCTATCAGTATTCAACTACAGCTACTATGCATCTTCTGGCTCCAGAGTTTAGGCCTACATCCAAGAGTAAGTAAATCTCTAGCCTCTACAGAGAGGAAGGCTGAAACTGAAATGCCACTTAGACCACAATAGAGAGGGTAGAATTGAAGTGAGGCAAACTTCTCTTTCACTGATGGCTTATGAACTGCTCCCAGAAGAACCTAGAGAGGAAAAAGAACCCTTCAGATTCGAATGAAAGTTTTGCCATTTAATGCTTAAAACTTTTTTTCCTTTTTATATTAGCTAATTCATATTTCTTCTGGCTTGTATGCATTTTAGAAGCTTTGTTTCGCCACCTGAATCCTGATGTTGAAAAAGTCGTTATTCAGTAAATAAGGTCCAACAAAAGCAGAGAGATTCATAAAGTTCCTTACAGGCTACAAAGAAAATGCATTTAGTGCTTCGTGTTCTAACTACATTCATACTTTCAACATACCATTTTCTTCCAAATCAGCTTGCTTACTTAAGTGTTGTTTGTGCTGCTGTGCAAGAGATCTATTTTTGTTGACCTGGGTCCATGATTATACAGTTAATTCACTTATTCAGTGCAAGTCACTCTAAGAGGCATATACTCGAAAATTTACAACAGTTTTCCCTTTTTATCTTAAAAATCCCTCTGTACACGAATGGATGAAGGCACAGGATGTGCAGGCTCACAGCTTTCGCATTAAAGTCTTTTGTTGAAACTGTTCCACCTGTTCTCAGCCCTCTAAGAAAAAAAAGTCTTGAGGACTCCACTTTGTGGAAGAGCTCTATAAAAGCCTGAACGATGATTTTAAATACTAAGGAGAAAATGAGAAACGTTAGGTACGTGAATTAGGAAATGTTAATTTCATGCACTTTAGGAACACACACTCACACCCCACAGTAGTAGAAGCAGTAGTAGAGGAAAACACTACATGTGTAGGGGTAGAAATATTTGTTACATCATGGTGCTGGCTGGCGATGGAGGGTTGCCGCCTTAGAGCCCCCTGAATGGTACTTCCACTCTGGAAAGCATTCACTACATCCATCTGCAAGGAATCAGAGATTGTGACAGCTTGCTCAGCAAGAGAGAGAGAGAACAAGAGAAAGGACCATCCCATCTATAACACACAAAAAGTAAAGAAAAAAAGGCACTTTTTAAAAACAGAGAAGATACACAGGCAAGAGTTGCATTTAAAGCTGAAGAAAACAGAGGACCCTGAGGGATTACACATCCATCCATACCCCCTTTTGACAGTCTCAGTCACACCAGTTAGAACAGCCACCTTAGTCAAAAATGGAGAGATTTCCCTCACAACACCCACTGCATCCTACCTTTCTCAAGACCGTACCTGAGTTTGTATCCTGTTTAGGCCCCTAAACCACAAGATCTGACCACGACGCAATTCTCTCTCTGCATGATCAATCTCCTCTACATCTTCTGCTAATTCTTCTTCAGGAATCTCTTCCTTTTGTGTTCCATGACCAGCTTCTTTAAGGAATTTCAGACGGCTGGTTGGAATTGTTGAAATCAACTAACAGTGAATGAAATATATAAATCAGGATTATTCTTTTTTTAACAATGAAAAGAGAGTAATACCAGTCTTGAGGCTTAACATGATATCCTGCATACAATTAGCAAAGTTGAAAAAACCTAATTACATAGGCAGGATGAGTGTATCAATGTAGAACAATCACTCCAGCTGAATAGCTGCAAAGCTGTGAATATACTTACTACCTCAACCAAGGTGTGAAATTAAACTTGGACTACAAAACAACCTTGCCAGGGACAAAGAATTCCACATTAACATTACTTGACGATGCCAGGAAGGAGCAGGACTGAAGCTACAAAAGCCATTAATCCTGTAGATTGTACTTGTATCTAGAGCTTTTAGAGTTTCATCAGTTTGATGAGCATGATGTGTCACCTCAGGTGGGACCTCCATCACCTAAAGCAACCACAATTAATTCAGAAATACAGAAGAGACATTCATTCATGGCCTGGAAGGTATCAATCCATTTCCAGGTTGAGTGATGTTTCCGAAATTGGACGTATCTCAAGCTGATACTTTGCTACTTCGTGCCTAGCAGTTAATGTATCTTAAATTAGACATGTGGCAAAGAGGAGTCATCTTTTGATACATTATATCTAGCAGATCCAGAGCAATTCCAAGACTGCTTTCCTTGATCATCACAAACCTAGAAGACCATTTCCGCAGCTGCAGAGGAAAAAGGACTGCTCCGAAAGCAAGATAAACAGCCCTTTATGCTGAACCTGCTACTATGAATGCTCCCAGCTCACACTTCAGTTTCTATTACTCTCAGAAAATTAAAGCTCTTTGACTTTAATGAGATGCTAGAGCAGCACGAACTGCAGCAGGGAAGCTTTGCCCTTGCAAGACACTTTGGGTCAAAGGTATTTCAAGCCATCTCGACTCTCTTCTAGGATACTTTTAAACCTCAGAGTGACTCTATTTGATTTTTTTTAAATAATTAATTTTCCCGAGAACCTTGTTAAAAAGCTTAGTCACTTTTAGAATATATCTGTCTGTCTATATATTTACAACTAAAATTCGTCCTACCAATTTTATGGTGAAACATCAAGTGTCTTTTACTTAGTGGAAGGAAAGAAACTGTAATGGAAAACTCTTCATGTGGTATGAAAAGTTTAGACAACTATGTCATTAAATAATAGAAAACTCTGTAGCTCTAAAGTTTCACGTAAATAAGCTTGCTGCTTACAAGCACTGTTGTGCATGCAATAGTAATGACACTCTGGGGGAGGTGGAAGGAAATAAAAGTCCAAATGTAATGGCTTAATAGGTGGGAGGACTTTTCAGTTATGTCACAATTATGCAAATGAAGATTAAAGAGAAAGTTGGTTTGAGTTTTGCTGCATTTCTTGCTACTCCAGGAGGTTTTTAAATCAAGAAAATACTGGCAAGTTTAACAATTCTGATTTTTCAAGAAAACCATTAAGCACCAAGTTAAATATGTTTTAACATCAGCATGTTCATTGCATCTTGTATTCTTACAAGATTTTCTGGTACTCATATCTGGTTGAAGATATAATTTCATATTTAAATGGTAACTACAGCTGCTTCTAGTTAAAAATTGCTAAACAAACCAGCCACAGCATCCAGTTATGAAATGTAAATAATTGACCAACTCTGAGGAAGGAATATTCAACTAAGGACTTTCTAGCTATTGAATGAGTCAATTTTAATTGATATTTACTGTTAGTCTCCATGTATTCATATAGTCCACTTGAAAGATCTGAATATTAAGGACAGTGTATTTGCTTTTTCCATTTAAAGTATACTGTTGAAAGTAGGTATTTGGCATTTTGAAAAATGCTGGTTTACCTGGCCCCAAAGTAGTGTGCCCATGCCCAGGAAAATGGACCACAGCCACTGTTCAATTGAGAGTTCTGAGCAACTGAAAGGCTTTCCACCAAACTGCACAATAATTATCTGTGAAGAACATAATTAAACATGCATCAGTGACCCATTAGTAGAAAATTCCCTAATGCTTTAAGATCACAACAGACAGCTCTGCAAGAAAACATAGGATTTCCCATCTTATTAAGCATACTCTTTCACTGTCTCAGCAGTTTGAGCAAGGTTCCAAACCTAAGCCATATTCTCACGCTTTTCAGTATTTCAAGAACTACCCCTTTATTCTTCAAATGTCACACTCATGAAAACCTGTCGACTCCTCAACTTTGCTTGCAGTTTTTTCTCTTCATTTCACAATTACAGCATGTACTGCGATTACTTTTGCTATGAACACCCATCTTGGAACTAAGTCCAAGATCCATGAATTTGTATTAATAGAATTCATAGATGCATAAGACATGAAATATCTCAGAAGTAATTCTACAGGATATTACTATGTATCACATCAGTGTTAAATATCAAACTTTAAATCACCACAAGTAGTAAATCTTGGGGGAAGGGGCCAGAGATCTCAAAAGCTAAATTAAATGAGCTCCTACTGACTTAGCTATTACAACAGGCAGTACGGGCCCTAATGAGCAATGTATCTCTCTGCATAGGAATTATATGCATGGAAGTCTGCCCTGGAGAATCAACAATTCAAAGTAGCAGGGCAGGCATGAATAGGAGACAGCATTGACCATTAAGTAGGACACCTGACAGCTGAAAAGGCAAAGAGTATCTTCTGTTATTAACTCAGAATAAAACACTGAGATGACAAATCAGGAGTTGGGAAGGCAGTCAGTCTGCCAAATTTATAGAGGGAACACAGTCAGGAGTAATTTCTAAATGTTTGGCTTTGTTGCACAACAACAGTCTATCCTGCTGCATATGTAATCCCAAAAATAAGAGTAGCTTTCTGAAGAAGCGTCATCTATAAAAATCTAAACTTGAGAGCGTAAGTGCCCCGACCTAATGCGAAGCAGCGGTGCACACGTTTCCAATGCTTGAACTGATATGACTCCCATCAACTTCATGAATTATCAAGTCTAAGGAGAAGCTTAATGTGTAGGTTCTATGTCCCAAATAACTTCACCCAAAATGAAAATGGGTTCTGAAATTAAGTAGTATACTGATTTGTTTGTTATTTCTTCTGACTAATTAAAGTGAAGGCTATTTAGAGGGTGCAAATATTTCTTGTAAACTATTTTGTGTAGATTCAGTTTTAACTTGTTGTTTCTCAACACCAGCCTGTGAACCCAGTCAACTGAAGATAATTTCATTTCCTTTGTTAGCATATACTGAGTTAACTAACTAGTATTTACGAATTCCCCTATGTGCCTCAACAGAAGGGCCCTGGACATCAGGTTTTTTTCACTTAAAGCAGCACCTCTACAACATACACCAGTAGGTATCACTGATTCCTGCTCCAGTAAGGTAAAAATTTCTAAAGCTTATTCATGTCCTAATCTCATTAAGAAAATAAAAGACATTGTACCTTTTCTATAATTATTTAAATGGACTCTTGTTCAGATACACAGGCAGATATTATAAGGAAGATTTAGGGGCAAGGTGTGAATGATCACATGACACTTCTCCACATTTTGTCAAGAGACTAGAAAACTAAGATAAAATTGAAGAACTAGAAAATTCAAAAGGTAACTGCAAATACTATACATTCCAGCATTACCAATTTAAAAGAGGTCTTACCTGAAAACCCCACCAAGCTGCACTTACAACTAACTTATTGTGTGCTTGACCCTGAAGGTTTTCCATGTTGCAGAAACTAAATCTCTGGCTCTAGTTGATTGGTATTTCCAAGGTAAGCAAGTACATCAGGGTACTAAATGCATTTTCCCCCTGCCCTCCAAGAATCTGCTTACCTGCACAACAAATGTCCCCAGCACAATAGAACAGAAGATAGCGTTGTTAAAGATTCCTTCAAAAACATTTCTTTCACCGTGAATTTTTCGGGCATTAATTTCATTAAAAAGCTGCATCATCACAAATGTATTAAATACTATAGTATAGTGCTCTGAAGGAGGAGCATGCAGAGGTGCATTTCTTCCACTATCGATATCAAAAATTTTCTCACCTGTATACAAAAGTCATTTATGAACAGCTTAATTAGTGTCTTTACACACACGTTACAGCAAAAAACTAAAAATCACATCTCTCTACAACATTCAGAATAACTTTGTAAAGCTTCAGTATTCTTACCAGCAAACAGGAGTGTGAAGACCACTACAAGCTGGTAGAATGCATGACCCAAAATGTTCTTCATCATTGTACGAGAAATCAAAGGTTTGTTTCTACCATAAGGCTTCCGCAACAGAAGAGCTTCAGTGGGTGGTTCTGTTGCCAGGGCAAGAGAAGCTAAAGTGTCCATTATGAGATTTACCCACAGCATCTGCACGGCTTTAAGTGGAGAATCCTATAAAGATAGATACATAAACCCTCCAATAGAAGTGCAGAAATTACAGCTATTAAAGGCACTTATACAATGTGTTCTGAAGAGCATTATGTTCTTTGGACTAACATTTAAGTGAAAGTTTGAACTCAAGAATTAATCATGACTTTTTCAACACTTATTAGCTGAAAAAATCCCCCCACTGGTACATACTTGTGTTATGCATGCTCCTGTAAAAGCAACAATTACTGCTACTACATTGACAGTAAGCTGGAACTGAAGAAATTTGGAGATGCTGTCGTAGACGTTTCGTCCCCACATAACTGCTTTAACAATACTGGTGAAGTTGTCGTCTGTAAGGATAATATCAGAAGCTTCTTTAGCTACGTCTGTTCCAGCAATACCCTGATAGAGAAAGAAAAACATTATGAAATATAATGTGATGCACTGACTTTTTATGACAAAAGCTATTATGTCCTTGGTCAGCATTCACTTGGATGCACCGCGTCTGAAGGACTCCTTTAACGTAAGCACCTAAAGGCCTCTTGAAACCAGTTCTACTTGCAAGTTCTTCTGCTCAAGCGTGGGGAAAATGAAAACAAAGTAAAGATCTCTTTAAAATAAAAACCTTAATACAAATTTGAGAGTTGACAGTAAAGACAAACCCGAAGTTCTCCCAAAGAAACGTTACTGAACCTTGCTCAAGATGAAGGCCACCAGATGGTGCAGTGCTACAGTTCAGGCTCTGCCCTAATCACTTTGTTGTATGGATTCCAGGAGCAGGCAACACATGTGCTTGCAACTCAGTAGGATGATAAACATTACCGACAGCCTGTTGCAGAAGGGCATTAGCATTGAACAGTAGAATGTGCAATGTCATTGCACGTGAATTGCAAAGCAACGTTACATTCTTTAATTTTAAGCACCTCCAGTGTCCTACAGTACCCAAACAGCTGTGTTCTCTGTAATGATGTCCAGACACCTACTTCAAAAAAATAAAATAAAATCTTTCTTTTTCTTTTGGAATTCCAAATCCGCTAACTCAGTAGCAAATTTAATGATCCTCATTCTTGATGTATTATTTTGTCAAGGAAACGTGTCACCTGCACAGCTATGTGTACACCTCAAAAGGTACCTTTAGATATCATGTGGTATATTTTAAGTGCTATTTAGGGAAGCAGCTAGAGAAGATAGTTTCTTACACAGATGAACACAGCAACTGCAGGAAACATTCAAAACAGATAAACAAATCTGCCCCTGACAGCGGCGACTACAGCAGCTACACCGCACCAGAACACAGATACTCCTTACGACAAGACTGCTGCAGTCCAGAGAACATTTCATATGTAGCTGTCAAATTTTTCAGTTATGTTTTTGAAAAAAGCTCCTCGAGAATGATGTGAAATCTCTTTCCCATTTTTTCTTTCAGGAGTAGAATCTGAGTCAGCGTTTCTTTTTCTGCGTGTGGTGTAGGAAGAGTGTGGTCTTTTATTTTTTCTTTCCCTTCAATTGCTTTAAGACTACAGTGACCTGCCATGACCAAAATGTACCTCTTACATTTAAGACTGAGGAGGAACCTTGTGGCAAAAGGAAGCTTGAGGAATGTGTCTTGAAAGAAAGCTGAAACCCACATAACTTAAGGCATGAGTCTATGCAGTATTAGCACTTAAAAGCCAAGACATTGTTTGGCAGCCACCTGAAAAGGTAGCTGAGAAAGTCATGTAATCTAAAGAATCATCCAGACAAGTGCGGATCCCACACTGTCATAAAATGCTGTTGCTTCATTTGTACTTCAGATGTACTAGATATGGCCTCCAAAGCCCTTCTGAACATCAGCTGGCAGTCTCTTTCATTATGGTCTCCCTGTTCCTATGTATCCTTTAATGGGAAAAAGATTAAGCTCATTAAAAGCTCATATTGCATATAAGTTTTACTCAATGTCAACAAATAGTATGCTATTTACTGCCTAAAGTCACTTTGTTTTATGTTGAAAGCATTTCAGAAATCTTCAGTATTCTGTTCCAGTACTTTGCAACACGATTTTGTGTAAAAGATTTTTAATTTGCAAGTAATTGGCAATCTGCATTTTTAAAGTTTTATTAAATGGTGAATGCTACAAAGACATTTTCCATCAAATAAAACCACGGTTAAGCTGGAATATTGACTTCATTAACACAGTTGTATACTAGGTCACGGAACAAGGTTCTTCAATCTTAAGTGATTTGATGAGTTATTGATAAAATATTGAGGATTTAAAAAAAAAAATTGTACCATAGCAAATCCAACATCTGCCTTCTTCAAAGCTGGACCATCATTGGTACCATCACCAGTTACTGCTACAACTTGCCTCTGGTCAAAGACAGTGCTGTCAATTATACCTAAAATAAAATTACATAGCAGTGTTACAGTTCTAAATAGACAACACAGCAAGGACTTAACCTGAAAGAAAAAATAAACAAAAACAAAAGTCACCCAAAAAAGTTATCATTGGCTCAGTTTCTCAAGCAGAAAGAAAAAATCAGTTGGAAACAACTTCATAGACATTTCCCATTGTTCAGTCCTAATTTTTTTTTCCTAGAAGCACAGAAAAAAAAAAGTCTAGCTTTACTTAGAAGCTCAGAGGATTTTTACCTACCTTTTACTAGAGTATGTTTGTCAGTGGGAGAAGATCTTGCAAGAACACGAAGCTTTGGCCAAATTTTATCTATTCGCTCTTGCTCTATCTGCAGAAAGAGCATTGGTTACGTTTTACACAGGCAGGAGACTTTGAGTATCTGTTGATCTGCTTGATGAGAGAGTCACGGTATGCTTACCTCTCCTTTTTCATTGCGTATTCTCCTGTTAAAGTCTTTGCCCTCTAAACACAGGAAGTCTTCACCAGGATTCAGAATACCACATTTCAGTGCAATAGCACGAGCAGTGTTAATGTTATCACCAGTGACCATACGTACAGTTATGCCTGCACGTTGACACTTTTTTATTGCATCAGGTACCTGTAAGCAAGGAAAAAACCCCACAGGCTCAGAGACTGTACATTAGTTAAATAAATCTAGACATGTTAGTGAAAGGAATGTTTATGGCTCAGTACAGGGTAACTGTTATTTTAAAATGAGGACTGTATTTATAGAACATTTTAAAAAAAATTAAGTAGCATACCGCAATTCTTTTCTTAAAAACCACACAAATGGCAATTCTGGCAAGAGGCTTTGTGTTGCTCTTATGTCCTTTCCCCTCTCTCCTGCAATTTTTCAAATATTGCAGTATTCAAAAATACCACCAAAATCCTCATGACATATTAGACTGTACTGAGTTCTGGCATTTTATTTATGGTTATGTGAAATAAACTACAGCTTATACTCCACTACTTCACCCATGACTTTTACTGTAAAGTGACAATAGTGCAAATCGGCCCCGATTTCCTTGTGCATGTGGCATAAAAGCTTTCACTATTGAAAAACCTTACACCTCAACCACAAGCCAAACTCTTTGCCCTCAGTTCTCAGGTGACAAGCTCACCTCTCTCCATCACTCGCCATGAGAAGCTGGTAACAAGCACAATGGCTAATCTTATCCAAACCAAAAGTCCTAATATTCCAAGTGGTAAAAAAATAATAAGTTGTTTCATTTGCTAAGACCCTGCACAGTAAGCACCTTAAGTTATTAGTTTGTACAGAGCTCCAGTAACACAGCATAAATGACATTAAGTAGTTTTAATCTGCTTTTATAGCTCCATTAACTTTCCCTTCAAGAAATTAATTTTTATTTATTAACTATGCTTAAGGCATACAATAGCAGTTCAGTTTCTTGTACTCTGCACGATGAAAAACATGAATCCCGTGTAACAGAATCACTGCAGCTTAGCAGGTGACCCTACCTCAGGTCTCACAGGATCTTCAATCCCCACAACAGCAATGCATGTCAGACCAGTAACAATATCATTTTCGTTGTCCCACTCCGGCTCAGGCTCCCCTGCTGGGAAGTCTCTGAATGCCAGGCAGATGGTTCTGAGACCTTCAGAAGCCATTGGCTCAATTACGGTTTTCACAATATCATCGCGGTCCCTAGGTCTAAATACCTTTGGTTCTCCATTAGCACTCAGTATTTTGAAGCACCTGGAAGGAAAGTTTTAAAGAGTTATCAAATCTTAACCAGAAATTCAACCCACTCTTCAGCTTATTAGTCAACTCCAATAAGTTCCTATAAGCTTTGTTTTCACTAGACTCACACACACTCAGGCACAAAAAGCCAGTAGCGGCATCTCTAAGGTAATCTTCTCCATATGCACCTAATTTCTTCAGTTGCAAAACATACTTTCTGTAGAAAGTTCACTGAGCCAGTCATCCTAGGACAAAAGTAACGCCCGATGAATTTCACATACAAACATCAGTTACCTCCCAGAAGCATCCATTTCTCCATTGTGTGTAAACAGACTGGTGTTTGCACTGGTTGAGTCGGGCAATCCAGTTTCAAGTTCGACAAAATAATCCCACCTTGTTAACAGCAATACAGTCTCAGAAAACTCAGAAGACACTTTCAGAACATGCACGTGTTGCTTAAACAGCTGCAAGCACTGAACTTGCAGCACCATAAGCAAGCTCAGGTAACTCCTACCCCTAAGAACAAAAAGGTTTGCAGCCCTTCCCCTCCCCCTGCAATCTGAGTGCAGAGAATTCAGACAGCGTCTGGTATGTGAGGCACTGTGAAATATTAAATGAAAAACAAATACTTTAACTGATGAAAATGTTTGTATAAGAGACTAGATTCACCACTATGCTCTCTAACATTTCAGTACATGCTCTCTTAGTTACGTTTCCTCGTGCCAAAGATGCCACTGCTTTCACAGACAGCACATTTAGTTTACTAATATTGGTGTCATGAATATAACACTACCAATGATTTTGAACAAGAAATTTAATCTTGTTCTTGTGTTCTTCACAAAGTTTTGCCATAATGTAACACCATTATGTGCTAGTTTTACAAATTAGTACTAATACAGCACAGGGGAAAAAAAAGAATTCATTACTTTTATTAAATATCAAGTTCAGACCTTGCAGATCTGCAAAGATGCCTACTGTTACAGTTAAGTGTACAGTCCAAGGATTTAGGGAATTCCCTAAAAGTTTCCACCTCATACAGAAAATGAAAATGAAGCAGTCCCTTAGAGCTCCAAAATTCATATCATAACTGAAATTTGATGTCTATGTGAATTTTCTGATTTTGGTTATCTGTTCAAATGTCAGCAGTAATTAAGGATATCTGGTGTTAGCTGCAATCATAAGGCTGGTGACAAATTCAAACATTCCAAAATGACTAAATGCATGTAAATAAGTTTTATGAAAAGACTGCGTTGAAGCTCACTTCAAATATTTGACTTAGTGATAAGGAAAGAAAAAAGAAACTGCTCTACTTGCAAAAGTTTCTACATTTCTTCTACACTTCTTAGTGACTCATTTGTGTCTTATAAATGTTCATGTGTAAGTTTCACTGTTCAAGGGTAATTATATATGTTATAACAAGAGAAGGAGCAGCACAACTGACGAATCAGGTTACAAGTACTGCATAGGAAGCATCTCATGATGGCTAAGTCTTTGTCCTGTTCAGTGCATACTCTGAAGTAGCTTCCTATTTGGACACTATTACAATAATATCCAGATCAGCCTGGGTTTTCTTGTTCTCTGCCTAATGTCCTTATTATTTATTATCTCAGTTATTAAGTCGAGTGGACTACATGAGTCTGGGATGAAGGTGTTCTAGTGACTTCTACGGTTCAAATGTCCAATATTATAAGTTACAAAATGCTTCAGCAGATAGAAGTAATGTGAGTATAGGCATACTTATCCATTGAATCGATTTGGCTTAAAATCTAGCTACTCAAAAAAAGTACAGATTTTAAGTTCCATATCAAGAGGAACAAGAATCCTTGATTTTTTGTTCTCAGCACAAAAGTTGAGGAGAAGGAAGATTTCATCTCTTTTTTTTAGTACATTAGTACTTTCCTAGATAATGAATCCCCCTAGATTTGGGGAGCTATTATCAAGCAAAAAAGAAAATGGAACTGATGAATATAATCGATGTGCTACTCAGACTCGAAATAGTTTGACATTAGAACCAAAACGGGCCTGGCTACCAACTGCTGTTCCTAGAGAACATGATGCACGTGTTTGTCGTCTCTCCTCACCTAGTTAGGAGTTACCACAGCTGACTTCACACCTATAAAGGTCTGTCCCAGCGGTGCCTAATCTCTCACTAAATCTAATCTCATTCTAATAAATCCTTTATAGATGGGCAGATGGATAAGGAAGCAATTGCTTTGTCACATTAACCCCCTACCCCCCCAGTTGCTTGAACATTCAAGTTCAATCTCCTGTTAAAATAATCAACTCGAACATAAAGTTGCAGGGTCTAAGCAGTAATATGCTAAAAGTCATCACTTTTCAAAGGTACAAGCCCTTCCTGGAATTTAGGCATATCAACTGATGGACTTTACTAGAAGATAGGTGAGTATTTTGACCAACCACACCCAAAAGTAAAATAGTTAACTAAAGCACCACTACCATCTCTTATTTTTTTTTTTCCTTGACGGGCAGGGCGGGGGTGTTTGAAGTAAAGCAGCCAAAGTGCTAATGGCCCATCTTACTGTAGAAAGTCAAACAACTGAAGGAGACAAGCTGTGAAGCTGCCAGCACAAGGGTACAGGACTGCTGCACTTATCTGTGATTAGAGAGACAAGTATTTCACAGACTATACCACAGTGTTGTTTAGCATGTCAGTCTCCCCACCTATCACAACATTTAGCCAAACTTAAGTGCTGAACCACAGTAGTAGCTGTCCTTACTTTTTAAGAACTATCTCAGAGGCACCTTTACTGAATATCCGGAAACTGCCATCAGAGTTTTTTAACACAGTACTCATCGATTTTCTAACAGAGTTGAAGGTGTACACTTTGTACAAATCCTCTTCTGGTATCTCATTTCTTACGTCCTGATAATCACGTTTTAAATCCAAGAGCAATCCCAGCAAGGCACATTCAGTTTTATTTCCAACATGACGTGGTAGGCCACCTTCTTTTTCAGGAGGCTGCAAGAAGAACAAGAACCATCACTGATTAGGTTAACTTATAAACCACTGAAGCACAGCACTTAGAAAACAAAGAACGGCAAGCTTAGTTCTGGGATGGAGAGGTTTCAGTTTTTGAGTAATTACCTTATAAATTCCTATGAGTCATGAGCCAAAGTCATACTGCTGCAATTTTCAAGTAACTTCTGTACCTGTTTAGGATCTTTCAGTCCTTCAGAAATCACCCATTAAGTTTGTATCAATCTCAACATGACCTTTCTAAAAGGCATTTTCTGTTACTTGAAATTTTTATCCGATCAATTGAGTGTAGACCCTGAGCAATTATTTAGATCTTAAAAGTACAGATAAGTTCACATATACTGACTCTAGCAAGCTAAATGGCATTATTTCTGCTAAATTAAAGTATCCTCTCCTGTAATAATTCTTCAATGACTTAGACTGTGATCACCATCACCTGTTAGCCTTCTTCTGAACAAACTAAGTCTTTAAGCTTCTTAAGTCTCACTACAAGTTCTGTTTTCCAGGCCATGGCCTATTTAACTGGAAAGAGTTCAGAAACAAGTTTCCAATCCTTTAATACCAGAAAAAGTTTCTTACCTTAACAATGTGGGATATGCACATACTTGTCCTATAAGTAAATGAGTATTTTTCTCAAAATATTTGAGTTTATGTATGTTTAACACTGCAGTATTTTTTGTAGCAAAATAGGGAGAAGCACTTACTCAATCTGACACCTCTCAGGTGGCTAGAGCTGAACTACATTAATCATAAGTCAGTGGTCCATTTTCATTGTTCAGAGCTGCAAGATTTTGAATTTGGCCGTACTGAACACTCTCACTTTCAAAATATTCACTTTAACGTGCAGTTTAAGACTTCCAGTTCTGAGCTCCCCAGTGTGACTGATATCAACATCCAGGAGTAGTTACATCCATGGCACACAAAGATAATAGAGACTCAAGCACCCAGCATATGAGGAGAAGCTGAAAGGGCTGGAACTGTTCAGTCAGGAGAAGACAACACTCTGGGAGAGAAATTTCTGGTGTGTATTAAATGCCTGAATAAGGCAGGTGAGTAGAACCATGGTAAAGACTGTCTAGCCAGACTTCCTAGTGGTACCCTGTGAGAGGACAACAAGCAATGGATACAAACTGAAGCTTTTGAAATTCCATTTTAAGATAAGGAAACATCTCTTTTACTCTAAGGGTGATCAAATACTTGATCAGGCCCAAAGGTTGCAAAGTCTCCATCCTTTGAGATTCCTAAAGCCTGAGTGGAAAGAGCCCCGAGCAACTGCTCTGGCTGACCCTGCTTTGATCAGGAGGAGTGGATCAGAGGTCCTCTCAAGAGGTTCCTTTCAGCCCTCTCTGACTCTGTAAAGCAGACTAACTCTACTGCTGTGGACATAATTCAATTAAAATTGTAGTGAAAAGGGACTGGGTCAGTTTATACACAGCTACCCTTTTCTTGATATAGAAAGAGCTTTAGAGAATAGACTGTGAAACTCCTCACGTGCTGTAACTCATTATAGTGCTTCCATCTTGTTTCAGAGAAATCAGTGCTGTCAAACTTCAGGTGCTGCCTCAAGTACTGCTACTGTGGAAATTCTTGCAGAGGTGCCATTTTTATTGGCTGATAAGTAGCTTTTGAACTGACTTTTCACTGCTATTTGTGTACAAATCATCCATACTTGAGGCTTCTACAAAATCTTGAAATGCTAATTCATTTACTAAATCCTGCTTATTATTTTTACTGCCTAAAGAATGTAAGTTATACAACACATTGGAATAACTACAGCAAGGAAGCTATGTTTAGAGTTTTAGAAAATAATGCACACAAAATGTTAAATAATCCACCATTTAAAATGTTTAACAGTCCACTATTCTTTTTATTTCAAAACATTTTGCAAGTTTCAAACAAGATTTTGGCAAATATGTTCCAATTCTAAAGCTTACAAACTTATACAACAGTACCTGGAATAAAAATCCATTAAAATCCTCACCTGTACTTACATTTTTTCATTATATTCTATTCAATGTACTACTCTTAAATATTAATTGTTTAATGTTTATTTTTAAGTAGCACTCAAATACAGCCAAAACACTCTTCAAGTGGGGTAAACAGCCCCATTTATAGAAACAAACTGTGAACTTAAAAGGAAATTATCTTGAGACTGTGTCTTTGAATTATCAGTTATTTTAGCTTATTAACTAAAATAAGCTATTTTTTCCATTGAGTTTCAAATGAATGGTTGAGCAATTTACAGCAAGTACAAAATACCTTACACTGCCCTGTGCCACATATTCACACTGAAACTGCCATGTGGCCATCAGACAATTTGCATCTTTTGAGGAAGTTAGTCAGTTATCTTGATTGGAATGAAGAAATCCACTCACCAGTATTTTGGAAGTATAAGCACAATTAACAGAAATTCCTGTCACAAGATAAGCCATAGTTTTCTCTGGAATAGCTTCTGGTTCTGGAATTTTTTTATAATGTTTTTCATTGATGTAGGCTTGGACCACTGTCATTCTGTTCATAGTCAGTGTTCCCGTTTTATCTGAGCAGATAGCTGTTGCATTGCCCATAGTTTCACATGCATCCAGATGTCTCACCAAGTTATTATCTTTCATCATTTTCTAAGGAAATAAAAGCAGTTAACAGCAATCCATGACCCTTACTTCACTTCAGAAATTCTCATTTATGGAGTCCAGTCTTAGGCAGCACTTTCAGAAAACACTCAGTCATTAAGTCACCTGGCATATTTCAGGGGAAGAACTTGCAGCTGCCACTTTCAGTACAGATTCTCTTAAGTCTATTATGTCGCAATAAACTTCATTTTGAACAAGGTTCATAAATACAGTCTTAATCTCCTGTATCTGCATGTCACACTGACTATTGATACTATCCAGACTGTTAGGAGCAAACAGTTTGTGATGATATTTAGAAATGGAGAAGAGGTGAGGTGTGAGCTTTACAAGATACAATGTTTAAAAAGTTTTTCTGCTAACAAGAAAAGTCTAGCACAGCTTATTTGATCTGTCTGAAGATCAGATAATTATGATTTCAAAGATCCTAGATCCAGACTTATAATCAAATACAAACTGGGAGCTAATGCTTCAGCTAAAACAGTGAGGGTTACACAAGTTTCATAGGTTAAATATCGCTTCAAATTCTTCACTTAACAGGCTTGTATAGTATTTTCACCTCTAAGAGGAAGACGAATTTCAAATGCTACAATAAGGCCACTACTAGTAAGTGCTGTAAGTGATGAATTTAGAACACAGCCTAAGCATCAAACATCTTTACAATTAGATTTTAGCTAAATAATCAGTCTCAGCGTGCTGAAGCAGTAAGAAAATTAAGAACACAAAGAGCTTAAGTTAAAACACATGCTGTATAATTAGCAGAAAACGAAATGTTTTACACTACTCAGTCTTCAAAAAAAAAAAATCAATCAGGAAGCTTTCGTAGCAGTTGCTTAACACATCAGCTAGGTAGAAGTTCAGATTTACACAAGAGTTTTTTATTTACAAACTCTAAGACATCTATTTATTGCAAGCAAATGCTACAACGCTACATACTGAACCCATTCATCTTTAGCTGGTGACAACAGGCTGGCAATTCTCACTGTTGTTGGTGTGAATTCATTCAAAGATGAAGAAAAGTACTGCAGGAGAACTCTAACGCAGTTCAGGGAAACAAGAAAAGCTTCTTCCTAGTCTGTTTCAGATATATATATATATATATATTTGTGGTGCAGCATAACTCAGGTTGCATTTAACAGCTGATGAATACACCCACCTACCTCTAAATTCTATTTGCCCTCTGCTCACTTACCTTGACAGAGTAAGCCAGAGATATAGTGACTGCAAGTGGAAGACCTTCTGGTACTGCCACCACCAAGACTGTAACTCCAATAATGAAGAACTTCACAAAATACTGAATATAAATTGGGGTACATTCAGCAAGCCAAGGTCTCTTCTGAACCCAGAAGGTATCAATTACAAAATATAACACAAGGATAATGACTGTGATTGCAGACATCAACAAACCTTGTTAAAAAGAAAAAAAAACAGTTTTAAGAAATTGTCTCAAATGTTTGGCAATACAGACTGTGGATACGTGCAAATACTTCTGCCTTTATAGAAGCTAGTTTAGAACTAAGGTTTTAAATAGGCAGGTCAAAACATTGAGGCAGTTCTCAGAGGTGTTCCAGCTTCCAATGCAAGTATTTCCTCATGCATTTCACCTAGAAATTTCTAGAAAAATTTTCTTTTCAATTTAATTGAAAAGCATAGAGCTAATAAGCAACAGGACCGACCAATATGTAAAGTCAATTGACCAAGAAGAATAAGAAGGGAAAAAATTCAGGAGGCCTTCACCAATTTTATGCTGACTGATTCAGTAGAGTGCTTCAGTGCAGGCTCAAAGCAGGAGGACAGGAAAATCCACTCATGAAGTAGATGAGTATTAAGGCTGTGTGGGGAACTACAACGGGTCAAAAGGTACATAAAGGAAAACAAGACCTCTTGGAAGATATGAAAAAAAATGTTTGACAAGGACAGTAGTTTACAGTAAACATATAATGAAATTTGTTAATCTCACTGGAAAATTAACACTGCCATACACAACTGCAGAGTGCTACAGCTGAAATTTTCATTGCTCCATTTCAGGCTGTAACTGTCTAACGAAGCAAATGCTTAAGTCAGCCCTTCTTGAGCTGTGGGCTGGGCTACAAGTCTTCTTGAAATTCCTTCCAGCCTGAATCTTTCAACAATTCTACATGGACCAAAAGAAATCCTGAAATATTTGAATTAAACCACTACACACTAGATAATATAGCCTAAAATTTACACTGAACTTCACTTGTTTTAGTCTTCTTTTAGGCAGCAACAATCTACCAAATATTTTGACAAGGCAGCTGAATATTAGCTGATAGACAAGTAGGAAGTAAATAAAAATGTTATCTATCAGCAAGGCATATGTTAAGTGGAAAATTCTAAGCCTCTGAAAGTACTAGAGATAACCTGATCGACTGTACCACATTTTCCAGACTCCACTCAACGTACAGTTCTCTCAGTACATTGCTAAATGCTACACCTAACCTCAAAAGATCTTTTGTAACAGTTGCCAATGTTATGAAGCTGGAATTTTCCCTCCTCCTAGAAGCTGGCACTTGAAAGCCTGAATCTACTTAAATTAAGGACAAATAAAAGCCATCCACCTGACATAGGCTGAGAGGCCATCAGCATACTCAGGCACAATAGCATACTTACATGCATTAGAATTTTTCACTTAAGCAGCCAGCCTTGAGTGGTTTGATTATTTCATCTCCTCACAAACTATGCACGTTCCAACTTTTTTTAACATGACATCAACATAAGGAGAGTACTGAGACATTGTACCTGCTTTGCCAATCTGAACTGCGAGCTTTGTGAGTTTGCCTTGGAGAACCGACTTTTCCTTCTTTGGCAAGTTTGCTTTCTTCTTGTCTTTCTCGTCTCCATCTCCACCATCCTCACTCTTCAGTGGTTGCATTTCCATGGCTGCACCATCCTGAGCTTTAGCTAGGAGTTGAGATCAAAAAAAAGTTCGGTCATTGGTGAGTCTCCCAAATCAAGGATACCTAAAAAGCTTAACATCCAGGCTCCACTAAATATAATAGTACTGAGTATTGTCTTGTATCCAGAGAGGCCATGTTTAAAGAAGTGTATTGTGTAGAGGTGATAGAATACCAGGTTCAGTGAAGCATTTGTTTTGGGCAGATTCACTTATGCCATCTTTACCATAAGCGTTTTGGATCTAAGGATTCAATATGCATTTTTATAGGAAAGTCTCTATTCCTCACCTCCACTCTTAGAAAACGGAGACTTGCAAGAAAGAATCAGAGAACCTGCATTTACCTTTGTTACGGTTTTCAACAGCTCCATCTTGCTTTTTACCTGTCAGAGAGGGAAACAAGTTGTTTTAAGCTGGCTGCGCAGAATTCATTATATTGTTTATGTTTTTATATAATGACTACATTACTATGCTAAAACAAGAAACTGCATTAAAAAAGAAAGTAAAACATGTAAGTCAGCTCACAGAAACAGCTCACATGACTTTTTGGACTTTACTTTTCCCACACAAGACTGCTGCAGTGTTAGTCTACCAGAGTTAAGTTTGCAGAAATTACTGATACTGACACTTACGGCTTGTGAGGAAAGCTCTACAAAAGACTTCCTGACACATTTTTCTAGAAAAGATATTTGTGACAATTAAGCGATTCTGGTGGCCTCCATCTTGCTCTGTTCTCCCGATACTTGCCACCAGTATCTTGACTACCTCTTCAAACAAACTGCAGGATCTCACTTTGAGAATCAGTGCTTTTGTACAACATTGCAGAAGCAACTGTAGCATAAAATATTCATAAATCCATAGTAAAGCTTAGTGGAGGTACAGCACTGAATTACTGGATCTCTGCTAACCCTACTTACATAAACATAAGCATAATCTGTAGGAAACATACCATACATCACTGTGAGAATAGCTCAAGCTCATAATAAAATATCACTCCCACCTGTGTGCAGAAAGGGAGTTTGACAAGAGATCGTAAAGAAGGACAGGTAAATTACGAAAGAATTTAACAAGTGAAATGTTCAAGGTAATTGGAAGACAACATCATGTGTTGGTTTTTGGGGCTTAGCAAGTGACAAAGTTTACTTCTAAGCACAGAAAGCAAGGTTTATAATTACTGTTTGTAACAATCTGAAATGAAAGCACAAAATTGAGGAACTTAGAACAAAACCCAGACATTTTCAGTACCACTGGTAATTCACCAAGTCTTTGGCCTTAGGTTATGTAGACTGAAATTTATGAGAGTACTCAGGTAGAAGAAAATCAAATTATCAAGCAGCCTGTCTGGCACGACATTTAATACCTCCACTACACTGTTACTGTAGACACAGTCTGATTTCTATACATAAGATTTCCCCCAGCATTCTCAAAACAGCTGAACAGAAAAAAAAGCATGTTCACTTTCTCCGGAAGATGCCACCTCAGACTTCTTAAGAACTCGTCATTGTTTCCTAATTTTGCATTTGTTCTTCCCTAGTTCCCCTCTTCCTCTTACAAGAGCAAAGTTCTACACTTGAGTTACTTTTAACTCCTTGTACATATATTTGCTTTCACTCTGAACCGCGCCATACACAGCCAGCTAAATATAGTCCCTTTAATCTCCTTAACATTCACAGAGAAGTTAATTTAGTTTAACCTGAGTTTTATCATGGAGAATCTTATTAGGCACCTAACTTAAGGGAAAGAGGAAGCTGTCTATCTTGAGAGACATAAAAAAAAACCCCACAAGTGTTCAGGTCCTAGGATACACCAAAACAATATTTGTCAAAGAGACTTCTGCTTATAGAATAATAAACTCTGGCAGAATATTAATAAAAGCTATAATCCTCTCCGTATCTCCTGTGGCAGCTGGTACTGCCTTTTGTTTCCTTCTCCTTGCTCTGTAAGGGGAAGAGCACAGGATGGCAACTGTTTCACACTAATGCCTGCAAAAGTGTTGCGGGTCAGCTTCAACTCTTCCCTATCATGCTCGAGTCTTGAAAGTAACTCAGAACTTTCAATTCTTCTTGTAACAATTTTTCTGTCTTGTGAAGAAACTCACTACTTTTTTTCAAGTTTCGAGAAGGGTCAGACTTGTAAAGTATTAGTGGGTTAGGACAAGACAAAAAAACTTCAATCCCAATTCCTGCACAGAGCACACATTTTAGCAATTGCCTGTGGAGTTTGAAGGCCCCTGAGATTCTTAAACATGTTTCTGTATGAATTTTCCATTATTGTCTCGTACCTCTCTGGTAAGAAATAATATACTTTGGTTCATATTTTAATTTTTTGGTTCTAGTGCCAAGAAGCCTCAGACTCAGTCCCATCCACAAGACTTTATAATGGTTTCATGAAAAATTTTCCCCATGGAGCTCGGTCCTGAACATGCCTTGTGAGCGCTAGTGTCAAAACATTACTGCTTAACATTTCTAAGCTTTGATTCTCAGGATAAAGGCTAAGGATAGATAAGTGACCTTATAATAAGGAAGACAGCAGATTTCACTCTTTACAGAAGGGGTCCAAAATATGCTCAGTTACAAGCCTCTCATCCTTCCAAAAACAAAGACTACAGGAAAGTGCCACTAGGTTTTTGCCTTGTCTATATCTCTGAGCATTCAAAATTTCAGCTCTGAAGACAAGGAGTGGCAGAAGCAGTTGTCTGCTTATTTTTTAATCAAAATCAGTCATTTATGTTTAAGTCATCCACAAGCTCAGCAATATGAAAGACCTAAGCTTCTCACCTTGGAGTGTTATAGAAGAACTCCCTATGAGGGGCATTTTCTATCTGTCAAATGCAGAACTAGATACTCCTTAGGTTGAACTACATAATAACTTGTTTTCCATAAGCAAGTGTTTGCTATTAGACATCAATGCACCCTGAAGTTATACAAGATGACATTTAAACTATTTATACATGGTGTGTATGGCTGGTAAGGAATTCTGAACTTTCCAAACTCTGACTGATCAATGAGATCTGAAGTTTTAATTAAATTCCAAGAGTTATTTGTAGTGGTGCACTCTCAGGTCACTGGACCTACATTGGTTTTTTTCCCGTGAAACTTACAGAAGGTATGAGTTTTAAAAAAAGATTCCTGGCTTCAGATGACTGGAACATGTTTTTGTCCAGTGTTCATCACCACCCCCCAAATCCCTTGCCAAGGTATTTAGGATTATTATGCTTACTTTTCTTTTCCTTCTTTTCTTTTTCCTTCTCCTTCTCCTCTTCATCTCCTCCAGCCCCAAGTAAGGTAAAGATGATTCCAGTCTGAGAGTTCACGCCTACAGCAGTAACCACCATTCTTCCAGAGCCTTCCATCACATGTGTACCTGAAAGATTGAATCGAATTTTCCACTGAGACTTCAGCAGTTATATGGCAGAGCACACAAGTACTTCGAGGAAATAAGTTTTCATAGTTGACTTTGACAAAACTGCAAGATGTGTATATGTACCACTGTGCTCTCCTAAAGCTTTAACTGACAAAGATGTCTGGAAAGTAAACCCATAAACAACTACACAAAATATTTGTCACTTTATGGGTCTGATCACTCTAGCAAAGTTTTGTATTTGTTGCACAGGTTTCAGATAGTTCTAGAAGTCAATCTAGATAAAAAAAAAAAAACAATTTGCTAGTTTTAACCTCAACATTTTAAATAACCAGCTTACTGCAGAAACAAACTACTTTATTCAAAAATTGGCAAATGTTACACACCTGACAGCAGCATAGGATCTCTATCCAGAGATTTCTTAACATGATCAGATTCCCCAGTCAGTGAGCTTTCATCAATTTTGAGGTCATTCCCTTGAATGAGCACACCATCAGCCGGTAAAAGGTCACCTACGAGAGATCACCGGGTATGTTGACTGCAGTTCCTTTCTCAAAAATAAAAGAAAGTTCAACTTTAAAAATATGTTTACCATATTTCACTTGTGCAATATCTCCAACAATTATGTCAGCTACTGGTATTTGGATGACTTGGCCGCCTCTGATGACTGTGAATTTCTGTTCTTGTTCAATACGGCTCTGCAACCCCCGAAATTGTTTCTCTTTACTCCAGTCATTGAAAGCTGTTACTAATACCACACAAACTACGGATAGGAGGATTGCTGCTCCTTCAATCCAACCTGCTTCAGATTCCTCCTCTTCTTCACCAACATTTACTGATCCACATACTGCAGAAAACAGGTTTTAGATTTAAGAAAGTTCACAAAGATATTTCAACAATGAAAAGTTTTGGCAAACAGAAAAAATTAATAGTTGCTAAACGTTTTCCATGCTAGCCTTCTTTGCAATTTTACCTTTATTTTCCGTAAGGGTAACACACAAAGAAGCTAAAGAACCTGACAGCTAGAACAACTTGAGGAAGTTAAACCACCCTGCTTATCTGAACACAAGAGAAGTTGATATAGAGGAAGTTATCTGTCCTTATTTTGTTAAATGATGGCATAAGGACGCCAGACTGGTTAACAACCTTCTGCTTTCTCAACATATCCCACTTTACATTTGTCTTAACAAGCCAGATATCACTGCAAAAATTCAGTTAAATGAAGGCCAAATCCCTTTCTTTTCTGTTTAGAAGTATAAACATACCTTCATTTCCTAAATTAGAAAGTTATCAGTGTCATATTGCAAATCAAGGAAAATTTAAGACTTGCTGACTCCCCAAAGAAAGCCCATGACTTCAAATTATAAATTGCTTAAATATTTGAGGCAAAGCCACTTTCACAGAGACTGGATTTCAAACAAGTCCTTGCTCCTGCTGCTTGCAATTTACCTTTGGTCAGAATAATACCAGATCATGACCAAGGAAATCTCATGTTGCCCTTTTAAGGCAAGCTAGAGTTTTAGTAATGTGCTCTCAATAAGGAACAATAAGCTGCTTTTCCACTGACTTACTGTCTCCCATCAGATTTACAGTATAGGCATGTTGAACCAGGAAACTCAGCAGTATAACAAAAGTAGTTACCTACTTTTTAAGAAGTTTACTTACATGATTCATTTCCTCCTGGAGGCTGGTAAAAAGAAAGGCCCAAGGATACTACGGCTGCAATTTCTAATATAATTAATGTAACGTCCTGTAGTGCTTCCCATACTAACTGAAGAAAAGTTTTTGGCTTTTTAGGAGGTATAAAGTTCTTCCCAAAAACTGCTTCTCTCCTTTCTATATCTGCTGGATTTCCACTTAAACCTATTCAACAATAAGAGGAAGTTAGCGACACTTACACACATTTCACGCTCACATTAGAAGTGACTGAAGTCTCCCCACTCGTGGAATCAAGTCCCACTCTGTATTTTGGTAACAATACCAAAAAGGCCACATCTCAAACATAATTACATAAGTAATACCATTAAATTAGAGTTACTATAGAAAGCCAGCTATATTTTATAATTCTCACCTTGCCAAAATAAAGTTGAAGGTCTACCTGCTTAATATGTCACTTAATATGACATAGGAACAGAGTAATAATAACACACATACCTTCGTTCAAAGTAAACAAGTTTGCAAGACAAGATCATTAGTAGAGTTACTACTATTGAGACTGAGTAGCACCATAAAGCTTTAGCAAGACCACAGCCCGTGAAGGCAGCTCTGGTTCCCAGTGTAGGGATTCTGTATTCAGAGACAACATCCTAGGATCCTAAAAGTAATGTAACATTTATAATGAGATATTTATTATAATTAATAGTATAACTGTCATAACTATTATATTTCCATTATTTATTATAATTATTATATAAAATACCATTAAAAGTTGTTGAAGCTCTGCAGGCATCACGCAAAAAGATGCAACCACTTTATGATGCTGCTTCCACCTGGAGTGGTGGTAGTTATTTGCTCTTCTGAAGCTTCACTTCCTATCTCCTCTCACACAGAGAGAGCCCATTTTTAGCACTATGCAGGGTCTGTCACCTCAGTTTTGTACCCATCTTCTTTCTTACATGGCATATTTGAGTCCTCTTCTGTCTCAATTCTTGTACCATCCTTAAGGGTCACTAGCAGACAAGAGTCAGGGGCCTATACAAAAGGCTACTGCATGTTTCAAGAGCTTGCCAAGATCTTAAAAATAAAGGAATACCAAGTATTTTCAGTGCAAGGTCAGGCACTCAAGGTCTTCTGTGAGCACATCCCCTGTTTACTCTAAAAGTTTCCAGTTGACTAACCCACCATTCAGAATCAAGCTACTAGCTCATTTTTCAAAGCAAAATTGCCAAATTTCAAGGCACGTTCAGAGCAAAGGTCTGGACATTTCAACCGTATTGCCCCCAAGGTTATGATCAGCACCTGCTTAAAGAGAACTCTTTTCTTGGTAGCAATTTTTTTAGTAGCTAACCCAACCGCCTAGTGATAAAGGTATTCAAACATACGAGGTAATAAATAAGAACAGTAGCCACTGCAGCTGGCTTTCATAATAAGGGGGGTATTTAACACCTCTAACGGACATTTCCTAGAATCATCATGTATTTCAAGACACTTTGAAAAGAGTATTGAACTGCAAAGCTCAATTTTAAATGCTAACAACCGCTATGTAATCACTTAACTGAAACGCAAATCATGGGCAAGTCTTTTCAAAAGCGAAACAGATTAAACATACTCCGTGTATGTGATAAATTACATTTATTCTAACAGTCTTCAATTCACCTTGAATTTATGTCTTTGAAGGTTTAATACAAAGGAGCAACTGTACTCATTAGCCATAACCCTACACTTCTTGCAGTTCAAGCTTTAAGGTGCTTACTTCCACTCTCAACTCAAAGAGCACCGCAAGACTATTTTCAAAGTCGAGTTATACATTACAGGATCTACAGGAACTCAGGACAGCACGGTCATTCCAAAAAGCTGGGCCATATTGCTATTTTGCAAAAGATACCACTTCTCTATTCCTTTAACACTGCGGTATTTGGAAATTTATTTACATAATGTTAACAACATCGCTTTCTTCCTCCTTTTGCAGGGTACCACAGTGCAGAACATCAGAAGTACACAGCAAAGGTCTTTGAAGAGTGAAAAGCGTTTCCAAACGAGGCTATATAAAGTCAAGCTACTATCAGAACCACTTAGTGAAGATTAGTAAATAAGCCTAGCGAAGACAAAAACCATTTGTATTTTTAGTATGCACCATAATACACCATGCACCATTACTGAACTTGCTGCATTTACCACACAGCTGGCAATTTCACAGTTCACAGTCTACAGTCCTGAGGTCAAAACTACTGCCATTATATTCTTCATTATGTGTCTTAACTAGGGTAATATATGTTATTTGGGGTTAAGTTTGAAAAATATTAGACAAGGACTAGTTAATGCTTAATTTACAAATTTTATTAGAAATAAGTTACTAGACAATCAAAATTAAGTAGACCTATGGAAATATCTATATCTGTCCAGAATATAAGACAGACTTTTGCTACTAAAGATGTGTCAAACATTCGTTTTGCACTTTTGTATATATGTAAGCAGTAAAGTCTGCTCAGTGTCCTTTTTTTAAGTAATACTGGTAAAGGACTGTTCCCGTTTCTCATTTCAAATCAGGTAAGTTTGATCCAAATTTTGCCTGAAAACAGACATTGCCTTACATTGTCAACAACTTAAGAGCAAGAAATGGAACAAGCTGAGCTCATCCACTGTGTACCATGTCAGAACTACCTGTACTTTTCCTGTGAAGCCACTGGTAATTACATAGTTGTCAGAGTGTCATGTCATAAAGAAAGCATCTGATTAGGAATAATTGTCATAGGGTCATGCAGGTATACACATAAGATTTTAGAGAGCTAGTATGAGCATAACACATAACAGTTTTCTGCAAGATCTTGCCTAGATTTTTTTCCATTGGTATTGTCTCCCTTTCTATACTTACAGTTTGAATCTGACAAAAGTGGAGACCTAGTTCTACCTTTACAAGAGCTTTCCAGTACTGCCTCTGAAAAATTTATAGCAGGTTACCTGACAGAGAGGCTGCTTCTCTAAAATTTCATTTTGCGGTTTAGAGCCAAAATGACACCTCTGTTGGACACTGTTCTAACTCATCTTAATTAACCTTTTCCGAGTCAGTTAACATGTTCAACTGTTGAGGCTTTGGTGTGTTTATGAGCTTCTCTCACTCTTAAAAAAAGATGGTGCCCTTTTATTAAGTCAGCGACTGTATTTAACTGATTGCAGTGTACATCTAAATGTCAAATCCTTTTGAAAGGGAAAGGCCCTGACCACACAGCCCTCAGTACAGCACAATCAATCTGCAGGAAAGGGCATCCAACCCTCGAGTTTTAGCATGCTGACACTCATCACTCCCATATGTTAACCTGTGTGTTTGTTACGTTAAGAGACAAAGTGAATCCTGCAGTATACAAGGTATTTGCTGCTTAGTGCATTGTGGCTGTCCAAAATTGTATGCCCCGCCTAGCTTGCAGTAATAATGGACCTTTAACCTTGCAGATCACTGTAGGACAGGATTCAAATCTCGATTCAGTTCCCAGTCGTAGAAAACTACATCCCTTTTCACTGAGAAAGGAAACTGCCTTTCAATACTCTGCAACAGGTCAGCAGGGTAACGAGAGCCTATTGCTCCTGTCTGAGATGTGTTACACTGCTTGTACACTGCAGTGCTTCACACACATGCACTGTACTTTACAATTGCTGAGGAACATAAGTTTGTGCTCCTCGTGTTTTACAAACTTCTCCATCCTGAAATTGGTCTACTCCCATTACTGGTAGTTCAACCATGTCAGCTGGCTGCTTTCAGTTTGGTAAGAGGAACTCAGTTCATGTACAGATAATTTCAGGAGTCTGGCTTCAAAAGCAGATCAAGCCAAAACATGCCAAATGCAGATGTACCCAGAGGTACCTTACGGCATTAGTAGGCTGTTCTCGGTCCAAGAAGACAAATCTTTCCATAGCATTTCTGAAGAACAGAAAGCAACGGCTCTCCAGGATTAAGACAGCAGGTACTTTACTGCCACCAACATGACACCACATTGGTTAAAAGCTATGTGAGTCCTTAAATGCAGAGACACCACAATTTGCCAAAATCTTGATTTTGGTAATTCTCAATTACTCTCAACAGCAGGACTTCACAATGAGTTTCAGTTAATGTTTTTACATATTTTTTATCTAACTACAGTTTACAGTAAATACTACACTATGTAGATACTACAGTGCCTTATGCAGTATGACTTCCATCTTTCACAAATATACTTAATAGCTTTCATTTACATTGGAAGAAAGCAGTAAGAGACAGCCAGGTCTTAATTTCTGGAAGGTTGTCAAGGAGAAGACTTTATTTATTTACTTATTTCTTCACATTTGTACGGTCTATCTTGGAGTAATAACTCTAGATAGCAAAAGCATTGTGTAGCCACACTTTACAGAATGCCACTAAGTCCAACACGGGAAAGACGTCATAAAAGATGCTTATTTCTAGAGAATAAGATGGTGTAGTCACTCTGCAAACCTTCCACTAAGAGTACATATTAATGCTTCACGTTATATTGATAGCTATTTTGCACAGTTCAAATGAAATCTACAGAAATACTGTAGATTTAAAAACTAGATCCTGCTGTTAGGAATTCAACATAGCACAAATAGAAAACACATTACCAGTTTTAAAAAGTGCTGCAATAGCAAATGCAAGAACTAAGTAGCCACACAGAAGCATTAATAAGCCCTGCATCAGAGTATTAAAACCTTGGGCTCTACAACAGCATGATCCGAATTGTGAACTATAGGTCATATGAACATTTCAGAAAACTGATGCTTTCACAGTGAGGTGAACACTGCTACGTTGCATTGCTGTTTCATATGTGGATGCCTACATCAATGAATTTCGTTCCAAAGTGCAACTTCATTAATACAACATCTCACATGCAGTTAGATCAACTGAAAAGAACTCTTGCTTACTCATTACCATAGAATACATCCATCTTTGAGGAACAAGAAGCAATATTTTGTTATGGTAACTAAAATATTTTTACAAACTTTGTTGTATTAAAAAAAGCAGTTTTCTGACTAAGGCTTTTCCTCTATGGAGTTTCCTCAGTAAGTGTTAAAATTGACTTACCTTCATTTGGTGAAGTTTTCAACTTTGTACAGATGCCATGCACATCACCATAGCATTCCTGTATTTTATGCAGTGCATCTGCAGCTCGAAGTTCCATAAGAGAACGGAGCTCTGCAAGAGTAACTCCAAAATCTCCATGATTAGCTTCTTTTACAGCATTTTTTACGCCGCTATATGCAACCGAGTTGTTTGCCATGTCACCCATGATGCATGCAGTCTTTAGTGTAGACAGTTTCCAGTAAGGAACAAGATTTCAACTTAAAATATTTCCAAAAGGAAAATAAATCCTTTGGGTATGAAGACAGTCAGGAGAGCAGACACATCACCCAAGCAAGAGACCTCGTCTGGAGAGATATCTTTGAGGTTGTCCCATGGCGCGTTCTGTTCCCCAAAGCCAAATGGCATGTACAATCTAGGGAGAGAATAAATACACATTCAGTTACATAACAGCTAGACTGAAATGCATTGTAAGACAACCCTTACTCTTTGTACTGAGGTTACAGGACAAATTTCTTTTTTAATTTCCTATAATATTTTTAGTTTGCATTCTGCGGGCAAGAGTGGCAAGGGAGAAAATTGGCGTTTCCCATCCCAAAACAACCTTGTGTTATTGGATTTCCTTAAATCATTAACTTTTTAGCAGCTGTTGCCTTTATCACTGGCATTTTCCTTCACATGTCCATATGGTTCATCAACAAGCAGCAACCTTTAAAAATTCCTAAAATTAAATCTGTTTCCAGGAAAATGGAGCTTGTAGCATCCCCAAGTGATGTCACATGGGGAAAGAACATGCTCAAGTTAAAAATCCCCACTTTCCAATGACAGTCTCACCTCAGAGTTTGGGAAGAGAAAGCTTGTTTGTGTTCTGATTAATTAATTTGTGCAAACCTCGAGAAAAACAACTTCAACATTAAGCTAGCCCACACATGAAATACTTTTGTACTCTAGGTAGGACTATATCTTCAGGCAGACCTAGCTCTTAATAAATTTTTCACTTCCATACAGTTTTAGCCCTGCTCCAGCCCATTTCATCACAACTCAAGCCTCCCACAGGATCTCTGTTCAATTCTTTGAAGAGAGAGAAAAATTGCACAATAACACCTTCCTACAGGAGGAATAAGGAGATTGAGAGCAACTCTTCCATCTGATCAATGCACTGCAGCTGAGAAATTACCATCTAGCCACAGGACTCTGAACTCGCACAGGCATTCTATACACAATCCCTGCTCAGCTGCCACATCTGGCACGTACACATGTACCTACACAACGGTGCAGTGCACACACGAACTCCTCCTGCCTGTGTGAAGGTTTGCTGTGTGCCGAAACCAGACGTCTGACCATGTTAAGTCGGCTTTATTGACACAATGGAGCGCGATGAGCATGTGTAACAATATATTCCCCCACAAAACATTATGACTGCCAGGCTCAGATGAACAATAGCTTGGACACTTCCAGGTCAACAAGACCTTCAGGTGTCATATGCCTAGCAAAGGCAAAAATACGAAGGCAGAGCATGAGCAAACAGAAGGCTTCTAGCTACTTCCCTGCCAAGTTAGAGAACTGTTTTGTTGAACTGCTGAGTCTATGTTGAAATAAAGGTATAAGCACCCAGTTACCAGAAATTTAAGGTCTTGGTTCCAGGAAAGACTCAGGTTTCTGCTCTGGAAATAAGCAGTTTCAGCTACACTAAATCTACCATTTAAAGCACCATGCCACAGTACTTCATTTGCACTGAGAACAACCGCTGACACCGTAAGCCCCTGAACTGATGTCAGCTGACCACAAATGACAGGCCCATCTCTGGCAGAACTACAACTTCTACAACTGCAACTTCTCTTCCTATCACAGGAGATCCTAAGAAAACCACCGTCCATCCATGGCTGTTTTCCAGAGAGTGACAAAAAGCATAAAGCTATCAATATTCACATGCATAAAATTTCCAACATTCTATAACATAAAAAAAGTTCCTAATTTAAAAATCAATTTTCAATTGTCATCGTTTTCTCTGTTACTTGCAAGAAAATGTTACAACAGTTGGAGAGCCCATGATGGTGGTGTTAGTCTGCATGTTAGGATGTAGTTTGGATTAAGACTCTAGTGAGTTTTGTTAAGAATATCCTGCAAGTGAAGAAATTCATGCAAATCATGTATGAAAGAGTTTTCTTTAAAGACACGCCACATTGTTATCTAATGTCCAAAAGCTGGATGTTGTTGTCCAGCTGGTAGCCTAGGAGGATTTATCAGCTGGCATCTGATCATAAGCTATGAGAGCATAACAAGAAGCAGATCAGGCAAATGAGTTTGTATAGCTATGGAGAAGATGCTGCAGCTGCTAATTAGGCAAAAATAGACCAAGCAGAAGGCCCCACAACCAATTACATCAAACTTGATTCAATTTTAATTAAGAAAAGCTCTGTTCAAGCCTCTAGCAGGAGCCCTGTATTTGATGCCCAAATACACCCAAATCCAAGGGAAAAGGATAGGAAAAGCTACCGCTCTAGTCACTCCTCACTTGTCATCAAAAAGTTTTAAGACTTTCTCTCTCCATATACATGCATAGAATGGGCAAGACTTGCTTTCATATGCAACTAAACTTAAGAGCAATAACACTGCTTAATTATAACTCAATGTGCTTTGCACTCCAGTTCTAGCCTCTCTATGCTTCTACATCAATTTTTACCAATAAATAATAATCCAGAGATTAGTCATTAAGAAGTTTATACTGAAGGGTGTCCTCATATGCTCTAAATGTCATCCTAAACTACCGATGGACCCTTAGAGTTCACAGGCAAATTCACTAAGCATGCACTAACTACAAAAACAGTGCAGTTCTACAGATCAGCTCTCCAGTGATACAAACTATTTGTTACATCCATGTTAGCAAAGAACTGTGGAAAATTGAAAGGAGCAGTGTGAAGACTTCAAATTCTAAATACTGAGCAAGTGCAATTTTGCTGCAGATCATAACACCTTGATTAAACATTATCAGTTGTTACACCAACTCAGCCCAGAATCTGCTTCAGCAGCCCATTTTTACCAGACATTTCAACAGAGAGCACGACAGCTTCTTGTCATACAGGTACAGGATGGACTTAGTTTAACACAGATTTTTCTGTAGGAATCAGCAAAGAAACTTTCTTTAAGAAACATCCTTAATGTAGTTTTGATGTAAAATCTCACAACATCCAATCACTCCCTGCTACAGCAAGTTCCAAGAGTCCACTTTTGTAACATTAGTGGTAAAGCATAATGAAACTATTAACAGTGAAATTTAGTAGCATAAAAGAAAGTGCATTTTTAAGCTACACAGATCATCTAATAGTATTTATCTTATCAACTAATGAAATGTTTTGTTTTGACCAGAGTTTCAATTCTCAATTGTGGCATCAGCCATTTGAAATAACTGAATAGCATGAGCTCTGAAGCACTAGAGCTTAAAGCAACTCACCTCAAACTTCCAATCTGTTAATATCTCAAATTTTAAATTCAAGAAACAGTTATCAGGATAAAACTCATTTATACACCACTGCTGAAGTTCCAGCCTACTTAAAGTTTAATTCAGTTGAAGTTTTGTGTTAGTGTCCAGCTCAAACAAGCTGCATACAGAATGTTTAAGATGTCTATCTTTCATTAGACACATCAACTTCTGGATAATCCTTTATCACTGACACTTTGTTCATCGCTTTATATCACTGAGAATAGGAATGACTTTAAAAGCTATTCTCTGTCACACTCAAGTGACTAAAAAACTGTAACTGCGGAGGCACCTTTCAGTAGCAGCACATACTCTTATAGGTAGGATTCAGATACTTATGTAAATCCCTCCAAGAAGGCCTTGCTGCTCTTTGGCTGCGGTAGCTTCACTGACACATCATATCATTGTAGCTGCTTATGAGGAGTAACTTCCTTACCCAGATCAAATTACTATTTATTGCTAAGGGACTGTGTTTTGTTACCAGACAAAGACACTAATTCAAACCCATAACCCATGAAACAAAGGTTAGACAATTTTGCCAGTGTTGGAAGTTCAACACCATAAGCTTCTGTAGCTGGACTGGAGAAAGGAAAAGCTCTAAACAGAAGTCTACATGTAGAGATGCTTACCAAAGCATGAAGAGACTATAGATTACTTGTCTGTTTAGTGCTACCAGAACATTCTGTGCTGACCAAATTAGAAGCTGCAACATGTTTCTTGAAGTGTTCCTGTAACAATGCTTTATACACAGGCCCACATTAACCACCTGCCCAAAAATGCTGCTACTGTTGAGGCAGACTTGAACATTAACTATGCTTCAGCAAGGCCTCCTGAAAAATCCTTTACAGGTGAAAGTATTTCATAATTAGTCATTTAGTATTTAGTGATTCCCTCTATTTAAAAGAAAGATAGAATCTGTGTTCTACAGTCATTAAAATTAAGACTGCCTTGAAGAGATAGTTTGCAGGGGCTATGCAATGACAAGGGTGAAGAGCAGAGCTTAAAAGTGGCACAATTACTATTGCCCAGATGCACAGGACCTAGCATACCTTAGACCCTCATCCAAGCTTTTCCTATGATTACATTTACATTTAATACTTTCTTCACTAAATTACAAGGAAACGCAATTTTCTTAATCAATATTAAAACACTTAAGCAAACTCACACCTCAAGAGTCAAAGCTCCAGCAATTATAAATCTTGTGTCATTTAATTTAATTTATACATCTGCTTGAACAGTATGCATTCAGATATTGAGCATTGGCTGGTACCAGCATTTGACCTTCAACAACACACTAAAACTGGGCACTGTAATATAGGAAAGGGCTTGCAAAGTGATTATCTCAGGAAAGCCTTTGTTTAATCTAATTAGTTCAATGAATGCAGACAGCTCTGCATACCAAGAGGTTGTTGTGATAAAAACTGTCCCCATATGTTTCAGTTGTCATGCATTTTAACCTGCTTACAGCTTTGAAGATACTGAAAAAATATAATATGCTTTTGCATACTTTAGTTTGGGTACGATCCACAGCTTCAAGCCATCACATAACACTGCAGGTGTGGGGGGAAGAAAGAAGGGGAAGCTGTCTGCAATATTATTTTAATGGAATATTATTACAATGGAAAGTAACTGTAACTGAGAAAGTAGCCCGGAAATCACACTGAAATTGACTGAGATCTTCTGCTCTGAGGGGTCAACCTTCTTATTGTAAGAGACTGATCCTCCCACCTACTTGACAGACCACAGAAACTCACCAGCTGTTCCACAAGAAATATGAATGAATGCTAATGAAGCAAAACGTTAATACAGAACAGCATGCATTTACAAGTCACTATTCCATAAGTCAAAATGTGCCCAACTGAACAAATAGGAGTTAAATCTTTTCAGTGCCATGCTATTGTTTCAGTGCAAAGATCTCAGACAGCCTGGTTTATGAAGAGACAAGTACAAGTAGACTGAAGAACTAAGAGGCAGAGGGCACAAACAAAGTTTCGAGCATATCATCTTCAGCCTTAAATATGCCCAAAAGTGTTATAATGACAAGTTTCAGTTATTACAACTTATGTGCTATGCACAGTAAATTCATCAAAGGTCATGACTTTTACTTAGTTTTCAAAGAGCAATCTGATTTCATTCTGAAGCTTAATCTGCTGGGAAGCAGATGTTCTTACCTATCTGAAATAAAAACAGGCCTAGATTTTGCTTTGGATCTAAACACTGGTATTGTCCCTGCCCATTGCAGGGAGGTTGGAAAAGATGACATTTAAAAGTCCTTTCCAATCCAATCTATTCTGTGATTCTGTGATTCATGGTGCTTAATCTAAGGGATCGCTGCTGCCTACTGTGATTGACACTTGTAGTAACAGTTTCATCCACTGGTGGTTTCTTTCCTTTAAGACCCCAAATTTATTCCTTATTGAAATGATAGCTAACAAATCAGGACTTCAGTAGTCTGAAGTCAGTTTGGCAGTAGTACAAATGAGCAGTGTTCACACACAGGTTTCTGCATCATTTCCCTGCTATTTCGGTAGCAGCAAGGAAAATTGTACAAGTCTTGAAGGTGAGTTATCGTGGCATGAAGGACATAAGCTTCTCTTACAAAGCAGCTTGGTCCACAGCCTCTGCCAGGAGCCCAGCAAGCAAGCAGACATTGTGTTATGCCCTCAACCATCTGCACAGGCCTGTATCACCCTGCCTTGTCCAAGCCATGGCCTCTCCCCACTCACGAAACAACTCAACTCCAGCTGCAGCGACAATCTGGATTAAGAAACAAGATCAGAAAGTACTGTAGAGAATAGTCTGAGTAGGAAACTATTTCATCAAGACTTTAAACTAATCATTAGCTTTCTGAGGTAACTAAATAGGTATTACTGATGCAAAAAAAACCAGACTGAAACGACAAGAAGGGCTTCAGAAAAACCTATGACCACTTTCAAGGAACATCAGACTTTGAGACATACTGGAAAATCCCAGAGGACAAAACCACCGTGATCATCATTAAAGCAAGGATCAAGTGCTCCATGTGTTTGAAATACCAGGCTTTCATAGTCACCTACTTCATATTACATTGCTGGCTTGTCCACAAGACGACAAACACTTTAAGACAAAACCGTGCAAAAGTGTCATGTTTTTAACCACTTAAAACATTTTTGTGCAGTCCACAGCTCTGATCAACACTCAGGCAGCTTCTCTCTTCTCCACCCACAAGCTCTGAAGCTTCCTTCTCTGTACTTCCTTTTCCTAGGCTCATCTCCTTTCTGCTTTGTGATGACACCATAAACTAAAAGCTACATTCAAGAGGGCTGTTTGTGATACAAGGTTACTCCAGTTTAAGACTATAATCCCAGTGAAAAAAAAAAAAATTAACCCCTAGATGGGACTCTGTCCCATCCAAAATAATTTAGAGTGTGTTCAAGTACCTAAATGCCTTCACTGTGTATGTCCGCTTCCTCATCTATCTTGAGGTGAGTGAAGCTGCCAAAATTTGGACTAAGGCAGCTGATGGCTGAAGGCAAACCTGCTGGTGTTTAAAATGCAAGAAAAAAAAAAAAAGTTTGCCCAATGCCCCTCAATATTTTAATTTCCTTCAGATCCACTGAGTCCTAAATAAGATGACTGATGATTTCAAGTTTCTTAATCCTGCACAGTTTTGGATAATTATGCTGTAAACTAAGTTCTATTAACAGATCTGTCATATTAATAGCTTAGTATATAAACCTAAAAGTGCTTTTTTTTTTTTTTAAATGTAGTAAATTCATCCATTAACAAATATTCACATTACTAGGTTCATGAACAATTTACCACACTTTTCTCATCAACATTTATCAAAACCACATTGACAAAAATGACAAGACAAAGCCGAACTTTTTCCAAAAAAGATAGGGTGGTAGCATGGCAACCTACTCACTAAAATTATGCATCACATGACTACAACAGAATCTTTTACTGGCATTCCCAAAGTGCAAAATGAGTTCCGGTCACAAACCCTGACAGGTGTGTGTTAAATGAGGCACATGACATCACTATACGCAACTAAGTTTCAAGTAAAGGTAAAGTGAGATGGTACCAAATTTCACCCAACAGAGATGGAATTGGATTCCTGGATTTCAGTTACTTGTTGAATTTAAAGCTCAGTGCAATGCATCCAGCTGGTCAGTTCTGACAATAGTGTCAGCAAACCAGCAGCTGACTTCATCAGTTATTCCTACAGGTATATGACTTGTCTCGAGAAATCTTTTCACCTTTCTTTCACAGAACTTATATTTCATCCTGATTCGAACACTCCTCTTTTTTTTTTTTCTTTCAGAAAGTATTCTTTTATGCTAGTATCCATTTAAGTAGAGCAGTATGCTTTCAACTGTGACCATCCTTCATGATATCAAAGAGGTGCAAAAAGCTCTTTAGATTTATGAGTCTTCAGGCAAAAGGCAAAAGTCCATTCTTACCTGATTTTTCTTGTATTCAGAAAACTTCAAGAGAAATTTAAAATTAGTCTTAAAACCACCAGGAAATATTTATGCCTATGAGATTAAGCCTAACTCCTTCCATAAAGTCACTCTGTATATAAGCAATTCCTTTTTATTAGGGCAGTAAAATTAACTTAGGTAAAGTTTTAAGGCTTTTCTTTCTACTTTGGACTAGTTTACTGCTATATACAAACAGTACCACAAAACAGTCTATATGCTCATTGAACTTTAAACAGGTAATATACAAATAGTGATATTAATGTGGTAAAGGATCCATTTATGATCCTCAAAATCACCATCCCCAGTGAGAAATGGTCTGGAATGTAAATAAACTAAAAACCTCAGCTCTGGTCACCCATTTCAATGAGCCCACACTACGATGCTAAATTGGATACATGTTTTGTCCTCTTGAGGCCAAAGTTTAAGAAGCTTTCCTCTTGTCCTGTAACAAGCCAGTCTGAGAACCTTCAGATTTTTCACATGCCTTCTGGAAATACCAGACCACAATATACACTTATCCTCAAACCCTCAAAGAGCCTTACTTCTTCAGAAATTTATATTTTCAAGGCTATGCTGGCTTCCCCTGAATGTCATTAATTCCTGCCTGCCAGAAGTACACCAAATAAACTGGCTAAAGAGTCATTCTGAGAAAATCCCTTTCAGAAGCTGCAATTATGTTTGCCATCTTCTCTTCCTAAGGAGACAGAGGGTTTTTAAATTCAAATATAGTAACCAGTCCACACTTGAGTAGCACTTGGAGAAATACTTCACAAATTTGCTGCTCCTGCTGTTTATGGCAAGACGTTCAGGGGTCCCTTTTGTTTGTGGTTTTTTTTTGTTTGGTAGGGTTTTTTTTACCTCAATATTTGAATTTAAGAATCCAGTGTATGGATATGCAGAAACACAAGTGTGAAATCTCTTGCAAAATTCTTCATTATAATAATTATACCAGTCATCCCTTTAGTTCTTTTTGATGAGTTTTGAGAGTTTAGCTCACTAATCCATTCTACTGGGCTTCCTCTTTCTGGTACACTGTAGGAAGCATGCTCAGTAGGTTTCACCTCACTGTATTATCTGACATATTTTACGATTTAGTAAGGCTACATACTGCTTTATCCGTCAGAGACATCTCCAGTTTCAGAACTAGTCTTTCCACATGATAATACTTTTCCATCTTTCTGAAGTCTGACACCCACTTAAAGGCTAAGTTGTCATACTCCCTGCACCTTCACACACTTCTAGCTACTCCAAACTTCCCCATTTATGCAGAGCTGGTTGCTGGTCTGGGATTGTTTTACACACATTGAAGCATTACTGCAATACAGCTATTAGCACCTGCCTGTAGGATAATGGCGAATTAACTGCTCTGTGATCAGTACACACACGACAATCCCAAGTCCAGCATTCAGTATAAGATAATAGACACTTCTCTCAGCAGTTTGTTTCTTTAACATAGACAGGGAATATATAAGCAGTGTTAGCAGACAGAACGAAGACTCCCATCACGGCACTTTGTAAGTCTGACAAAGCAGCAAGTCTGTCACGTCCTCGGGTGACCAAAGGCATGGCTGTGCTACAGTGACGAGGCATAACACTCCCACTCACAGGTCCTGAAGCAGCTCTCATTATCTGACACTGACAACACTGCAACTTACACCTGCCACCCCTTGTCCCTTTGCATTGGGAAAAGCCATCGACTCTGCCAGCTGCATTAATGAAGTAATAGAGTATGGGAAGTCTGATGTTCCAACAGTCACACAGGCAACCCCAGGCCCAGAATGTACACTTCTTGTGTGCTTTTCTACTCTTCTTTACAGCACCTCAGACACTGAGAGAAGGTACTTCATTTTGTGTCCTGCTCTAAGTCCATCTCTCGTGGGATATACAGCACTCCAAACGTTTTCAGCACTTCTTCCTTTACTAATGCTTTTTTTCTTTTTTTCACTGCTCTTGCTTTCTCCATGCACTTCTATGACCTTTAAAAACAAACAGTTTTTTCCTAGCCATGAAATCTGCCCCTGTCCAGGATCCAAGGAGCAAGGAAGCACCATGCCATGTTCCCAAGCCTCCACCCTCCCACTAGCTGCGACGGTAGCCATGCATTTCATGGTTCTACATCTGTGAGTGGGATACCTGTAGCTGTGTGGTGCAGAAAGCCGTCATCCAAAAAGTATCTCCCCCACCTCAGCGAAAAAATTTAAATAGCAGCATTTCTACTGTCTGAACAAGTTTTCCCACAAGACACCAGAAGGGTTCATTTATTTGTAGAAGTCATACAAGCAATGTGGATATGCCAGCTTAAGGGACAGGACACACATTCAGCTAATGCTAGAAGAATCTTTACCATGGAACTATGTGGCTGCCACCTCTAAAATAACATTAAATCTCTCTTCAAGGAAAGGTTCATCTTTCCTCTATTATTTCACGTCAAGTGACTTGCCACTAAACAAATAATGTGGCACATCACTTTTTGGTGAAGGGCAGACACTGTTTGTTTGAACAGAACAGCAAATTCACCTGACTGTCAGACAATGGCTCAAGTAGATTTAGTAAATTTAATTAATTTCTCAGTTTTGGTAGGCTTTATAAAATTGCTATACAAACAGGCTATGTGCAACTAACAATCACAGCTTCATTTTTGAAATCTTCAGTTGTGAAGAACTTTATTGCTCATAACTCCTTAGGTTTCTGAGATTACAAAGACATCAGTGCCTAATTAATTAATTAGGGGAAAAAAAGCAACTCAGGAAAAATGCAAATTAAACCATGCTCCATGATAATATTTAAAAGTCCTATGCCACCTTGTAGAGGAGATCCCTTCTCCAGTCTCCCATAAACCAAAGGCCTTAAGTCTTCACTAGCATTGGTGGATCCTAATGCACTTTGCAGACAGCTCTGCTTCCAGTCTCATCAGCAAGCGTTCAAATTATGAGGTAAGCTAGGCGTCCAATTTAGCCCTGGCACAAATCCCCTAGGTAGGGAAAGGCTATGCCTTGAAGAACTTTACCACAACCGGCTGAATTTACTCAATGCTGAGGATCAGCTTTTAGATTCCCTTCACTCCCCTGCCCTAGCAAAGCACAAGGCTGGCAGAACTAATGTGGTGAACCAGCAGGCACTCGGATGCCCGGAGCGTAACTATCACTGGCATACACAGCGAGGTGTCAGTCTTCTGCTAAGGTAGCTCTGAATCCTCAGCAGCACTTGTTAGTTCAACAAGCTTAATATTTCTCCTTCCAAGAGATGGTGTCTGGGTTGAGCGTCTAATGCATTTAGCTCAGCTAAATGCTCATTGTTCAGCTGCAGCTGACCCTCAGGGCCAAGAGTCTATCCGCCCATGAAGACTACAGATCATCATTCTGACTCAGCAAAGTCAGACATATTTTGTTCCTTCTGCACAAAGCTACTTCCCACAAGTGTTTGTTTTACAGCGGCACATTGTAACGGTGTGCAACTTTCGCAATCATTTTGCTCCTAGCAATACCGAAAGCCTACAGTATCTCCGGAGAAAGGGAATTGGGAAACGCAGTATCAGCTTCTCCACTCAAGTGACAAACTTCAAGCATCCTGCTGAAATTCGTGCGTGTTATCACTGCTGATGGCACGAACTCTTTAAATAACCAAGATTTGTGTATTCAGCTCATGTTTTCCAAACTTCCTCAAAGGACCAGCGCCATTGCACGTCTGACTGTATCACACCCCCCGCTCAGCATGAGTTTCTTTCATACAGCTGAGTAGGGGCTCACAGAAGTTAAGTCAGAAGCCAAATATATTTTTAATTTAAACCCTGCAACTCACAAATTCCTCTTATGCAGCATGCAGGTAAAGTAGAGTAAGGAAGACAAGAGCTTCCTCTAGCATGAGGTTAGTAATACTCAGGGAAATGCCTGTTTCCCCAGTGGAGGGAAGTGACTGAGAAAATCAAGTATCATGAAACAAACAAAAAATGAAGCAAAATATAACATGAATTACCCAAACTCCCACAGTTAGGGACTCAGTCTTTCTGAAGGTCATTTTGGGAGATTCCTTCTCTGTTCCTGTTGCTCCACTTTCCTAAGCAAACTCCTGTATCCCTGTTTTCCTCAAAGGATGCCATCAGCTGGTTTCTCAGCACTTTCAATAGACCCTTAAGCTTGAAGGATATGTAGCATTTGGAGAAGAGAAAGCAGACTACTAGGAAGCAGCTGTGCCATGACTGTTCTCCAAAAACCTGCTTTTCAGTCCCATTAAGGATGATTTATTTTAATTAGTTTGTCAAGGGAAATATAGAAAAAAGCCATCTGAAAACCTCTATGATTAAGCATTATTTTAGTAGGCTTTCCAAAAAAAAACCTACCTGAGGTAGACAAGACTTAGAAAAAAATGGAGCAAGTATGAAGTCTGCTAGTAACAAGTAACAGACTTGTTATTCACACTTTCAGACCTGAAGTAGGAATACATTGGTAAGGAAGATGAAGTGAAACTTATTGAAAAGTCCTGCACAGTGAAAACCAACCATAGATCTCATTTTGAAGTTGTTACGAATTTGGCTAATTTAAGTTACACACATATTCAAATCTGTATACCATGACAAGCAGATTGACAGCCAAGTTCTACCATGGTCTCTAACCTATTAACTTCTTAGTTTGGTTCTACATCCATTATTCTACAGCATTTGTTTTGCATTTCCTCTTTTTCTCAAGGAAAGAGATGCTTTAAGAGAGACAAAAATTTATACCAGCGGACTCCTAAATCTCCTTCACGTTTATTCAGACATAGCAGCACAGCTTATAAACAATGTTCCCAGTTCACCTTCAGGAAAAAAAATGCCTTATACTGAACATTTCTATGTAGTTTTGTATGTTGCACTCAAGACTTGTTACCAGTATCTAGTAGCTTGCTCTAGATTATGAATAGCAAGTTGCTACTTAGTGTGTCAGGAATCAGATTTTTGCACATCTATCCATTGCCTTTGAAATCTTTTGCTCTAACCATTACAGCATGAAATTAGCGTAGAGGTTGGTTTGTTTGGGTTTTTTGGGGCGGTGGTGGGGTGGCGGTACAGTAACTAATTTTGTTGGTATTTGAACAGTTTAGAGCAGCTATCTAATAAAGGAAGCCAGCAACGTGACCAAAGAGTATACAGTCAGAATCCAGACTCAAACTAAGTGTAAAGGAACCAACACTTCTAGACAGTTACACAGCTGTCTGTCAAAGTCACAGTCTAGTTTGATGTGTGATGCTTCAGGCACATAATTAAGCTAAACAGCTTTCAAGACAGCTTTCTTCCTTAAAACTGAAAAAGTAGGTAGTTACTAAAACATTACCTTGTTGTTGAGTAATTATTATTAAAATAAGCCATTAGCTGTCACAAAGTATTTTTCACAGAGCAAATATTTTCAAGTATTTAAACAATTGCATCATGGCAGAATTGCCCACAGGAAGCCTATACCAAGCCATTTTATTATTTTAAGATATTTTAAGATCAGGACTCTGCGACTCCTTAATTTGGAGATTTCTGAAATGTATGATTAGATGTTCCTAAAAAATTGATGCATTTTCCTGTGCACTGAGAATCCTCCATTGTTCTTGTTTGACAAGACCCAGGGTTGAAGGCAGACATTGTTAAGCTAAATGTAATGGCCTATATTATGGAAGTCCACAATTTTTGGTTTACTTGTCAACTTAAATTATTATTAAAATAGAATTTTGGACTTCAAAAAAAAGATATTGAGCTCAGCAGTAAAACTCTGAATTCTGATCATAAGCCAAGTCACAGGGATAAACTTCAAGGACTTAATCCACAATAGCAGGGGGAAGAAGACCATATTTGGTAGGAGGAACACACTTGTTGTGAGAAGATGACTTGTTCTAACTTCTGTGTGAAGGCCTGAGCAGCTGCCTGGTTTTAGCAGCCAGAGAGTCCCTTCTCAGTACAGCAATGCCTGAAGACATCTGCAGACAGCCACAGGTACACAGGAAGAGAAATTCAACAGGAGGAACTACAGTGGCTGCACTGAATTCTTAATTGAGTTTGCACAGTAGTTTTGCTGTTCTGGAATATTTGACAGTTATGAATTATACAAGTAAAATGTCTGGACAAAACACTTCTTTCCAGGAAATGCACCTTGCAGGGTCAAAAATCCAGAAAATCTCATCAGACTTCACAAGCAGAAGCCAGACTCCATGTCACAAGGTTCAACGGTTCTCGTTCAGAGATATTTTGAACCAGCAAATGTTAAAAAGGCAGTTCGGCTTATTATTCCACTTATCTGGTTACTGACCAGTATATTAGGGTGGGTTATCCTTTTGGTTCCCTGAAACTTTCAAACTGTCACTGAATTCCACAAACTAAAATTAACTAGAGCAGTAGTGAAATAGAATAATAATATCAGAAAACAGGATAACAGAATGAACCACACTGGCGTGTAAAGACGTCTATTGACTTCCAAATGCAATTGTTTTCATTATGTACAAAATACCTATATATACCAAGACTTCCTTCAAGACCAAACTTCTTCCATTCTGGCTGAGAATTTTTATATTGAATATCTCCTCACATAGAAAGAAACAAGTAGTCTCAGAATAAGCAAATAAAGGTATATGTCACTCTAATTTATGGAAGTAGAAAAGTTTTCTTCCCCCATGTAACACTTCTAATCATACCTCTTGATGTACATATAGAACACAAAACCTATAAAAGTAGAGCTTAGATGTATGACTAAATGTACAAGTATTTTAAACGATAGCCCCATCCAATTGTTGATACACAAAAACAGATCAGACTACAATTACAAAGGTATACACAACACCGGTGTTTACCATTATAGCAGGAGATAGCATCTGAGACACCTGATTAGCTTTCAGCAACTATTTGTTGACCCATTTTTCACGAAAATCCCTCTTCTGTTCATTAAACTGTTCATAACTCAGATATACACACAGGCATATTCGTAAGAGGTGCTACTCGGCTATTTAAGCTCATGAAAGCTACTTTTGCAGAGCCAGCAGAGGGAGTACAGACATCATTTTACTTATCAGCTGTGAAAAAGATACCTTGTAAGAAAGCACTAAAAGAGCTGTGCCTGCAAATCTAATGCACTTAGTTTAAAGCATGCCAAGAACTTCCTTGGTCTTTCATGGACATGTATGTCAATGGGCAGCAGAGTTGGTGTTTTGTTTCTGATCCTCAACCAGCTGTCACATCATAAAAGTCTCATACCTGAGGAATGGCAGGAGCAACTCTAAGGGTACTAATAAGTACCATAAGGCCCGATGATTCGTATGTGTAAAACAAAGGAAAAAACAACTAAAATACTCAACAACCAAAACCATCATATAGCTGCAATCCAAGTTTTTTAATCTTACGGATTCTGCTGTTTCTCAGTTTCAGAAAAGCTAAACCCTTTTTGGCTGTCCATTTTTTAAGAAACAACTTCACCTGGAAGACAAGCTGAATAACTCAGAGTTGAAGACAACCTCAAGCAAAGCAGCCAGGAAGGCACATAGCAGTGTTGGACTAGAAGGTAACAAACAGTGGACCTTTCTGCTGGTATTCACAGAGGCATACACCTACTGGCAAATCTGGTTTTACCCAGCCTCTGAGGCAAGAGCAGTGCTGCTTTTTTTAGCATTTCCATTGATCAGCCTGCTTTGGCGTTGACAACTGCGACTGAACAGTGTTGACACAGTGGTTGGTGGCTGTGGAAACAGTTTTGGAAAGAGAAATAGGTTTTGAGCAGACAGATTGATAGCTTGTTGCCATCTCATGGAGGTGAACCCAAAACTCTAGGCCAACATGACACAACACACCTTCCTGGTAAAAAATCCACAGGCACTCCTGTTTTTCAGTCTACAAAACTGACTAATTTTTTTTTTCTTAAATAAAATCCACATTTCTTAAATTGTTCGCAAGAGGCTAAGCTGATATAAAAATCTTCCCAATCTTAAGCATTTATGAAATTATTTTTTGGGTGGCTATTTCTAAGTTTCACTATTTAGAAGCCTGTATATGAGAAACTCACACAAGTGGAATAAATGCCTTTGTCTCAAAGTTTCCTCTAGAAGAGCAGCAAAACACTCCTCCTCCCAAAGAAAAGATAAATTTCCATCATCTTAAACTTCACATGAACTTTAAAAAGCTTTGACAGCTTGAATCATTAGATTTTGATTACTACCTACCGAAGAAGAATGTGCCTGTAGCTACATAATTTAGCCTTCACTTGTTTCAAGTTTTAAAAATAGAAGAACCGCCCTTCAGCAGATTAGATGGCTGTTTCTTCTCCCCATCTACAAGAAAGTGGTGTTCACTTCTCAGCTTTGTTTTCACGTGGCAGATTGACAAAATTAGTAAGTCAGAGTGGGCTGAACTGGTTCCCATCTTACAGAGCTTACATATTCTATAGCTGACTAAAAAGTTTTACCCCTATCATGCAACAAGGCCACCTCATGGTTTTGCTGTTGAAAATCAAGGTTCCTGCAGTGTTCTCTACCTGCGTGCTGTGCCTGGGTGGTTCTCAGGACTCCAGCTAGGCTGCTCAGTACGTTCTATGCAGAGCAGCCACAGCAAGGAAAGCCATGCTTCTTCCATCACAAGCATGGTGATGATCAAGTATCAGGATGCATCCCAACCACTCTGATCATCCTTTTCTTCCCCGAGTTATTGCAGTGAAGCACCTCCGTGCACAAAAAGCGTATACAGATAGTAAAAGTCCTTTTTTTTCCAGGCAGACTGGTTATCTAACCAGACTCACCACACAGATAATCCAATACCAGTGCCAGCTCAAAACACGGCACGGAACTACATTGAACCTGCTTGAGTGAAGCAAATATGAAACCATACTTGCAGGAAACATACCACAAATTCTGATTCATCCGGCTATTACTTTCAGCCTTGCTAAGCTCCCAAATAACTGTTTATAACGCACTTTACATTTGAGAGGCTGACACTAGGCTTCTAATCAGCAAGTTAAGACACGTGATCCATTTATATAAAGTAAGTAGGGTACAGGGAAAAGGGCTGAAAAGCCCCTTGAAACATGAGCATCCTTCCTCTTGGTTAAGTTTCTACAGCAAATTCCACAGTATTTTATACTTTAGAATTACTACAGCTGCCTTTAAGGATCTACAGAGGCTTGTTGTTGTCTCAGTTTTTAACCTGAAAACCTTCCATTTAGTACAGAGCTGAACAGCTACTGATTCTAGCATTAATCACTCCCCAAGATTTAGTACGTCAATAACTGGTAATAGACAGCATGCAGCAGATGCAAGAGCTTTTTTAGGAGTCAGTGTTGAAATTGTGCTCTTCCCCATCACCTGTTTTCACCACCTGAAGGGTCTATCTCAAGTTCTGAAGCCTGTGTGCATTTTGTGGGTTAAAACTTTACATTCCTCCCATCGTATGCAAGATTCACCCGACCAAATGGGAACGCCTACCTCTAAGGCAGGCACTTCAGGTGCTTTTTGTAAATAGGCAACGGATAAATCAAAACATATATATCAAAATATTAAATTTAGCCACCTAGGACGTGATCGAAAATAGTCACACGAGTCTCATCTTAGATGCGCCCGTGTCGCTTCAGCAACAGAAGCAGCCCAGAGTGACTAGTTTCAGCTTTTTAAGACGCTTATGTAAGTGGCCAGGATTGCTCTGCCAAAGTTGAGCACAGTCGGCTGGGCTGAACTCGCTTGTCAAGCAGCTGCACTACCATGTCAGAGCAAGAGGAAGGATGTGGCTTCACAGTTAGCTTAGGAATATCCAAGCCTGTGCTACTGCCAGAAGGTACAGCCCTGCGCCAGCACCGCCGCTCACCCGACCTCAAGGTCAGGGGACAGCCCTAGATCAGAACCGGTGACAAGGAAGACAGCAGCAACACCAGCGGTTCCTCCCGAAGGTCACACAGCGACAGGGACTGCCCCTGCCAGCCACCACAGGCCTCACCAGCTCAAGACAATCATGGAAGCTCTTCTCCACACTCCCACGCTCATCCTGGGAAAAAGATGAGCCTAGCTGCACCTTCCCTGCAAGGCTCCAGTACAGACCATCACCAGGGTCCCTCTCCAGCCTTCCACCTCCCAGGTCAAGCCAAGCCACCTCTCTCTACTTCTCCCCACACACTGCAGGACAGCCCCTCATCAGCTGTCAGGAGAGGTGCAAAACAAGGCACCATTTTTGGATATGGCCTCACAAGAATGACTAAAGGCAAAACCCACTGGTCACACTCTAGCTCATGCTGCCCAGCATGGGCCAGTCATTGCCAGCACAGGAGAGCCCTGCAGCTGGCTCAGGCTCCCTGTCCTGCAGGGTGGCCAAGACCTTTCCCACAGGCATCCTCCTCCCCATGGCAGGGTAAAAGTGCCAGGCAGCCTCAGCTCCCCTGTTCACCCTTACTCCAGGAATCTAGGCCATGCAGCAGCCCTACCACCACGTCACCATTTTCAGCTACTGCCAACTGTGACAGTGAAGGGGAAAGCCCGTCAGAAGTACTTTACTTTGTCAGCTCAGTAATGCTCAGGAGGGGCCTTTGGCAGCTCCCCATCAGGAGCTTGAATTTGGTCTGTTTTACAATTGCTGCCTCAAAGTAACATATTTGCTTTGTCCAGTTCAAAGCATTTTGCCCAGGGTTATATATGTAATCTTATCCTCCATTTCAATTTCGTAGCCTTAGATTTGACTATCAATAGAAGGCAAATATAAAGCTTTGAGCCTATGCAAATTCAGCGTTGCAGTTTTGGAATGACTGGTCCACCTATCAAAAACGTTACTACTATCTTTCCAGACAATATGAAGTACTCCCTTCAAGCATACAACCCTTGTATTTTTCCACCTGGTAAACCAATTTCCTGTGTTAGAAAGTAGCACATTCTACAGTTTTAGGGTGTCAGATTTTGCACGGCCAAGACAACTTTTTCTAAACCATTTTGCTAATATGGTTTGAAGACCTGCTGTCCAGTACCTGGCAACACCAGGATCAACAAGAAAAAAAGAAAGCCATACACAAATTTCTCACTCACAAGCAAGACTTAGCATGTACCACTGCTTTATATGCTGGTATTTAATTTTGGATGTGTGTGTTTGTACTAAAGTTCTTTCAGAAGGTTCTCATAATCTGGCATGCATTGCAGAGTGGCTGCCTCTATATGAAGGATAACTCCACTGTAAGTGCCTGTACCAGTTTAGTACTGGTAAATAACACACATACAAACAAATCCAGAAAAAGAGACCATGCTTTTCTCAAATCCTAGAGAATTTAGTCCTTTATTCCCAAATCTCTTTCAAGTCGCTTTAGAAATACAGCTCTAGTTTAGGAGCAAATCCTTAGATCTGCAGTCACCAGAACAAGATATCTACCTATTATCAAAATGCATCTGAAAGTAGACTCTGTGAGGATGACAGGATGTTTCACTATGCAAAGCAAGCTTGCTGCAGAATATGAAAAATCACTGTCACTGTTAACTCCATGGATTTCGGAGCAGAAGTAGGTGAACACAAGCTGAAATTATTTGCGTTATTAATAAAGCAGAAGCAAAGCAGTTGTGCAAGCAGTGGTAAAGCACCTTCCCTACTCTCTCCAGCTGTCAGTCAGTCTCAACTATGTATATTTGAAAGCCATCTGGCACAGACCCTGACAGCCAGTTTAAATCATTTCTTGTTTCATACAACCTCTACAGAGTGAGGCTGGTAGACGCTGCTCTAATTTAAGTATTGATTTGCACTGTAGTCCATAGGCTTCATGAAGTTCTGCACCAGCTTCATTCCCAAGTGAAGAAAAATTGGCAGACCCAAGCAATGTAAAGCAATTTGAAGTGCAATATGAACACTGATAGCAGTAGCACCTGGGTGGAAGTGAAAAAAAATCCTGTTCAATACACATATTAAGATCCTGATCTGCTATCTACTATATCTAAATAACGAGAAGAGATTCAAAAATACCACCTTTTCCTAAACAGTTTAAGGGCTAACCACAACTGCCACCTTTTCTACCCATTTATTGTTACTATCTACTCAGTTTTTCGTTTTCTGATGTAAAAACGTCAGAAAGCAAGTACGGATGCCCAACACAACAAACACATTTTCTTTTCCTCCACTGTAGTATCAGAAACCACCTAGGCAGATAGTCTTTGTGTCTTAACTCAAATATACTTTTATGGAACACCATTAGTTGAAGACTGGTGCTCAAACTGCTCTCCCATCTACAGTCATAACAATAACTTCAAGTTCTCCCATGTGAAAAGGTTAATACTCTCCAGGGAATGGTTTCATGTGACTATCGCACAAGGAGGAACATTCCCAACCACCAACCCAAAGATTCGTGTTGCTTCCGTTATGTGAGCCTCACTTCTCACCTTGGAGAGACCAGTTTGTGCACAAAGATTGCGTAACAAATCATCTAGTGCTGCACTGAGTAGACTGAAAGCGGCAGAGATGGCACAAAGGAGGGAGGAATTATTGCAGTTAGTCTAAGATGGAAATGAAAGTAGCCATGAGGCCACCTCAGCCAGCCCATGAAACTGCACCCACAGTGACAAGCCAAATAGGCAAATACAAACGATGCTCTCTCTGTCCTCAGTCTCTTGGATTATGCTGATCAACCAGCAGTTTCAGAAGGCCATCACAAAAGTCTGATAGAACTTTGGAACATTAAAAAAGCATCAAACATATTAACAGAAGTGATTAACAAATCTCTTGATGGAGACTTAAAAGACTGTCTTGAAAACACCTACTGTACAAAACCAAATGCTTTCTAAGCTTTTGTAGAGTCACACTGACCATCTTCAACTTTTTAGAACACTCTACAAGTATTCTTAAAAAAAATGTGCTGTAGCTACAAGACTTCTTTATCGCTAGTGGCCTAAGTTCCTTATTTCAATAAAGACCATAGCATTATAGTTATTTCTTTCTACAGTGGAAAAACTCCATCAAACACAGCTAGTGACTCTTCCTCCTATCCCCATATGGAGCCACCAGTTGTTTTGATTTATTTAAAATCCAGACAGAAGCCAAAACACACAGCACAAGCAACACAGCCTTGTATTTGCAGAGACACAGGGGCAATTCTGACAGAGCCATGCAGACAAGCCACCAGTCACTGGTCAAATAAGAAGTGCAAAAAAAGTGATGTGATTTCTACATGAGGGCACATCTGTAACACTCCAGTGAAGAGCACTTGATTTTTCTTTCACTGGCGTATGTAATGTTAAGGTGATTAAGTTCATCTTTGATTCAAAATCTTAAAATTAATACTCAAGTATAAGTTCTAATGAAGACACGAGCAGAAAAAGAGCACACCGCTATGACCCTTAGGGTGAGTCCCAGGAATTAGATAGTTGCTTAAAGCAGAGTGGGCTGATTCATCTTTCCTGCCTTGAGCTGGGGTTTATTTCTATCAACTATGCAGAGTATGGTACATCCTGGGCCTCCTCTGACCAGACACAGTACACCAAGTGGTGAGAACCCAATAGTGTTGTTTTCCCTGCTGCTACCTTATCTTTCTGTGAATATAAGGGCACAAGTAAGGGTAGCAGATTACAAATGATAGGCTCCCAGAAGTGTGTTTTAAGAACGTGGTGTTTCCTGCGCTCACTGGGAATTAAGGCACCATCCAGCTCATATGCAATATTAAAAAAACTGAGACATGCAAACCACTGAAATCCACTGTAAATAGGATGCCATGCAGAAACTTACCTAACTCTCTTCTCCAAAGCAGCATCAATTATAGCCAGCAATAAGCCAGCCCTAGTGCTGAGGCTGGTCATGCTGTAAGTGGCAGAACCAGCCAGACTAAATGGCCAGCACCTAAGTTTATCAAATGTCATCCTGAAAACGCATCCTTGCACTCTTTAACTGCACAGTACAGTTTCAAACACCAGTGAGGTGGAATATATTCTCTTTCTCAGTCCATTCCCCTTCAAAGGCAAGGCAGATATTATTTGTCTGCTTTGTAACAGCAACTACATATTATCTCTTACTGGACAAAAAAAAAAGTTGTATTTATTTTCAGAGTTATTTCTGATTTTCTTTTTAAACGCCTCCTACATTTTCCTTAGATTTCTTCTTTCACCAGACCTTTGAAATACTGATGGAGAAAGCCTCATACCTACTTTGCAATTCACCAAAATTAAACTAATAACACCTCCTGCTGTCATCTGTCAGTTAGAGTAAGATTTATAAGTGGCAGCAGAAATAATTTTTGTAACGTTTACTGGAATATCAATAGCTTGAACAGACAGAGCCTTCAAAGATACTGCTCATATCAAGTGAAATCTGTCATGAAAACTAGAAATTCATTTTAATTAACAGTATTTGAAAGCCGGATAATTTAAAAATAAAAGACAAACTGGACAATACCATGTATTTGTGCAGAAATTACATTCTGTGTGAGTAGGTGCAACTGTTCCAAGACGGGTTAGTCTAATATTTTGCCTGTTGATTTCATTGTACATGTCACCTCCTGGAAATCCTCCATCTATACTGCTCATTATCATTGCTTACATCTTCTGTGCGAAACTGCTGAACACATTTTTAGTTTTTACGTGCGTTAACAGATGTTTGGAGGGCTTCATGAGCAAAAAATTCTCACTTTTTTATCACTCTGCTGTTCAATTAATGAACATGGTCTTTTCAGCTAACTGAAGCCTAAGTCAGGAGAACACTAACATTAGTTATTGAAAAGTGAAGGAATCTAACCTTTATAAAGGCAAGCTATTTTGAATTAAATAAGTAAATCTTAGTGCTTGTGAGAAATACCCATCCTCCACATAAAGCATCATAGGTTCACTTTTCTTTTTCAAATCAGCACCAGTATCACCTCGTCTCTCCTGCCTCCCTTGTTCTTCAATCTGTTCAACTTTGCAAGAAATAAAATGTCTTCAGAGAAAATTTAACAGGTTTGAATAACAAAAACCCAAAAAACCTGCTTGAGACCGTTGCACACACTCTAGGAAGCCAGTAGGCAGAGCTAATCCTAGCTTTTTAGACACAATACTGTAACTCCTAGATTTTATCTTGTTTTTAATTAAAATACTCTATGGAGAAAGATCCTTATCTCCCGAACTGCAACTTTTAACAAGTCTTATTCTTATTATTATTATCATTTTAAGACAAGTAGAGAATACTAGAGAATACAAATTTAGGACTATTACTGCAATTTTATTGATCCTTTTGTAATAAAGTAAGCATGCATTTCCATAACAGAGATCTCTTACAGATTCAAGCAGTCTTCCTTATTTCTCAAAAGATATTTACTTTTAAATGCCCAGGACTACTCATAGCTGTTCATTATTCTGCATTAAATTTTGCTCACTGAAACCTGACTTCAACTTTAAGTAAAATGCGAATCCTTTTTTGCGCTAGTATTATTTTCTCTTTAAAAACAGAAGAGAACATATATTAAAATAAAGAGTTTAAACACTGAAAGACATTACTGAGGTCACATTTCAGTGGTAAAGAATGCCATTAATATTTAGTCTACCTTAATGGAAGAAATTCGAGTTAGAAGATACTTTAGGTTATCTTGTCCACCCTCATGTCAAGGGAGACTTGCTTGCTGTGGCATGTTATTGATTGTTTTGCCAGGTTTATTTTGAACTTGTCAGTTAATAGTAAGTTCCCAGCTCTAAAATCTTAAATGTTGGTGAACTTAATTCTTCCAAAGCATCTGTTTTTGAGGTGGCTTTAGCAGATCCAGCCTATGTTTCTTCCTTCTTAATATCATCTCATGACTACCTCCCATTTATCACATTCTTCTTTCCAAATAAATTCAAACAGTTAAAAATAAAGATAATAGTAGTAATTACTAGACCTTTGTGCCTTTGCTACAGGACACTTTCAAGCCTCTCACTTTCCTCTGAAGCTTTCTACAACACAATTTAGAGGTTCACAATGTTAACAGCTGACAGAAGTTCCCTATATTGTGGTCCACAAAGGAGTGACTTTCTAAACGAGACTCTAACTTTAGACTACAGTGTATTTTAGTTTGCAGGATTACCCCCAGATTATTAGCTGAATATGTATTACACGAATGGGTAACCTTTCCTTGTACCATTATCTGTATGTAATGCAACTTTGTGTAAGAAACCGATACACAGTTTACTCAATGCTAGTGTGACAGAAGTCTTGTTTTCTGCTTCAAATTCCCAAACACATTTCCTTAATATGCAAAAGTAACAATATGTGCGCTTACGAAGAGTACATCCACAATTCCCTCCAAAATTAGCTTTGACTCGTATCATTTTAATGATCCACATGGCTTTCCATGCGTTTTTCTTTGAGTGGATAGAAGTAATATGTTGCAATTTAGCACTGACATAGGAACATTGATTGGGAAAACCTGCAAGAACCTGCACACAACACAGGATTCACGTTTCTTTCAGCTAACCCAGCCTGGGTCGGTTACCATAATCAACAGTAGGAGCAGCAATAAACCGAACCACACAACGATGCCGTTCCAGACCGAAAATTTCACATTGAAGTGTATGAGTTTTTTTCCTCACTGAATTCAGTGACCACTTTTTCCACTGACACTGAGAGTTTCCATTCATTATGCCATAAGTATTAAAGTCCTAGTACACTGGAAGCTATTCCTGCCACAAGAGCCAATAGTTTAAAGATACTCAAGTTTACTTCTCTTGGAATTCACGATTGGTGGTGTTTGGAAGAAATCCTTGAGAAGTGCCAACAAACAGCGGAAAAAAAATGGCCCTGGCTACAGGTACAGCTACCACCTTCTGAACACACAGTATCGTGAACTAAGGAATTGACAAGTTATCTAACCAACACCTTTCCAGGCACCTAAACCCGTTTTTTTAACTCAAATTCATTGGGACCCAGGAATGTTTTAGAGATGCAGCAGCTTTTCTACGGGCTGTGGTTTTCCAAACGCACACTCACTTCATTCCCCAGGAAGTCAAGATTGCCAACCACTAACGATGGAAGATATCCCACAAGTACAGTAGGCTTGGAACTCGACTTCTAGGAAGGGATATGATTTGAACAGCCACCTAGCCAGTCACCTCTCAAGCACTGTGAGGCGACATACCAGCAAACATTCTCAGAATGACTGTTTCAGACACAGCATAAGGTACTACCACCAGTTCCTTCTGAACAGACCTTGAGAAGAAAGCCTCAGCAGCCGAAGTTACAAATTTGCGAATGCCATATGTAACAGGTATTTAAAGGTTTCTGTAACGTAGATCTTAAAATGACAAGAAAAAAAGCCCCCGAAAGTTCTTGTTGATCACGTCTCTCGTGATCAATATCACCCGCTACAGTTTAAAAAGTCAAACGTAAAAAAGATTTACGTGGAGCATGGAACATGCACAGCACTACATAAACACCTATTACAGCTGAACCAATACACTGCTCCTCAGGCTGCGAACCCTGGGACAGACTCAGCTACAGCTCTCCGTTTCTAAACGCTTCCCTGGGCTCAGGCTGAGCCCCTTCCTGCCCCTGCTAAACACCACTCGCACGGCCGCTATAAAGGAAAGGCTCCCGGGGACCACAGACCGCTTTTCACGAGATCTTCCTCTCGATCAGCCTTTACCGACTGACCGAGGAGCTCGGCAGGAAGCCAGAGCAGACGGCGGCGCGGACACCCACCCCACTCCGCCCCACTGCGAGCGCTGCCTTCCGCGCTCGGAAGCGGCCAGCCATCCCCGGCGGAGGCTTCAGCCCGCTCCCAAACTCACGTGGTGCGACAGCCAAAGGTTACACGCACCGCCTGGACGAGGATGACACCGCCGTTGGAGGCGCTTCCCACCGCGGAGCGGCCCCGAGCGGGGACAGGCTCACCCGCGGCGAAACGCCCGCGAGGGCTTCGCTCTCCCGGCACCCCAAGTGGTGCCGCATCCCTTCCTCGTCCGCGCCGGTCGATGAGCAGCCCGGCCAGGCATCGATAAATCAAAGCAGCCCGCCCGCTCCGACGGAAAGCTGCGTACGACTCAGCCGCGGCCAAAAACACCACCCTGGGGGCGCGACGGGCGGGCGAGGGAGGTAGGGAGGGCGCGAGGGAGGTAGGGAGGCGGCGTGGGAGGCTGCGCGGGTGCGGGTGCCGGGTTCCCAGCCCCCGCGGGGCGGCGAAGTGCCCAGGATGTCGGTGTCGTGCTGCCGCAGCGGACTAATCCCGGCTACTTAACCCGGCGGACGGCGGGGGCTGAGCACCACCTTAATCCACGGCGTGTGCGCGCCCGCCCGCCGGGAGCTTGCGGGGCCGCGG